>JAQPZY010000235.1:0-81112 GCA_029931535.1 Margaritifera margaritifera
TATGCTTTTGTTGGTGTGTTACATGTCTTGTGTGTCTGTCTTGTCTTGTCCCCTCCTGTGCCGTACCCTGTTGTCTGTGCTGGTGTGTATGCATTTGTTGGTGTGTTACATGTCTTGTGTGTGTCCTTGTCTTGTCTTGTCTTGTCCATACCCCCTGTTGTCTGTGCTTGTGTGTATGCTTTTGTTGGTGTGTTACATGTCTTGTGTCTTGTCTTGTCTTGTCCCGTCCTGTGCCGTACCCTGTTGTCTGTGCTTGTGTGTATGCATTGTTGGTGTGTTACATGTCTTGAATGTCTTGACTTGTCTTGTCACGTCCTGTGCCGTACCAGTTGTCTGTGCTTGTGTGTATGCTTTTGTTGGTGTGTTTCATGTCTTGTGTGTCTTGTCCCGTCCTGTGCCGTACCCCTGTTGTCTGTGCTTGTGTGTATGCATTTGTTGTGTGTTACATGGTCTTGTGTGTCTTGTCCCATCCTGTGCCCGTACCCCTGTTGTCTGTGCTTGTGTGTACGCATTTGTTGATGTGTTACATGTCTTGTGTGTCTTGTCTTGTCTTGTCCCGTCCTGTGCCATACCCTCTTGTCTGTGCTTGTGTGTATGCATTTGTTGGTGTGTAACATGTCTTGTGTGTCCTTGTCTGTCTTGTCCCCGTCCTGTGCCGTACCCTGTTGTCTGTGCTTGTGTGTATGCATTTTTTATTGATGTGTTACATGTCTTGGTGTCTTGTCTTGTTTTGTCCCGTCCTGTGCCGTTCCCTGTTGTCTGTGCTTGTGTGTATGCATTTGCTGGTGTGTTACATGTCTTGTGTGTCTTGTCTTGTCTTGTCCGGTCCTGTGCTGTACCCTCGTCTGTGCTTGTGTGTATGCATTTCTTGGTGTGTTACATGTCTTGTCTTGTCTTGTCCCTTACTCTGTTGTCTGTGCTTGTGTGTATGCATTTGTTGGTGTGTTACATGTCTATGTGTCTTGTCTTGTCTTGTCCCGTCCTGTGCCGTCCGCCATTGCCTGTGCTTGTGTGTATGCATTTGTTCGTGTGTTACGTGTCTCGTGTGTCTTCTCTTGTCTTGTCCCGTACCCTGTTGTCTGTGCTTGTGTGTATGGATTTGTTGGTGTGTTACATGTCTATGTGTCTTGTTTTGTCTTGTCCCGTCCTGTGCCATACCATCTTGTCTGTGCTTGTGTGATTGCATTTGTTTGTGTGTTACATGTCTTGTGTGTCTTGTCCCGTCCTGTGCCGTACCCTGTTGTCTGTGCTTGTGTGTATGCATTTGTTGGTGTGTTACATGTCTTGTGTGTCTTGTCTTGTCTTGTCCCGTACCCTGTTGTCTGTGCTTGTGTGTATGCATTTGTTGGTGTGTTACATGTCTTGTGTGTCTTGTCTTGTCTTGTCCCGTCGAGTTCCGTACCCTGTTATGTATGCTTGTGTATATGCATTTGTTAATGTGTTACATGTCTTGTGTGTCTTGTCTTGTCTTGTCTCGTCCTGTCCCGTACCCTGTTGTCTGAGCTTGTGTGTATGCATTTGTTGGTGTGTTACATGTCTTGTGTGTCTTGTCCCGTCAGGTGCCGTACCCTGTTGTCTGTGCTTGTGTGTATGCATTTGTTGGTGTGTTACATCAGTCTTGATTATATTTGTTTATTTGTGTATGACATTTTCCCATTTACATTGATGCATATTTATTTGTAATCTTTCTTTTGTTCTTTTATTTTTGTTTGATGTTAACTTGTTTGATTGATGTGTATCTGTGTTTTGTGATTGTATTTGTGTAAGACATTTTCCCATTTACATTTATGCATATTCATTTGTTAATCTTTCTTTTCTTCTTTCAGTTTGCATTGATGCTTACTTGTAGATTGATGTGTATGTGGTATGATTGATGTGTATATGTTTGTGATTGTATTTTTTATTTGTGTATGACATTTTCCCATTTACATTTATGCATATTTATTTGTTAATCTTTCTTTTCTTCTTTCAGTTTAGGTGATGTCTACTTGTATGATTGATGTGTATGTGTATCATTGATGTGTATGTGTTTGTAATTATATTTGTTTATTTGTGTACGACATTTTCCCATTTACATTTATGCATATTATTTGTTAATCTTTCTTTTCTTCTTTCAGGTTTGCATAATGTTTACTTGTATGATTGATGTGTATGTGTGTTTGTGATTGTAATTTTTTATTTGTGTATGACATTTTTCCATTTACATTTATGCATATTTATTTGTTAATCTTTCTTTTCTTCTTTCAGTTTGCGTGATGTTTACTTGTATGATTTATGTGTATGTGTGTTTGTGATTTTATTTTTTTATTTGTGTATGACATTTTCCCATTTACATTTATGCATATTTATTTGTTATCTTTCGTTTCTTCTTTCAGTTTGCGTGATGTTTACTTATATTATTGATGTGTATGTGTATGATTGATTTGTTTGTGTTTGTGATTATATTGTGTACGACATTTTCCCATTTACATTGATGCATATTTATTTGTTAATCTTTCTTTTGTTCTTTCATTTTTGCGTGATTTTTACTTGTTTGATTGATATGTATGTGTATGATTGATGTGTATCTGTGTTTGTGATTGTATTTGTTTATTTGTGTATTTGTGTATGACATTTTCCCATTTACATTTATGCATATTCATTTGTTAATCTTTCTTTTCTTCTTTCAGTTTGCGTAATGTTTACTTGTATGATTGATGTGTATGTGTGTTTGTGATTATATTTGCTTGTGTATGACATTTTCCCATTTACATTGATGCATATTTATTTGTTAATCTTTCTTTTGTTCTTTTATTTTTGCGCGATGTTTTACTTGTTTGATTTCTGTGTATGTGTATGATTGATGTGTATCTGTGTTTGTATTTGTTTATTTGTGTAGGACATTTTCCCATTTACATGTATGCATATTTATTTGTTAATCTTTCTTTTCTTCTTTCAGTTTGCGTGATGTTTACTTGTATGATTGATGTGTATGTGTGTTTGTGATTATATTTGTGTATGACATTTTTCACATTTACATTGATGCATATTTATTTTTTATCTTTCTTTTCTTCTTTCAGTTTGCATGATGTTTACTTGTATGATTGATGTGTAGGTGTTTGTGGTTTGTTTATTTGTGTACGACATTTTCCCCATTTACATTTATGCATATTTATTTGTTAATCTTTTCTTCTTTCAGTTTGCGTGATGTTTACTTGTATGATTGATGTGTATGTGTATCATTGATGTGTAATGTGTTTGTGATTATATTTGTTTATTTGTGTATGACATTTTCCCATTTACATTTATGCATATTTATTTGTTAAGCTTTTCTTCATTCAGTTTGCGTGATGTTTACTTGTATGATTGATGTGTATGTGTTTTGTGATTATATTTGTGTATGACATTTTCCCATTTACATTTATGCATATTTATTTGTTAATCTTTCTTTTCTTCTTTCATTTTGCATGATGTTTACTTGTATGATTGATGTGTATGTGTGTTTGTGATTGTATTTTTTTATTGTGTATGACATTTTCCCATTTACATTTATGCATATTTATTTTTTTAATCTTTCTTTTCTTCTTTCAGTTTGCGTGATGTTTACTTGTATGATTGATGTGTATGTGTTTGTGATTATATTGTTTATTTGTGTACGACATTTCCCATTTAACATTGATGCATATTTATTTGTTAATCTTTCTTTTGTTCTTTCATTTTTGCGTGATGTTTACTTGTTTGATTGATGTGTATGTGTATGATTGATTGTGTATCTGTATCTGTGTTTGTGATTGTATTTGTTTATTTGTGTATGACATTTTCCCATTTACATTTATGTATATTTTATTTGTTAATCTCTTTTTCTTCTTTCAGTTTGTGTGATGTTTACTTGTATGATTGATGTGTATGTGTGTTTGTGATTATATTTTGTGTATGACATTTTTCCCATTTACATTGATGGATATTTATTTGTTAATCTTTCTTTTGCTTCTTTCAGTTGCATGATGTTACTTGAATGAATGATGTGTATGTGTATATGTGTTTGTGATTGTATATTTGTATTTTTGTATGACATTTTCCCATTTAAATTTATGAATATTTATTTTTTAATCTTTATTTTCTTCTTTCAGTTTGCGTGATGTTTAATTGTATGATTGATTGTATGTGTTTGTGATTATATTTGTTTATTTGTGTACGACATTTCTCCAATTTACATTGATTTTTTTTTATTTGTTAATCTTTCTTTTTGTTCTTTCATTTTTGCGTGATGTTTACTTGTTTGATTGATGTGTATGTGTATGATTGATGTGTATCTGTATCTGTGTTTGTGATTGTATTTGTTTATTTGTGTATGACATTTTCCCATTTACATTATGTAATTTATTTGTTAATCTTTCTTTTCTTCTTTCAGTTTGTGTGATGTTTACCTGTATGATTGATGTGTATGTGTGTTTGTGATTATATTTGTGTATTGACATTTTCCCATTTACATTGATGGATATTTATTTGTTAATCTTTCTTTTCATCTTTCAGTTTGCATGATGTTTACTTGTAGATTGATGTGTATGTGTGTTTATGATTGTATTTTTTTATTTGTGTATGACATTTTCCCCATTTACATTGATGCATATTTATTTGTTAATCTTTCTTTTGTTCTTTCATTTTTGCGTGATTTTTACTTGCTTGATTGATGTGTATGTGTATGATTGATGTGTATCTGTGTTTGTGATTATATTTGTTTATTTGTGTATTTATTTGTTTAATCTTTCTTTTCTTCTTTCAGTTTGCCTGATGTTTACTTGTATGATTGCTGTGTATGTGTGTTTGTGATTATATTTGTTTATTTGTGTATGACATTTTCCCATTTACATTTATGCATATTCATTTGTATATTTATATTTATCTGGCAGGCAGGGGATGTTGGAGATGGGTAGAGGGATTGCAGTACCCATTTGTTGTTAATTCTATGAATAGTTGTTGCACATCTCCCTTCAAAGTTCCTGGATGTAGTTGATATTCTTAGGTAGAGAAACACCTAGTGATCTATTCACAGCCTCACAGTTTTGTGTGTTTGTGTAAAGTCTCATTGTCATGAAAGCATTTTCACTTAACTTCATTTTCAGGATTTCTTGTAGTAATTGATTGTCATTCTCATCCATTTGCAGATTGGTGACTTTGTTTGAACCAAGAAATTTGGAATTGAGCCACCATTTATTTCTGTGACCGCCACCACATACCATAGAGCATCTCTGGCATCAGGAGCAGTCGCTGTCATAGCAACGCAGTGTTGCATCAAGAACTTTGGGTAACAACAACTTGACTTTCTGTCAATTACCTCCATTATCATCCATAACATCTTAACTAAGGACTTTTTGTGCCTGCTTCTTGTTTTCTTTTTGTTGAAGCACCATGAAATATAGCATCACTGAATATAGCAGATTTTGCATTTATTAAACTGCGCCTTTCAAAATGAGTCAGATCTGCTAAACGTTCCATTGCCACATGGGATACAATGTTTTATATGCTTCTTGAAATCCAAGGGCAGATTTTGCATCACCGTCTGTAGACACAAACTTAACTAGAACTTCGTGAAGCATAAACTGTGTCCCAATTTCATATCCCATTTCAAACTCAGAGTGAGGTGCTGCATATGAAATATTCAGAGTACAATTATATCCTTTTTGTCTGAGCCAAGCTCCAGTCCAACACAGTTTGTTTTCACACACAGCAGCAATGATATACTTATGATCAGACATTTTCTTACAAAGCTATTCCGACAGCTTGTGAAGAGGCTCATCCTGGTTTCTCTGCACTAACTATACAAATAGTGTTGTAGCATGCATCAAATGCAATGTTGATAGTGGAAGGGTCTGTGCTGCCACGATCTTTAGTCCTGTCACGCGCCAGTTTACGTTTTTTTCGCCATGTCCTTATTTAGCTCAGTTGTAACTTTTGCTACTCTATTTGCAGTCCTTTGCATGCCACTTCAAGGTGGAGGAGGAATATCTATGGCTATAAGCACGAGTCTGGCCATTTGTATTTCCCATTGGTGTCTCTTGAAGTCCCACATGGAATCCCAGGTTGACTGAAGCAGCACTGCAGCCTGGTTTGGTGGATGGAACCCCATTGTACAGCTTGAATTTAGGTGAGACGAAGCCACAATTCACACATTATAAGATCATCTGCCAGCCCAAGCCCCACTTACCTTCTTGGTGTATGTATACCTCCATTAGTGGACAATCTGTAGCTGCCTCATGATGTAGTTTTGTCATCTGATTGATCATTTCCACCACTTTTGTGTTGTTTAATAGTCGCAATCCCTGTAAAATGAGAAAGCAACTGTTTCATGTCAATTTTAAAAATTGCATACAGGAAATAGCATACAAACAATTAGATCTAGATGTTGAGCTAAGGACATCTGTGTCAGGATTATCTTGATCAGGATTGGCAGTTATCAGATTGCTGTCTGGTTTTGGATGTCTTGTCCGATTACTTCCAAGAGGTCGGTGGACGATGCCGTTAACTCTGCCTGATTCATTTTAGGGGCTTGGTCTTTGGAAATCTTCATACCTTTGTTAATTTGGGACATGGTCATTCTTGAAGCATGTAGGTTTTGAATTATTTTTCACCTTTCATGGTAACAGATCAAAAATGTAATGTGCTGGTGAAGAGCTTCAGACCCCATTTTTATAAGCCTAGAGACAAGCTTACATGTGTTAGGCCACAATTTTGTAATTAATTTTGAAAGTCTTTAATCTCTACAATTTAATTATCAATGATACAGATCAATGATATCAATAATCTGCAATCATGAGGGGTCCTAAGGAGCAGGGGATGTCCAAGATTCCAGTTTTTAGTTTACACTTGATTGGCCACGTATGTGCAGATATAGTACAAAGCCTGTGCACTCTGTATGGGATCTATGCTAGCAGTTGTTGTTAGGTGACTTAAGTTAGGTTTCTTCTTGCACAGCTTTTGGCAAATTACATTTTTAAAGGATTTCAGAATATACATTTAAATTTCACATTTTCTGTTAAAATTTAATGAAAAATGTAAATGACTACCATTTTTTAATTTTATCAAAAGGCTTGGCAACTAGGCTTGCTTTCATTTTTGAGATTGTGTTAAATATATAACTTGGTTTTTTGGGATCAAAGTCTTTCATGGTTTTCTTTCCATAGCAATTTGAAATACTGTTCACTTGTGTATGTAGCCAACATTGGGTAAGATGAAATGTGGATCTGTGACTGAAGAATTTATGGACTGATTATATTGAAATGTCCTGTATTATTTCTCATTAGGCATTTTATTGATATGGCATGGCATCAGTGTAACTGTATACATTTCATGCCTCTGACAGAAGCAAGGCTTATTGACAGTTAAATTGCCATATTATTAACAAACTTCACATACATACATGAACTTGCACATTTATTCTTATAGCACTGAAAATACTGAAAAATTGTCTACTTCAGATTTTGATTTTAAATAATTTTTATTAATTTAAAAGAAATATAAAATGTCTAAATTCCTGTATTTTAAAATGTGGACCTAGTTTTGGTATTTGTTGATAGAAAATAATCAGTGATGTGGTTTTATTGTATTAAAACACAGTTTCCTGTGCAAAAGTTAGCATGGAGGGAGTTTTCAAAATCTTACTTTGAAACTTGATGAAAATGTTTTCCTGGCTCCAAATGGGCAGTGCCGCATTTGGACTGGTACCCAAACAACAAATGGGAGATATGGCTTACTTTCATACAAAGAATCCCAATACACAACAATGGAAAAAGAAACACGTACACAGAATTGATTGTTTGTTTTTATTAAGAATATAGTTATACCCCAATCTCTGGAATGCAGCCCATCTTTGCCATAATAGCTTATGTATCAATATGTTTCATTTATTAATCGGAAAGCCACTAGGGAAATTTTAAAATCATCTGCCAGCCCAAGCCTCACATAACTTCTTGGTGTATATATACCTCCTTTAGTGAGGAGTCATTCTTTATTTTGAGATGCACATTATTGTTGTTAGAGAAAGCAGTGTGGTGGAAGTGCACATGTAAATTAAGTGTGAAATATGGTCAAAACTCTGTTTTGAATTGACCAGAAAATGGAATCATGACCCCAGTAGGCTTTGATGTGCTTTATTCTTAACTATGCTGGGGGGCAAACAACTGACAAGTCTTGGTGTGTGTAATGGACGATAATGGCACTGTCACCCCCTAGGAATCCTTGTGTGATTGGAACATTGGTCTGAGTTCAGCTTGAAGAAATGCATGTAGGTAATATGTTATAAAACTAATTGTGTTCTGACCCCAGTTGAAACTGGTGCCAGAGACTGATGCTACGTTTTCAAAGTAGACAGATGCCGATTGTTACACTGATTTTGAAATATGGTATTTGATATGAGAAAATCTGGGCTAGAAGTGGCTGCAGCCTGTGTGTAGATATGTTGCAGTTGTAACATTTGCACAGTGTACAGCCTATTATAATCAAAATATTTTCGTGTAGAGTTCATTATTACTGTAATTGACATTATACTGGAAATATTTTGCTAATTTTTTCAACGATTTTGAAAAGGTGAAAGGTTTCTGCTGCATATTCAGTTGCCGTTTACAATACACAGTACATTGCATTGTTTATGATGGTATCGGTGAGAATTTGAAGGTTGCAGATATAGCCATGTTGTTCCTGTAAGTAATATAAGGAATCATTTCATAACAGGCCTATAAAAGTTAAATATTTGAATATTGTTAACTTTATTTTTTTCTTCTCAATCTATATTTGTTTTTTAAGAAACTTCAAGGCAGGTTCCACCCCATCCCTACTCTGCTTGTTTTCAAAACTCACTGATGCAAAGCCCTAAAATTAAATAGAACATTTTGTTTATTTGAAAGCAGTTAGAAGTTTTCCATTATTTTAGATTGGGGATCATCTCAAAATGCTCTCACTCTCTCTCTCTTAGACACACACACACACACACATTCACACTCTTCATAACTTCACACAACACAGGATTAAGTCAAGTTAATCACTATATTTACATAATAACAAATTAATGTAAAGAAATAAATTTGATAAGCTATTAGGTTCATGTCTTCAGTTATTAGATTCAGATCCATATAAACCATGAGCCATTTTACCTTCAACTCTGTTGTCTCAACTATGCACTGCAAGTTCTGAAAAGTTTACTACATGACTTAAACTTTAGAAACTATATTTTGCAAAACACCTATGCCATCCACTGATGAAAGTTATAAAAATTACTAAATGACAACGAAGTCTGATTGAATCAGGTACATATGTATATAAACAAGTCAACCGAACTTCACTTGCCTACGTCAGTCATTGAGGGCATATTGATTTGGTCCAGTCCATACGAACATCCGCACTTCTTTAAGTCTGTCAGTCTTGAGAAGATTTTTGGCAACATTGGGCAAGAACCATTCAACGTATACAAATCAATTTTTGCTAGCATTTTTGTATGCATACATAGATGACCTGATTATATTTTCTGGTCCTGGTCATTACAGCAATCTTTTATTACTTTTTTTTTACACACTTTAAAACTGTTTGGAATGGGTAATTTTTCAAAAAAATAAAACATTGTTAGCATGATTAAGCATAAACCACTTAAGGCAGAAATATGAAATTTAAGAGTCTATTCATATGTAGATGACCTGTTTAAATTTTCTGAAAATTCCATAAATTTGTTTGTTTATTTAATTATTTATTTTGAAACATTTTTTGAGCTTTGTGGACTTCTACTTTTTGAATGAAAACTTTTGTTAGAACGATTAAGCAAATACCACTTGAGGTTGACAAAGGAAAGTAAATGTCTCAGTTTTTCACGTGTTTATCTGAATAAAGCTGAGACAATAAATAAATGTTTAAATTTTCAGAAAATTCCATTAATTTGTTTATTTAATTATTTATTTTTTACACATTATTACAGATAAACCATTTAAAGTTTATAACTATTTAGGATGAAATTTTATTCAAAATTATCCAAAGTTTTGGATATGAGATTTTCTTCCAATGGTCACACTTATATTTGAATTCTTCAGGTCTCACTGGATTGTTTGAATTTGATAATCCCCTAATTTTTAAGGTAGAGAGTATGAGCTTTGGATTTATAAATTCACACCGAAGCTAAATCTGTAATTTGGTGTACATTTACTCTGAATTGGGCTTGAAAATGGATTGGTTTGTTTAGAGACTACCTTTGACAGTTGGACTAGCACGGCAGATCGAACTAAAATCAGTTGAACATGTGACAAGCTCACTTCCTTTTTAAACACTGAACATTTAATGTAATAACTACAAATTGCCAATGGAGAAATCAGTTGCTGCAACAATAAAAATGTTATCAGACAGTCTCAGTAAAGAAGGAAAAGTGAAATCAATTCTTCTAAAGGAAAAGCTTAAAATAAACATTGTTAATTATACATTCCACATCAGTGGAAAAAGGGAATGTACAGACAGTGATAGTTATATCAAGATATTTGTAATCTGCAGATTTTTCTGACAAGGTGATTTTGCACCATGACTGATGGTCATTCAGAATAATTTTAAATAGCATTAATTATAAATTTTATCACACTGATTCCATAACAAGCCTGTGATTTTTAAACGAAAATATTAAATACTTAAACATTAGTTACCCCTTTCATACTTTAAATGTAATTATTACTCACATCTGAGTGATCACCCTCTAAGAGGCCACTACTCTTATAAGGCCACTTTCCTGTTGCAGATGGGGTAACATTATAAGTGGGAGACTACTGAAGACTTTATCTTTTTTATATTTTGAATGTTCAGGGGACCCTGACATTCACATCCCTAACATTGAGTTTGCACTGAATGTATTCAGGAACCCATCTTATGGCATTGTTGAAATTGTAGCTTGCTCCTGGGCGGACAAGAAAAGATAATTGGTGGGACCCAAAACTCTCTCCAATTTTTCTGAGTGGGTCTTGGACTGCAGTAATGACTGCGACAGAGGTAATATAGATCATTATGGCAACTGTCACATATTATATGGAAGTGTCTACTGATGGATGCTATCTGTAAGTTTGTATTTAGGATATGTACATGTAAAAGTCATATATATGTATTATATAGTATGGACATACCAAATGATGTTGTCTGTATGTCTTTTTATTTAGGCTGCATAAGTGAGCATATCTATCAGACACGTATTTTGTATTAAACAGGCCTACTGCTGGATGTTGTCTACATCTTTTTTCCGGGTGTTCGCAAGTGTGTATCAGTCAGAAAAATATTGGGCATGTAGCACTCATGTACATGCATTATATGGATGGGCCTACAGATATATGTTGTTTATATTTCTTATTTACACTTTGTAAGTGTGCATGTCATATATATGGATTATATAAGATGGGCATACCAATGTATGTTGTCTTTAATTCTTTGCTAGGCAGTGTAAGTGTGTGTATCAGCCACATAATTGTATAACATTGGATGTGCCTACTGATGGATGTTGTCCTTGCACCCTTTTAGGCTGTGTAAATGTATGTGGATCAGTCAGGTAATTTTATGATGTAGGACAGGCCTACTGATGGATTTTTTCTATTATATAGGATGGAGCTATTGATGGATGTTTTCTATTATATAGGATGGAGCTACTGATGGATGTTTTCTTTATGTCATTTTAGGCTTTGGTTTTGCGAATAGTGGTGACTACTTAGCTATCCTAGTTAGGGCTTTAGAGTAGGTCTGTTAGACTTGGATACCAGTGTAAGTGTTAGGTTTAGAATAATTTGGCATTTTATAGAGCTGTGTCTCTTTTGGCATAAAGTTTCCGGTACATTTAGAACTAAAATGTATGGATGGGTCCTACTTCCAAGAAAGTTTTATATGGGGGGAGTGGGGCAGGTTTCAAAAGGCACCTTATTTGGAAGGAATAGCTGAAAAGGTGTGATTCAACAGTTTCTCATGGAATCTAGGTCTAGGCCTTTTTGATTATATTATTGCATCCATTGATGACAATGTCATGGTCAGAGTCAATAATACATTGATATTGACATCATCCATAGTGGAATTCTTGCACTCATTCATGTCAAGGTTGAGGTCAAGGTCACATAACAGGTGATATTGTAATTATTCAGGTCAAGTTCATGTAGGATTCACATTTATTGACAGGTCCTGCTTCCAGAAACTTTTCTTTTATTGGGGGAGTGGGACAAGTGTCGAAAGGGACTTCATTTGTTGATAACAGCTAGCCACATGGTCTTTGAATACCTTTATTGGTACATAGATGTGTGCTGTAATTTGATTGGCTAGATCTCTGTGTCTAGAAAGATACTGTATATTGTGCCATGTGATATGCCTGAACCATGTGATAATGCTGTGACTGAGTTGTCTTGCAGATGCAATTTTAAATTAACCAGAAAATAAAAAATTGCAGTTCTTTTTCATCCTTTGACTTTCTTTGTGATCCAAATGATTTCTTTCAATACATGTGACTGATTCCGGTATTGTGGCATTAAGTCTTTCAAATATTTATAAACAGTGTTTGGCCTTTGTTGTTTAATATATTATTTCATAGCATAAAAATCCTGTGCATATTTTGATTCTACTTAGGATCAAAAATGGCATGAAGTTTTGGACTTGGATAGGTCATGCAATAGACTCTCTTTCTAATATAACTGGTGCATTTTTTGGCAATTATTAAAAGTACACACTAGGATTTCAAGACTCTGGATTTTAGTCACCATCACAATGATTTTCATCCTCTGAAATTATGGAATAGGTATCATTCAACAGTTGGTCATAGAATCTCTACCTTTTTGATAATGTTATTGCATACATTAAGGTAAAGGTCAATAACACTGATATTGTAATCATCCATAAGGTGTAATTATTGCACAAATTCATGTCAAGGTTAAAGTCAAGGTAACATAGGTGATATTGCAATCATCCATTTTGTCCACGTTGTTAGTCATATCTTGTGTGCCAGCAGGGGTGTTGACTTGTACATGTTGATATATATTTGTATTGTATTCTTGACTTTATTTTTTTATTTTAGCTTCTGTAATATTTTCTGGACACCCAACACCTGTTTGGCAAAGGAGAAGGAAGTGTGCTACTGTGAAAGGATGATGCTGGAAGATCTGGATTCTTTTAGGGTACTCTGACTGATATCAAGGCTGACTTGGATAAAGTGTATGAATGTTATTCTCTGAGATTCAACAATTTTGAGGTGGTTCATTGTTTTAAAGATGGTTATGAATCCATGGAAGAGGTTCCCCAGTCTGGAAGACCGTTGTCTGCATGTGATGATGAGTGGGAAGTGCATGCTGTGAAAGGGGCCATTGATGAAAATGCTCAATATACAGTGGAAGATATTTCTATTATCTCATCAACTTTTGTTAAGATAATGAGGAACATTTGAAGCTCAAAGGTTTATCTAAAGGAGTCCTGCATTTGTTAACAGCTGATCAGAAGTCAAATCCTGTTGAAATCGCCAAACAGCTACTTGCTAGATATAGGAAATGAGTGATCTGAGACATTTGAATGAGATTGTCAGAGGTGATGAAGCATGGATTTGCTTTTTTGAACCAGAATGATTGGAGAAAAACAAGCAGAGACCACAGATCACTTGATGTAGTTGTACTGTCAAGAGTTTTATATGCATTATTTTTTTATGCAAATGGACCATATGTCTGGTAAAAATGCCTGATTCAGCTCATGTTGCTGGACATTTTTATGCCTTCAGAGATTTGCCAGTAGTTGTGGAACACTTGTCACTACCAAACCACCCAACCGCACGTAGGTACAAGAGGGATCCATCTACTCCAAGATGATGCACTGGCGCAGAAACCTGCCATCTTCAAAGACTTCCTGAAGGAGCACAGCATCAAACTTTTTGCTGAATCCCATTTTCCAAGAACTTTGTTGTACAGCACATCAATATTCAGAACTTTTCAAATATCCCTCATATCTATATCATATCTCATTTATTTATACATGAGCTTCTGTGTTGCTTGAGAATTAACCCCTTTGTGATGTAGGAAGTTCTTGTTAAGTTGTTCACCATTGAGAAGATGGTGTTACAAATGGAACCTGTGGCCTAGCGATTTGTTCCTTGTTCTACATCTTTCAGTCCTACCGACCTTCTCTACATCTTCCTGTCTTCCTTTTTCTGTGATCAAGGGTGATTGGTTAGCATTATTGTTGAGTAGGTAAGGGTGCACCAGTTCAAAATTAAAGTTAAACAAATTGAGTAGGCAAGGGTGCACCAGTTCAAAATTAAATTTAAACAAGAGAGCTGACTCGGCACTTTGGCTCTTAAATAAAGCATGCCATATGACATTATGGTTTATTAAGCACAGCTTTTAAATATTAACATTTTGACATGGTTTCAGATATTTTCTAAAGGCAAAATTTAACTGGTCTATACAAAGTTGGTGACATTGTCAGTCAGCATGCATATAGATGTATATGCACATTATAGCAGGTGATGCAGATTTGTTTTTATTTATTTACTGGTATGACTGGTGTGTATGTGTGTTTGTGTATCTATTTGTCTAATATAGTGCATGATATTTTCTTAACATTCTCATTCATGCCTATTTATTTGTATTTTTTTATATTTATATGTATGCATTGGTAGATATGTATGCTGGGTATAGTTCTCTTATTACTCGTCCAGATTGATTGATATATGTTAAGAAGAAAATTGTAAATATTAAACAAAATGACATGTTGCGTAAGTTGAAAATACATTTGTTGGATTAAGAGGTTTATTGTTTGTACTGAATCTGTTGTATATTCATGTTACTGATATTTCAATTCAATACACATTTATTTATACATGAGCTTCTGTTTTGTTTGAGAATTAATCCCTTTGTGGTGTAGGAAGTTCTTGTTAAGTTGTTCACCATTGAGAAGATGTTATAAGTGGAACCTTTGCCCTAGCGATTTGTTTCCCGTTTTTCTTCTTTTAGTCCTACCCACCTTCTCTACATCTTCCTGTCTTCTTTCTCTATGATTAAGGGAGTGGTTAGCAGTGTAGTTGAGTGCAGTGGCACAGCAGAACTCACTTGAATCATTTATACTGTTCTCCTCAAGTCTTCCTATCCTGTCTTTAATTTCCAAATCTTTCTTCTCAAATTTGCCAATATTTCAGTGATTGTGGAGTGAGCTTCACATTCAGAGTAGTGTATAGCAAGCAGTAGTTGCAGTAACAGCATTTAGATGTTATCCACATTAATTCTCAGTTGCCTCCATTTATTTTTGTTTTGTTGTGCTTTTTGTTTCCGTTTTTAGTCCTCGTGGTTATTATTATTATTATTATCAGTAATGTTGCCAACATTAATGTCAATAATAATAATATACAATAACAACCACATGAAAACTCACTTACAATCATGATTTAATTAGCCAAAATTAAGTCCTTTGTAACTCGCCTGGCTGTAAGGACAAGTGAACTTATGGTATGGCCCTTCATCTGTCATCCATCATGCAGCTGTGTATTTAGCATCTGACCATCAACAATTGCTTGTTATCACTACAAAGTCCATATTCTCAAAATCTCAGATGTGTTAGATTATGAACAAGATCCATGCATATTAATGAGGTGATCTTGCCTCCAATTGTTTAACTTTGTGACCACTCTGAGGCCATATTTCTAATCCAATTTTGATGACATTTTGAATATATGCTTATACCATTAAGATTTTGAACGAGTTTGATAATGAACGAGATCCATGGATACAAATGAGGTGAGCATGCATCTGATTGGCTGAGCTTGTTACCACACTAAAGACCACATTTCTCTAACAATTTAGATTCAACTTGAAATATTTCCTTACATCATTAAGAACTTGGATGAGTTCAATAATGAGCAACATTCATGCTTACTAATTTGGTGACCTTGCATCTGATAGACTGAGCTTGTTACCGCTCTGGAAGCCACATTTCTGATTATATTTTGATCAAATTTGAAATATGGGCTTTTATCATCTAGAAGTAGGAGACTGTAACTACTGCGGAGATTAAAATAGTTTGCATATTAAAGCAAGGAAAGTAACCTATGAGCAAGTATAATGAGTCACAGGCATTAGGTCGTAAGTTCTTCCCCTTAAAAAATTTTTTGAAAAAAATTTAGAATACAGGATTCATGGGTCTCAATTGAACAACTGATATAAAGTATGAAAATAATACAACTTAGAGATTATATTGAAAATCTGTTATTTAAAGCTGAAGAAAAACTAGAATAACAATAAAAAAATAAAAGTAACTACCAGTGTCATGATCCTGACTTGACAGTCCCTCCACTTCGTCAAACACCTACCCTAGAAATTTTCTTACCATAAAACAATACAAAAAAACATCCAGATTCTCCGATTGTTGTGACCAGACCACATTTCATTTCATTCATATGTAACAGTACAAGACATCATGATTATTTAGACTTCTACTATATCTTCTAGTATTTTTTAGCTTCTGGGCATAGACTAGGCAGCATGTCAATAATGGCAACTTTTGCATTTTTGGTGCTAATCATGGTCAGTTCAAATTTACAGCAAGTTATATGAGACAAATGAAAATTATTCAAGTAATTATATAGAGTGTGGTATATCTAACTACCATGAAGCATCATATTGTTGAGTAATACTAACAAGGTCTTTTTTTAAGGAATAAAATTAGGTCATGGAACAGAGGTTCATTTTCAGTAAATGGAGGGGAAGATGTTTAAAATCTTATTCCAACCAACCAATCCAATCTTATTTAGCATAACCTGAAACATTAATATTTTGTTAGACTTAATAGACCCTGTTGCAACTATGTACATCGCAACTGTTCTTTCCACTCCACAGTTTCACTAATGTATACATTTTCTTTCACAAGCTTAGTTGTCAGTTGTTCATGCAGGCGAGTGATCTCTTGTTTAACATTAGAAGAGAAGAACATTAACATTGCATTCATCAGAATTTATTCCCCCCACACCCCCACACACATTTTTGTTTTCTTGTTTACAGTATATTCTGTTCCTGAAGAGTGATGCAACAATAGTAATTGCTTTGATATCAGACCCTAACTTTTTCCAGGCTGCCTATGGATGGACAGGTCTGTTGATGTTCAGCCTTCTGGTGGATGCAAGATGATAGATCATGACAAAATTCAATATTTGCAACAATGAAACGATGAATTTGACATCACTGATGGAAAGCAAATGTGTATGTCACTCAAATTTAACCTTCAAACAGTGGACAACAGTTATAAAGTGTTGTCCATGGATCAACTCCACACTCTCAAAAGAAACATAGTCAAGATCAACAATGACCAAGACAAAGTGTGTTTAGTGCATGTCATATTGGTAGCTGCAGCTCATGCAGAGAAAACCAATACACCAGAGTGGAAGCAATTACGAACAAATATTAGAAGATTGCACTTGACCAAATAAGAGAAGCACAGACTCTTTTGAAACAAGCTATGATTTCTAAAGAGACATTGTGTGGAATCCGCTTCTCTTATTTGGTCAAGTGCAATCTTCTAATATTTGTTCATAATTGCTTCCACTCTGTTTTATGGATTTTCTCTGCTTTAGCTGTGGACTTCATGAGGTGCAGAAAAATCAAAAAAGTGTCAGCCCCTCACTATACATGGAAAGTTTACCCACAGGTGAGACTTGATCTATTTAATGGCCCTAATTTTCCAGATCACCAAAATCATTTTGATGTAATTACCGATTTTAACACACACATATTTAGGATGTGTGTGTTGGTGGAGAAGAATAAGTTTTCAACACAGACTTACTGGTAGTTTCTAACTTTCTGACCCGACTATAAAGTTGACATCTCAGAGATTTATATCTCACAGAAATGTATCAATGTTACTCATCTATCTTTAAAATTCTAGTGTCAGTTATCAAAGAGGGAACAGCTTAAAAGTTGGACATAATGCTTGTGCCAAATGTATCCTATTCGGTAAAAAAAATGTTGGGTTTATGCCATATGTTCATTGCTTGTTGATAGTTCAGCAGTCCTGTAAAATGAACTTGCATATAATCTCCTGTTATTTTGCTTCTTTTGACTGGTATAGCAGTTTTTCTTTGCACCAAAAACTTGATTTACTCAAGGTAGTGTATCAACAAATCTTTTGATAGTTAGAATGTAAGTTGTCAAAAGGGCAGATCATTCTTTCCTCTGGGCATACCAATTCCCCTAGCCAAAAATCATTTTTACTCTACCTTTACCAACTGAAGGTAAAGGTACATGCCTTGCTATTTTATGGATTTCCACAACAGGAAAAACATGTTCATAACTTATGGGATTGAAACATTCTAATTAGTACAGAAACTTGCTGAAGTTAAAAATAGTTTTTGAAAAAATTATTACAAATTGAATTTCTCACTTTTATATTAAACATTTTTTTTTATTTCTTTTAAATTTAAAAATTGACTTTTTAACATTCAATTTAATTTTCAGCATTATATCAGTCAACTTGTAGCATGATGAGGTCAGAGGTCATTGTTTATATCCTTACACATCTTCATTAGCCTCATTTTCATCTTTATTCTGCTAAAAGTCCAAATTTTATGGCTTTTTCAAGAAATATATGGAACTTATTTTGGCACACAGTGTACTCCAATTTGCAATGTTTGATCTGGACCAGGGCTGTAAAGTCTAGTGGTTATGATGCAATAAAGTTTAAGTTAGCAATATCTGGAAAATGGTCTTCAATGAGAGGATGGAGATAGAGAACCTGGAAGTGAGTCATCTGTAGTATAACTCTGTGCATTTTAAAGATCACCTGTCTGCTGAGCTACATGTAGTGAATACAGAGAGAATGAAATGTGTAAACAGAGGTGCTTTCATGTGGCTTGGAGAATATTCTCCATGCCTACTTGATATAAAGATATGCTTTTTTATTACATACAGGCGTGTTGTGAAGATCGACTGCAAGTCCAATATTTGGTGCGGCAGGGTTTGGTTCTGGCATGTTTGTCTTCACTTCCCTATACAGCTTACATTCAGATGATTGAAAGTAAGACTTTACACACTTTAGCATTATTTTCCAGCAGACTCCCCATTTCATCTCCTTTTCAATCTGCATTTCGGGGTCATTGCAATGGGGAGATGCTTGGTGATGATACTTTAGAGATGTATTCGATGCATCTGCCATTTGTTCATTATCTTCAAGTCTCAGTTCTTCAAAGTTCTGACATTCTGTTGTGTTTTTCAGGTATGACTTGGTATTGAGAATAGGCTGCAACAGCTGAAGTGACTTGGATGCACCCTCACAGTCTGGTGTTGATACAAAAGTACCATCACCATTTGACTTGACTACTATGGAAAACTCGGCTTCACTCATTCTGGCAACAATTCTGGACTGTGGTGCAACAGAGGTGGTGGGTGAGTCTTCACTTTGCAGAGTAATGCCCTTATTCCAAGGAGAATTACCTCCCTGTAACTGTGCTTTTCTTCTCTTATGGTCATCTTTCATCATTGCATTTAGTACTACACTTTGCATTGATCTGATAGACCTTGGTGCAGCTCTGATATTTATATGTATATTTTGGTATCCCGTGAGCTACCCTGACAACTAGGCACATCCCTGACACCTTGCAACTACCACATGGCAAGTGTCAGTATTTGTTTATTGCCAAGTCCAGTACCTGAGGACTTAGTTGTATTGTGCATTCTCTGGCATTCTGCAGGTGGCTATTGTGCCCCACTGCCACTAGATTTAATACACTATCTAACTTCTGCATGAGTGATCACTTGCTGTGCTCAGCACATTTGTGTCAACTTTGTTATCTAAACATCACCAGTTTCTGACTTTAAATTTTTATTATAATATAATATTTGAATTAAATTTTGTAAAACATTTTACCAATTTTTAAATTTTTTTAAACAAATTACATTTACTGTCATGAGCACTTTTTAATTAAATTTTCTCATAGAGATTATTTGAAATTTCAAATTATATTTTACTACATGAACAAATTCCAATAAATGAAAAAGTTATTACAAATTGAATTTCTCACATGTAGGCACATCAGGCTGCACATTTGCACCTTGCCGAACAGCAACAGGGCATCATTTTAAATGGCTACAGATTTGTTAGTAGTGCGTAATACTTGATAACATTTGCTAAGTAAGTTTAAAATATGTCTTTCTTGAAGATATGTTAGTTTGACTAGGACTTGGTGCAAAAAGTGTAAACTGTATGGAAGTTCTTATTTGAAGGGGGGTATGCCTCTTTGATCTCTCATTCAGATACAAGTACTTATGATACAGACCTGAAAATTCACACAGTTGTGGTCAATACTTTAAAAAATTGGACAGTAAAAAAATTCTTTTTTACATTTCTTTTAAATTTAAAAATTAAATGTAATTTTTTAACCTTAAATTTTATTTTCAGTTTGATCTGGACCAGGGCTGTAAAGTCTAGAGGTTATGGTGCAATAAATTTTAAGTCACTAGTATCTGCCAAATGGTCTTTAATGAGAGGATGGAGGTAGAAAACCTGGAAATGAGTCATCTGTAGCATAACTCTTGGTGCATTTTTAAAGATCACCTCTCTGCTGAGCTACATGTAGTGAATGCAGAGAGAATGAAATGTGTAAACAGAAGTGCTTTCAAGGGGCTTGGAGAATATTCTCCATGCCTACTTGATATAAAGATATAGAAAAAATAACAAAGATATCAAATTCAATTTATAACATTTATTAATAATGATATTACTTTTCATGCAGCAGTATAAAATTCATAAATATTTTAATTATCATCACATTAAAACACAAATAGATGAATGTTAACTTCAAAATAATTCTAGAAAGATTGAAAATGTTCAGAATGTATCTCTCTTAAAGAGTTAGTTGACAATAGTCGACAAGTAAATGTCCTGCCCACAGAATTGTCCATCCTCGCATTGAGTAGAAGTGATTTTTAATTGTGCATTCCTTGAGAACTTGTTGAGGGTTTTGGATCCATCTGCCCTTTATTGTAATCTGATTCACAATGATTTAACTGCTTGTATTTCAAATGTTCAGATATCTTATTTCCCTGCTGAATACATTTCCTTTCACAATATCTGGCTTCTTTTGACATGTTTGTTTGATATTCCTTTTCGAGTATCCATTTGATATAGTGCATGTTTTGCATGCAATGAAAGTTCCACACCAGAATCCTCACATTTTGTCATGGATGATGTTGCAGGGTTGTTATTCAATCTGTGAATGGTTGAAGAAGTTCTACCAACAATATTCCTAGAATAATTCACATGTTTTTGGTAGTGAAACACTCTGTGATCTCTTAACTGCTTTACATTTCTGAGTATCTGTATACAGTTTCATTTCATCATTTTGCTGATACACTCAGTTTCATTTTCAAAATTTCAAGAAGTAACTCTTTGTCACTTTCATGGATGTTTAGGTCAGTGACTCTGTGCAATCCAAGATACTTGGAATGATGCCACCAGTTACTGGTTACTCCTCCACTACACACAACAGAGTATGTTGCACACCATGAACAGTCTCCAGTTTAGCACAAAATACCACAATATCCTGAAAGTATAAAAAATTATGAAAACTTTGCCAATTAATTAAATTTTAGTGATATAAAATTTCAGTAAAAGTAAGTGATATTAATACATTTTTAAAATAAAATAATGATATATCGGCAAATGTCTTTGGATGGGACGGGGGTTATATCCAGTAAGAATATCACAGGAAACAAATAAAACCCACTATATTGATCTATTACTAATAACAGATGGTGGTAATTCCCATTATATAATGATCAAGCTGTTACGAAGGCTGATTCACAAAAGCAGCCATGATAGTCATAAAAATATATTTGCAGACGATGTCTCCACATATTTGCCACAGAGGATCTTTTAAAAAATCACATACCAGATTGTGAATGGGTAGATGCTAAATGCAAAAAAAAAAAAATTATGCCAGAAAATGAAAAAAAATATTTTGGAATTTATAAATCTCCACATACATCCGTGTTTGGAAAATCAATGGAAAACTTGAGAAAACGTATTGATGTCTAACTTTTTTTAGAGCCACATAAACAGATAGAATAAGGAAAATGTTGGCAGATTCACGGTTAATAACAACAAAACTATTCAATACAGATTTAATTGCAGTGCATACAACTAAAACAAACTTATTTCTGAACCGGCCTGCATATACTGGGATGTGTATTTTATAATTAAGTAAATTGCTTATGTATGATTTCTATTACAACAAATTAAAACCAGTTTACAATAATAATATTGAATTAATATATAATGACACTGATAGCTTAATATTGTAAATCAGAACTCAAGTTGTGTATGAAGACATGAGTAAAAATATTGATTGGTATGACACCTCTGATTTTCCAAAAGAATATCCCTTATACAGTGATCAAAATAAAAAGTTCCTGGTAAAATTAAGGATGAGCTAAATGGTAAAATCGTACAAGAAGTTGTGGCATTAAGACCAAAAATGTATTAAATTCGTATTGATGATACAAAACAAATCAGCAAAGCCAAAGGTGTATCAAAAATGTATTCAATTCGTATTGATGATACAAAACAAATCAGCAAAGCCAAAGGTGTATCAAAAATGTATTCAATTCGTATTGATGATACAAAACAAATCAGCAAAGCCAAAGGTGTATCAAAAATGTATTCAATTCGTATTGATGATACAAAACAAATCAGCAAAGCCAAAGGTGTATCAAAAATGTATTCAATTCGTATTGATGATACAAAACAAATCAGCAAAGCCAAAGGTGTATCAAAAATGTATTTAATTCGTATTGATGATACAAAACAAATCAGCAAAGCCAAAGGTGTATCAAAAATGTATTCAATTCGTATTGATGATACAAAACAAATCAGCAAAGCCAAAGGTGTATCAAAAATCTCTTGTGAAACGGGAATGAACACACAAACTTTATAAAAACTCATTATTTTAGAAAAAGCGAGAGTCGCATAATATGTATTTCATAAAAAGAAAAATTTAAAGCTGGGGGTGTATACAATTATTAAAATTAGTTTTTGCCCATTTGGTTCAAAACAATATATATTAAGTGATGGAGTAAATTCTTTAGCATTCGGACATACAGATATTAGGAAATAATATACTTAGAAAATTGTTCTTTGTATTATTTACTTTTATTATTATATGTATTATTTAGCTGTGTAATTTACTTTTTGTCTAATCAAAGAAATTAAATATATAAATTTGGAAAATATATTGTAAACAAAGATAAAAGATATTGATTTTGCTCCGCGATTCTTTCATTTTTCCTTGCAAAAACCTTCCGGCTAAAAACTTTCAGTGCAGATTACGCAGGCTCCGCAAAAGGTTCCGCCATAACCATAAGTATCGTATTTACAACTTAATTCTTCAATAATTAGATATGTAGTTTTTTTAAATAATTTGCTGTCAAACTTTTTTCATTACCATTTTCAATAATATTAAAAAATAAACAAGAACAATACAAAATTGACCTTTTGGTAGGAACAAAACTACAAAATCAGCGGTTTAAACCAGTAGCTAAAAATATCTAAAAACAATAACATAATTGAATTTTCGGTGGGAACCAACTACAAATCTCAGCGGTTTAAACCATCGGCAGAAATACCTAAAAATAATTTTAAAAAATTGAATTTTCGGTAGGAAAAAACTACAAAAGCATTTATTTTTTAACATAAGTGGTCAAGTTGTCAGGATTTTACATGTTCCACATCACCACCTAACCTGGTGTATGGGGCATTACCATAAATTGTTGTGCATTCTAATCTTCACATATGTTCCCTTACTTAGACACCACACACACTCGTGCACACACAGAGACACATACATTCACAAATAATGTACACAAAGGTGTTTTGAATTGCCTGTTTGTTTGTTTTTTTGCATTTTTATTGTTTTCTTGTTTTCTTTGCTAAAAAAAATATGAAAGTCATGCAAATGTAAAAACAGCCAACCCAAAACATAAAACAAAAACTCATGACCAAAAGTTGACAAATAAGGTCCACTTTTCCTCAAACTCATCAATTTTTGTATTCACTTAGGTTACATATTTTTCCAGCGTTTTATATGATAAAACACAATTTTTATAATAGGTGAGATGTGATGCACATTGTGATCTGTATATAACATACTCTGGAAGCAAAATTAGGAAGTTAATAAGATCATCAAAGTTGTTATTTCCTATAAAAACATCTTTTCGTGTAATTCTAAAATTGTGATTTGTAAGTTGGATCCATTCCTCAAATAATTTCCAAAAGTGTTCAGTAACTGAACAGTCATAGAATAACATTCCAACTGTACTATGTGTCTCCATTAAACATAAAATGCATTCTTTTGTTTGATCCAACAGAAAATATCTCTTCTTTTGAGATTGGAACTGTGTAGACCCCTAACGTTCATTGAAAAAAGTTTTATCTGGGCATCCATTGTTAAATTCTATTGTCACTAAAACTTTCAGAGAGTTTATATAACTATGCATGACACAACCGGCATAATAAAAATCACTCACATACACCTTGAGATACACTCTCACACACACAAACATGATATGTTTAAAAAACATATAAGTGTAGTACATTGTCAGGCACTACTAGGTACACATATGATGTTGCCCAGTATAGAGATACATGAGGTTTGTTCTACACTGGAGTGTTGGTATAGTTATTACATTTTAACATCAATACATTGTGGCTAAAAAGACTTTTTGCTCATCCATTTTCTTGCTTTACCAAAAGATTTCAAGTCATTACATACGAGTTCTCTATTTGTTGGTTCCTTCTATATATGTGTATAGGGTAGTAAAAATAAACCAAATATATTTATTTAGTAAATAAACCCATTGTCTAGTCTGTTTCTTTGTCTCTTTCTTAATTTATTAATAAATTTAGTGACCTAATTTATTTCTTAAAAGTTTAAAATAAATTTAATGATCGAATTTTAAGGAATCATTGAAAAAATAATACATTAGCATTTAAATTTTGTTAGTTAAAATCAGAGAGTATGTCATTATATAATGCAACAGTAGAAAGAAAAATAAACCTCTATCTTGTCTATCAATTCGTCTATCCATCTATGAACACTGTTTAGGATTTTATAATTTTGTCTACTTTAACCTGTCTTTTTAATTTACCAACATCACTCACGAAAACTGAGAATTTTAAGGAATTTACCCATAATCATCTGTTTACACGGATAATAGCATGGGGATGATTAGCAATGGTACATATAAACAGCAGTACATATAGACATATTTGAACATGGCAAAGAAAAACAAGAACAAAACAAACAAAAAAGCATGTAAACATTCATACTAAATGAAACTGGCAACTCTGTGCCTAAGAATCTAGCACCAAAAATTCAGACCCCCCCCCCACCCCCATATGACCAACATGAAAGTTATATGCTCAATCTTTTCAGGATTCAAACACAATTCTATGCATATGTCAAAATTTAGCTGCAAGATTATGCGAAGATTCTTACCAATTACAGGCTTTGTCCTTCTACGAAAGTCACTTTCTAACTTAAAATATACATATCTGAAATTAAAACTATACTCATCCCTTTTGGTACAAAGTTTTATACCACCAAGTGTGTCCAGAATCAATAGGGAAACTTATTTTACTTCTGATTGTTTCATTGATGTCGTCAAAAAGGTCAAACTTGTACCTTTTACCGGCTTTTGTTTTGGCGTACACACTGCCATTGAAATACCGGACAGATTAAATTTTTGGATGGGTAGTTAATCTATTTATGTGTCCCATATTTTGCCGAGTGACGTTTTCCACTATACTTACTTTAAAATTTCTCTTAAAATGCCTTTTTCTTCTTGGCTATGTTGACTTTGGATTCTGCATTCCAACATTTCACAATTATCCGACGTATCTGAATTGTAGGAGTTGTTTCCTTTGACTGTTCTTTGTACAGTGTACCCGATTAAAGTAAATCTAAAACGTCTAATGCATCATAAACAAATGTATCATACTTAATTCATCTGTACTGACTTACAGACGGCTCTAAAAGTCAGCCTGAAATTTCCACATAAATGCCGATATGTAAATAAAGGACAAGGCGAGAATCAAACGCTGGCAGGTTCTGGTACATGTTGCCTTTCATGACGATTTTCAATTAAACTACACAACGTAGACAAACAAATAATGACCAATCAAATCGCTGCTCTGGATTGCGTGACCTTTTTACCCCCACATTCGTGTCCCTGAGATATGGTACTCTTCTTTTACTAAAAACGGTACACTCTTCATGCCTGCATACAATTCGTAACTATTATGGGCTGATAGATGACAAGATGATTAACATCAGCATGGTTTATTTATTGTTTGCATTTTGTAGTTTAGGGAAAAAAATGTCACGAAAGGCAGAAGATGCCGACATTTGTTTATCACTTTGTCTTTATATATACATATCGACATTTCAGACCGGCTTTTAGAGCCTTCCGTAGGTCAGTACGAATGGAATAAGTACAATAGATTTGTTTATGATGCAATAGATACTTTAGATTTACTTTAATCGAGTACAGCATACAAAGAATGGTTAAGGGAAACAACTCTTACAATTTATTTCCAATGAGTTTACTGTCCCTTCCACAAGTGCCTGTGTAATAGTGTTCATTACTAAAGAAAATGTATGCTATTATAGTAAATGGTTGGATAACGGCACTTTAAAACACATTATTTGCTATATCTTGCAGAGGAAACTGGAGGTCAGTGCCTTTCTCAAGACCACAGCAATGCAGCCGACCCGGGCTGGGCTGGGCGGTTATCGAAACCTAAATAGTGGGATGAAGTTTTTTGGTAAAGACTTGGATGGAAGTGATTGCTTAGGTATAAATACTTTTGGTACAACTTTTGTAATCGAATCAAACCTTTCTGTTACAGGGAGATTGTTGAAAAGGCTTCTTACTGTAATCAAAACAATTAATCTTGTAAGAAAAATTACATTTCTGATTAGAAGATCTGGTCAAGAAGCTTACAAATACTGGAACTTGTTGATAGATATGTTTACCCCATCTATTCGCATTTCTTGTAGATCTGGAAATGCGAATCTTTATGATACAAATCCTGCTAATATATATATATATATATATATATATATATATATATATATATATATATATATACTGCTATTTGAACTCTCTTGCATTGCAATATTGGCATCATTGTCATTTGTGGCAGCAGCATCTGCTAATATTAAAGTTTGTGCAAGCTGATATCTCAAAAACTACTAGAAGGAATGTGATGAAATTTGCTTATATTTAATGTTTAGTGAGTGGTGAATGCTTTTGTTGCATTAAACTTAAAAAAGACAAGTTGTCTTCCATTGAACCTTTGTTTCAGAAGTTATTGTTTAGAAAAAGATGAATTAATTTTCTTTATTCATGCAATTTACAAAGAAAATCAGCCACAGTTTACAATATTTCTTCAAAATAATAGGTGTTCAAATACAGTTTATGCTTTGCTACTGCAGCAAGCATAAAGATGCTGGATTGTCAACGCATGGATTATACATTTTGTCTCTTGCAGACCTTAGGGTATTATCGTATATACTCGCATGTAATTTGATACCAACTGCAAACTGCATAGACCCATATCTGCTGTCGAATAATGCGCTGGCAGATCTGGGTCTATGCAGTTCATAAGGATTAATCACTAGAACAAACAACATAGACCCTGATCTGCCAGCACATTATGCGCCGACAGATCAGGGTCTATGTTGTTTCCATTTGGACCCGGTTTATATGTGAGTCTATACAGTATTAATTGTTGGGGCACTCATATTGCATGAACAAGGCATGGACATGCATTGCTTTTTTCTAATTGTGTGGATCTGGACCTTCTGCTAATACTTTACATGCATACTCCACATCTGTGATAAATGCATGGAAAACATTGAAATCATGATGACTGTACTATATCACATGATATACTAAGGTCCTTTGTAAAATGGAATTTAAAATGATTGTGTATATAGAAGTTACTTAAAGTACATATAGGTGCCATATAAGGAGAGCAACAGTTTACATGGTTTAGGCAGCCTTGTTCTTGACTTTATTCAAAGGGATAGAAAGACAAGAAAAAATGTTCATTTTCGGACAGTTTATAACATTTTGTTCATGTTTCATTCTACTGTTCCCATGTAGTGACAGTTTGAGTCTGTATCATGATACACTATTGCCAGAGAAAATATTGCAATTTATTGATGGTATTGAACAACCACTATTGATTTTATCATTTGACATTTTATTGTTTACACATGTACAAACACTGAAAAAATCCTGAAGTGGAAAAAGAAAACCCATATGACTTTACTGCCTATAAAGTAATATATTCTCCTCTGTAGTAGTTTTTTTCATATGGAAGATTGGAACACATATAAATAAAGAGTAAGGCAGACATAGGTGTCTTTATATTTTTGTTCATACTGTAAAATTCATTTGATGTCGAGTATGAAGAACGATTTGTCTTCTTTTTTCCAATTTTTTCAGAGTTGTCTTCCATTAACCACAAGGAAAGGTTAATTAAAACGATATGTGATTCATGGATACCACAACATGAATTTGTTGATGATAGAAATGGACTTTTGAGTAATTTCAGGCCATTTCATTGATACTAATTCCCAGAAATGATGTAAGCAGCATAGTGGTAGTTTTAAATTTTATATGTACAAATATCAGTAACAAAGATTGAAGGCAGTTATAACTTGGAGCCCTCTGTGCCAAATTGCTGCTGAAAACTGTTATTTCTTGTTTTCTTTTTTTCTTTCTTTACATTTTAAACATGGCTGATATACGGCTTTTTGGAATCACATAGTTGTGTACATCCAGAATAGTACTTCATCTGTACATCACATAATAATTACATATTGTAATGGAGGTTTCGTTGCAGAAACATGTTCTAAAATGATTAAGCCTCTTGAGGTAAATTTTCATCTATAATGGATTTGTTTCTCATAATTTTAAAAGGATACTGTCTATACTCGCGTATAGGTCAATACTAACTGCAAACTGCATAGACCCAGATCTGCTATCACATAAAGCACCGGCATATCTGGGTCTATGAAGTTTGTAAGGACTAATCAGTACAACAAACAACATAGACCCTGCTCTGCCGGCGCATTATGCAATGGCAGATCAGGGTCTATGTTGTTTGCATTTGGACCAGGATTATACGCAAGTATAGACGGTAGTTTCCTAATCATGTTGAAAAATGTGTCATAGAGTGGTTTTGAGTTAAGTCACAGAGCCATAGTGAAATTTTGCATGTCTAGTTGATAGGAGAGACAGTTCAATGGATTGCCTATGCTAGAGTGATTTGCCTTTTTCTTTATCCAAAAGTACACACTACCTTCCAAATCACTAACAGTATGAACATCAGAGAATGAACCAGTGTGAGAGCGAGCTTGCATTATCATGTAGTGTAAACATGAAAACAAATGAAAATAAAAATGTACAGCTTATGGTGGGGGTTGAAGCCTCCAGCATAAGTTGTATCCTGTAACCTCCGTTCTTGTAATTTTTACTTCCGGTTCTCTCCAGTGTTAATTCTTTTCCACCCTGTGATACAGAAGGTTTTTCGTCGACTTGATTAAGAAGCTTTTTGACATTGTACCACCAGAGGTAGTCTTGAACTTTAAGCGTTGCCCATGTATGTTCATCATTTCATGTCATGTCACATCCCCTCACACCATGTCATATTCCACAAACATCATTTATTCATAATGTCGTGTCATGTCACATCCTCTCGCACAATGTCATATTCCACAAACTTCATTTTCTATGAAATTTGGTTTCCAGGTTTACATTGGGAAGATTTTGTTCCAGTTTGTCACCATTTTCCAAAAAGATTTAACAGAGTTACTGTCTCTGTTGGATTTAGAACTTCTATCAAAATTTTGCGTCTTTATTTTTTAAAGACATTTGAAAAATGTTATCACTATAAACATCTTTCAGGTACAGTATTTGGATACAATTTTGTGCTGACTGTCTACTTGACTGCCCCAAACTAACAGTAAGGTAAATTACTTTGAGCAGTACATTTTGTACATGAAAAGAATACCGTTTTTACCTCACCTACAAAGTAGAGAAGAGCTATTGTACTACCCTCTGCATTGGCATTGGCATCTGCACAAATACATGCATATGCATAGACCTCTCCCTCGATAACTCGGGCAAAAAAACGGTCCAAAAACTTAGAGGGTGAGAGCGTGAGTTACCAAGAGACTTAAAAAAAAGTTAAGAAGGGGTGTCATGAAGTTGTTTGCTTTTTTGTACAAATTACTTTTTTTTCAAGATGCCCAACCTCTGAAAGAACGTTAACAACATTACTCAGAGAGGTAAGGTGTATTATGGCGCTGCTTTTTGTTGTTGATTCACAACAAAACAAGATTCCCCTTTTTTCTTCTTCAAAAACTAGGGGTGTTTATATCGTGAAACAACCGTCAACATCGAAACTCCATTTTTTTAATTGTTCTAGTAGTAAAATATTGATGCCGTGATTTAATTGCAAGTAATAGTGAACTTCTTCTCATCCTTGAGGAAATATCTGAGTGCCAATTCAGGAATTTTAAGTTCACTACAAACTCTAGAACACGCTTCTCCATAATGAACCGTATCTGTGAAACAAGGCTTTTTATTCACCAAGTACTAATTTTGCTTGGTTGTCTTCCTATCTTTGGTCACATTTTTGAATGAGTAGGCGAATTTAAGTAGTTTAATTATATTATTTACTTAATAATATTTATAACAGTGTTCGAGTGATCAATTGAAATGAGTTGACCTAACACATGACCGTGACCGCTAGCTCTTACACAGGTAGGATTTGCATGCCTTTTAACTTTTATTTTATTCCACTCCCTTTATTTGATTTTATACAAAAGAAGTAATTAATGTGATAATACAAAGCAGCCCTTCTTTTAATCGAGTGAACAATACAACACATACTTCTGCATGTCGGAGATCAAAACATGGTTGGCACTTAATTAGGTTCTCGCGGAAACGCTCGCGGACATAGCTGTGACGGTAGAATGACATTTTTCACATTTGAATACAAGAGGTCATATTTCATTGATGATGATTACACTGAACCGACTTAAAAGATATAACTAAAGACGAATTTTAATTGACAAAACTTATTTAATTAGTATTTATTTACTAAAGCGTTGCCATCAGTAGGCATTTGTGACATTTTCATAAATCAAAATTTCGTCGAATATTGTTATTTACAGTGTACTGAGAATGTTTGGAAAGAAAATTTAACAAACTATTTGACTTCTTATTAAAAGTTGAGAATGTCATGATGTTGATTCAAATTTCAGGGTACTAACCACCGTTTTCGACGATAAACGAGTGATATATCAAGGTTCATTTACCAGTTTTTATTGCGATTTTCTTCATGTTCAACAAATGGGGGCTAATTTTTTTTTCTAGTAACAAAAATGGGATCCACGCCTGATCTCGCGTTTTAAGCGGGTTCGCGAGTTATCAAGGGAGTAGTGTATTTATAGTCCCACTGCATCTCAACCATTTTTTGTTCCTTGGTCAACAGTTTAGAGTGGGTCTGATAGTACCAAAACTGAGGGAAAGGGGCTAATTGGGCTAACTTTTTGTACATAGATGAACATTAGTTGTACATTCTTGGTTATAGTTTTTGCATTAAGCTCTGGTTTTTCGCGCTCTGTATAAATGCTTTGATACATGAAACCATACAAGTTTTTTAAATTTTATTTTTATTTTTCAAGGTTTTTGGAAAATTTGTTTCTTTTTTTTTATTTGGTCAGGTTATATACACATATACAAATACAAAATATATTGTTAATTTTCAATACATATAGAGTATACATATAAAAGTTGACTGTATACTGTAAATATGGAATATCTGAGAACTCCACTTGAATCTTGTTTCAAGCATAGCTGTTTATTTGAGTACTGCATGAACTGTTGCATGAGCGGAACAGGTGCCTGTGTACATCTACTGACTGTCAAGCTGCAAAATGAATGAAGTAATGGATACTTCCACCTCTTAACTCTCCCAATCAATTCATGCGAAAGAGGAACATTTTTCTACCACACCCAGTGGCGTAGCAAGAAATTTTGCACCCCCCCGCAAAATTTAATTCTGAGGCCCCCTCCCAATAAAAAAAGTTGTTTGATGAGAATTTTGACGCACCCTTGGGCCCCCTCCACCCTGCAGTTGCAGGGGTTGCTTTGGCGGTTGCTATGCCACATACCACACTCTTGCAACAAAACAAGGTCACTGTGACTTACATTTCACATTTTACTGGCTTAGGTTACAATTTTGCATTTAGCTCATGACCTAAAAGATCTGTTTACACCCTGTATATATACTATAACATATATTTCTAGATTCATGAAACTTACTAAAGGGATGTATCTTGATAAGTACTACACCCTCATCACAAAACTAGTCACTGTGATCCATATTTTATGCTTCACTAACTTTGTTCATGCCAGAATGATCAAACAAGATGATTGTATGCATCTCCATTGTTACAACACCCTTACAACAAAATGAAAGTGACCTACATTTGAATTTTTACTGGATTATGTTAGGTTTGTGTGTTTAGGTAATGAGCACATTGTGTGTGTTTTTCTTACCTCCTGTTATACTTGAAATCATGAAACTTGGTGAGGGGATGCATCTTGATAGGTATGCATCAGTGCACTTTTTGAAATACTGTGTCTAAAGGTCACTTACTGGGTATAGTTTATGTTAGAATCATGCAACTTTATACATTTAAACCCCTCAAAACTGAAAACCCTTGGGATCCAATTCAGTTTTCGATTTTGAGAGGTTTATGGTTTACTGAGGGTATTGTATATGTGAAAAAGTATGTCTTTTTATAAACACTGATGTGACAAGAGAGAGAGAGAGAGAGAGAGAGAGAGAGAGAGAGAGAGAGAGAGAGAGAGGGAGAGAGAGAGAGAATGTAATTATAGGATTATATCTGTGTAGGTGTGTGAAAGAGTGCACTGATTAAGAAAGCTGGGTTTTTTTTTACATTGAGTGAAAAATTCCGAAAATCACATCCAGTCATATGAATACAGTTGTTCCACACAGAAATATAGTCTTCGTCTATAGAAACATGTAAAGAACGAGATATTTTTTATAACGTTAATATAAGTCCATGAGAATTATGAATGATAATCCATAATGTTTAAATCCGCATGATTCATAATGTTCCTTGGCCAAATTCTTCTCCCTTCATCAGCTTAGGTTTTGGCACAGATTCATACTCATTGATGAGACTAATTTTATCCTGTAAGGATAGTTCAATCCTGCGATGCTTAGCTGGTGATTCTGACATTTCTACATGTGAATGAAGACAAATGACAGTCATGGCTACTTAAATACATGTAACGAGTTTCCTCCTTTAATCAGTTAAGTAAACCTGACGTTTAGAATGCTGTTTTGTCGGTCTCCGTCGGCAAAGCATCACAAGCGAGGTCGCATTACCTGGTTAATAAGGCCCACATATTTAAAAAAAAAAAAAAAGTATGGATCATTTATACAAACGAATAGCATCAATCACAATTAGATAATAATCAGATAAACGTAATCTTTCTTAAATGGCTTATCTTATCTACAAACGTTTAGTTATTGATAATTTACCTTCAAAGCTTGCTCTATAATAAGTGCAAAGACTTCAGATTAGCCTGTTGTCTGACTTAATCTGTGCGAGTACATGTGTCAAGTATTGTTTTAACCACAGGTGCCCTTGGGACATTTTCTCACCGATAAACCTACTACAGCAGCTAAAATACATTTCCATGTTTTAAGTGAGTTTCAGTTTTATGGGTTTTTTGGGGGGTTTTTTGAGTGTAAAATTGAAATTTGGGATCAAAATTTGTTTCAGTTTTCGCAGTTATGATGTTTTGGTTTACTAGGAAAAAAATAATATTAAAGAAGTAGAAATTAGGGACTGCCAAAAATTTTCGGTCTTGAGGGGATTCCGATATACAGATGGTTCAGTTTTGAGGGGTTTCACTGTAATTGGATGCATCTCTGTGAGTACTACACCTTTGCAACCAAAGAAGGTCATTGTGATCTACAATTTATCCTTTACTGACAGAGGTTAATTATCTTTGTTATGGCCACATAGATGTTTCCATGCTATATACAGCCCTTTCTGACCAGTACAGTTGAAAGTATGTATAAATATGTTTATTCAAAAGATAAACTTTCCATATTAATGACTATACATTGCATATTGTGATAAGTGACCCTCAACAGATTAACTGTATTGTACATGTGAAAGATTATGGGAATTCGGTGAGTGGACTGCATGCTGCATGTGAGGTCTTAGCTGTAATGGCTAATCAGTGTACTTATTTATGCATGAACTATGTACTACCTGTCTGTCACTCCAATGTTACTCAAAGCCTGTAACTTTCACCCAATAAAATCTGGAATATAAGGGTGGACAGTGATAATGGCTTTTGAACCAGAATTTAAGAACAGTGATTTAAAATAAAATTCAAAAACAAAATGAATCTCTGGTGTTTATCAGCTCATTATAGTATCTCTACTTTAAAAGCCTAGAAAAGAGTGGGTTTTTTTATTAGTTCAATTGGCCATAAGACTAAGTGAGCAAATGGTACGGTCATTTGTCAATCGTGCAGTGTGTCATCTGTTGTGCATAGTCATTTCACAGTGTGTCATCTGTTGTGCATAGTCATTTCACAATTGCTCTTTACAACCTCTTCTCAAAAACCACTCATAATTTGACCAAATTTGATAGAAAGCATCCTGACATGAAGGTCTTTCTAATTGTTCAAATAATGTCTATCTGCCATCAAATATGGCTGCCAATACTCAAAACAAAAAAAAAACTTCAAACGACTTCTTCTTAAAAACCGCACAACAGAATTTGTTCAAATTTGATGGAAAGCATCCTGATATGAAGGTCTTTCGAGCTTGTGCAAATGATTATGATCCACCATCAAATATGGCCATTGTTACGAAAAATATACAAACCTTTAAATGTCTGCTCAAAATCCACTCAGCAGAATTTGACCAAATTTGACAGAGAGCATCCTGGCAGTAAAGACTTTGAACTTTTTTATTTTTTGCAAATTATGCTGATCTACCTTTAAATATGGCCACGATAACTTAAAATAAAAAAACTAAAAACAGCTTCTTCTCAAAGACTACCCAACAAAAAAAGAAAGCATCCTGGCATGAATTCTTTCAGATTTGCTTAAATGATGCCAATCCACCATCAAATATGGCAGTCATTACTAAGAACAGAAAAACCTTCAAACAATTTTTAAAAAATGCGCTCAACAGAATTTGACGAAATTTGATGGAAAGTATCATGGCATGAAGTCTTTCAAATTTATTCAAAAGATGCTAATCAACCTTCAGAGATGGTCACCATTACTAAAAATATAAAAATCTTTAAATTCTTTTTCAAATCCTTTTTTTTTAGGGAAAATACCTACTACACCAATAAAAAGGAAGGACAGGGTTTTACAGACAAAAAAAGCCTTTGACTTTAGATAATATGAGAGGACATATCTAAAATTCCAACCAGATCTACTTGCTGGGATGTGGCTGCAGGGTGTCTACAAATACATGGCATTACTCTCATTGCCCATCTGTAAATGAATTTGCTGTATTGTGCCTTTTAGGCAAAATACATAAAAGCAGGCCCAGCCCAATCAAACCAGTAATTGATGGTGCTTTACTGACACACACACCAATAACCTTTAGCAAGTTACTTTATTCTCTTTGCCAAACAAAAACTAAAGAAAGCAACAAAACACTTAAAAATGGTATTGCCATATTAAAGTGCCTAAATATGTTTTTATGTTGTCACATGTATATGCATTATTTTATGGCATTTCATATATTCAATGCCATTATTCGCAAATTATTATATTTTTTATTCTTAACTTTAAAAAATGCTTCAAGAAGAAGAACAAAATATAATTTTTCCCTGAAACACATCCAATTTTAATTACTAAGACCATAGAAATCCATGGCCTGAAAACAAAATCTTGAGAAAAGCTGTAGTAGATTCAAGCTGATGAATTGGTGTGATTGAACCCACACCCTTCTGGTCATGGATCCGGTGTCTTAACCACTGAGTCACCAGGCTGCCTTAAGTGGAGATCTCAGTGGTTTCAGGCAGTGGCATCAGGGGGAGGGTAAGGACAGACCCAGGAATCCATGCTGACTGTATATGTTTACTCCCCTTGTGGTGTCAAGTAACTGTATATATCATTTATGGGTGCAGCTATGAACAGTTTTTAAGTTTTGAACAAGGGGTTAGACCCTAGGGGAAGGGAAAAATCCAGGGGTCAATGCTAGTTGCATAAATTATGGCATTTTCATGCCAAGAATGTGTAAATTATATTTTCTTGTGTTTTTTTACACTAAAAATAATTACTTTTTTCTGTCATAAAACCTTAAAAAAATATTTCATTTACTATCTGATAAGAAACAAATAAATGAAACATCTAAGCCCTGGCAAACAAACCCACACTTACAATATTAGGCCATCCCTTAAGTCGTATAGCAACTTTAATCACACTTTACATGTACATTAATTAATAAAAACCAACATTACTTGCCTTGTTTCATGTATTTTTTCAGCCCACAAGAAACGCAAGCATATTAAAAACACAACTTCAAACACAAAGCAAAGGAATGCTCCATGTTTTAATCTCCTATATATTTGGTCTAAAAAAGAAGATAAGTGATGCTGACAATAATATACAATGTAGCAACTAAGCACTCAAAAGTTTCTTTCACTTCCAGTTTCAATATGTGTATGAATTTGCATTCACTAGCTAACATGTGTCCATTACCAAGGTGAGTAATATCATACCCACATGGGCCTTTTGTTGTTATATGTCTTTTAAGCCCTGCCACAGTATGTATGTATGTATGTATGTACATATGTATGTACATATGTATGTATGAATCTGAAGGTGTCAAAGTAGTCGGGAAAGAAAACTAGCCAAATTTTCTGGTATTAAAAATCGGATCTAACCGGAATTTGAAATACATTATACACAATTGTACAACATGGTTTTCATAAATACACGTAGATGTAGATTCATAGTAGATGGATATATAGACTTCTACGAGATGAGCAATCTCGGTACATGTTTAATTTTAGATTATTATTTTACTGATTGTTTGTACATCTTTAGACATTTTCTTTCTATCTTTGTCAGTTCTAAAATCATATAGCTCACTTGTAAGTGCACAAATATTCTTGTTTTGGTTCAGCCTTCAACTCATCTTTAAAAAGTCCTGTAATCTTTTTGTTTATATGAGGAACTCTAAATATATTATCTTTTCTGTAGTCACTTGTATCGTAATATGGGAATTTATTTAGTGTCATTTAAAAGTTATCTGTCTTTACATTAATATATAATGACCCTGTATCGGCCATTAAAACTTCCATTGTATCATTGGTTTTTAAGCTTGTTTTAGTGGAAGTCATACATAAGCAGCTTGCTCCTAACACAGTAAACCCACGATAAATTGGTTTAGTTAATTTTTTTCTTTCCTGGTCTTTAAACGACCTATTACCATATCATTTTCTATGATTGTTTTCCTTACAAATGAAATATCCTTTAAAATTTTAAAATATTATTTTTCTTCAGTACATATTTTTATATTTTTACATTTCTTATCTTTCTTAAGGTTTCATCTGTTTGCCGAAGACAGCATTATTCATAATATGATAGAAATCCTATTGGAACTAAATGGTTGCTTTTTCTCTCAAATATGTATTCAGTTCTATGTATGATTTTAGCCACGGCTTTTAGTCGTATAAAACTGCTATATGTATCTTCCTGAGTTTTAATTCTAACTGAACATACAACTGTAAATTACGATAGTGGATAAAATATTTTTTTTTATAGCTTGCACAATAGTTTAGTACTGAAGGTATTGCACACTTTTATCATCTATTAATATCTACTGTAATGGAGATAAATCAGACTCTTTTGGAATTAGCATTCTGGAGCTAATGGTTAGTCTTTAATATAGTCGTGCAAATATGTTGGTACTTCTAAATCTATTTCTAAAAATTCCACCAGAATAAATTATTATCACTCCAACATTTTCTTCGATGGTATTTATTTGTTTTATGTTTGTCCATTTAAATGTTTTAACAATCATCTGTTGACACATGGCCGAATCATAAGATTATTGATGTTTAGGTACATAATGAATTACATTGATTTTGATGAATCGCATTCTCCATCATGTTTCATTTTGCTGGCTTCGGTGCGAGCGTCACAATCTACATAATTCTCGCAATTTGCTTTAACATTTCTGTTTAGTATCATGCTGATTCTTCTCTAATTCCAGATTCAATCATCAGGAACATATCATAATCTGTGAGAAATTCTAATTCTACCCTACTAATTTTGACACTAGCATCATGAGCTTGCCCAGGTGTACTAAAATAATGTATTGGATCTAGTTTGTAATTATTCATACAAATATTCTAAATTCTTCAAAACTGTCTATTAAAATTAAAGTATCTTTCTTTATGTCGTAATCATCTGAGTCAACCAGAGAATTCAATTTAAAATGTTTCATGGCATCAGTAACGTACTAACATTCCGCTACACTAATCCCCGATCCTCCAAGGTTTTAATAAAATGTATCCATTTGTGGCTTATTAGTTTCATTAACATTTTCAAGGCATCCGTGTATTCGTACGGATACATATCTTTTCTTAAATATATTACTTCCATGCTACTGAAATTTGTAATTGCTTCTGTGAGTTTGTCATTGTTAAGATTTTAGCAAGTTGTTTACGTGATTGATCCATAAACCGATAACTATCTGGGAAGCTAATTGCTTGTATATACAAATGTATCAACTATAGAATTCTTACTAAAGAAAACGTTGTTTTTTCTCCTTCATTATTATTTGGAAATATTGCTACTACTTGATCTTGATCGTTTTCCCAGCAAAACCTTAATAATCAGATGGGAATCGTATTCAGACAAAGTATGAATATTTGTAATTTAAATTGAGTACAACATGTGCAGGACCTCTGTAATTTCCATTTAAGTGATCCAGATCTCTTACTTTGTTGACTGTATTACTATTCTCTTCTTCTGTAATCTCCTTTTCACCAACATAACATATATTGGCGGAATTATAATGCTTCTTACCTTTATTGGTGAATGTCATTTAAGCAGCTTTTCTTGGTCCCAGTGCTTCATGAACATTTTCTGCATTTGACTGCAAATACTCGTGAAATGTATTTATGCAGTCTGTTTCTCTGTAAACTATTGACACAGTCTTTATAAATTGATTTAAGGTCAGTGCAAAATCCTGATGTATGTGTTTTGCTGCTTTTGTTGTCGATGATGTTTCAGAATTTTGTTTATAATTGATTATATTGACTCCATAATAATTTCAAAATCACAATATAGAAGAAATGGTTCTTTTAGTTGTGATGACATTTTTTTAATTTAATGACGAAAATTTTTTCTGGCATAGTGTCTACTGTGTTAGTTACTTGGTTGCATACTTTTTTGTGTTCAAATAGTTAGTTTCAGAATAAAAAATTAGTTTTATTGTGCCTTTGTTTACTTGAGATAATAACAATTTAAACAAATTCTTTATTTCACAATAATGATGCTTTCCTCCATCAAATACAATAAACATATCCAAGTGACGTTCTACTTTTCTTGCTGTCATTCTAACTGATTTGATAAGTTTGTCTATGGTTTCGTTCACATTGACAGATATATTAAATTCATTTTTTATGTCTTGTATATTTATTGGGGATTTATTAAATCAATGTTTACCATTATCAATGTAATATTTTTGTGCCCAATATGAATTATCTCTGGATGGGTGTATAATATATTATATGGGATAAAAAACAAAAACAATTATTATCATCATTTTGAATATTAATGCAGGCTTTTTTTAATTTTGTATCCATTCTGGTAGATCTGTGTATGAATCTCCTCTTACTGGCTGATACTTATCTACATGTAGTGTTAATTAATTTATTTTGACAAATCACCAGTGGTTCGTGACGTACATGTGTGTCCAATATGTCAAACATCCACTGAACTTGACTTGCAATTTTAACTTTGTTTATTATGTTTATAGGCAGTGTTCTATGATATCAATCTTTATAATGTAATATGTCATCTACTCCGACCATAATCGATAAAACTTGAACTTTTTGTGGTCATACATCTTTAATTTTTCTACATTCTTTCTTTATATGTGTATGTAAACGCGTCATATATGTCGTCTCCCTTTTTTTGTTTTTACTTTTTTTAGCCAATATTAATTTGAGAAGATATCTATCACTGTCAAAATGTATTTGTATATATTGTTGTATTTTTGATATGCTTGAATGTCGACAATGTCTGCCTGCTTCTGATCATCCACGTGACTAGCATAAACGTTTTGCAAGAAATATTTTTCTTTGTTTCCTTCTGTAATGTATATGTACAGTGTTGACTTAACCATTCTTGTAATGCTGAGTATTTTATTTTAGTTTTGTGATGTTTAATTTGCCGCCAGAGTTGATTGATATTTGTGTAAGCAACTGGACTTTCAGGTTCGAAGTAAATATGTCTTAAATACTGTTCTTCTCCGTTCATGTAAGTAGGCTTTGCCGTCATTTATTTTAAAATTATTGTCGCATTTAATTGACGCAAAATTCTATTTACGTGAGCTTGACTATTATCAAGCCCAAGGTATTTCATGAATTTGTGTCTATATTGTATGACAACGATGTAAGTGTCTGAAAGTAATGGGGTCTTTTTTCTTTTTATTTCAAGTTTGGATGGTGGAATAGTATGGTCTAGTATAGTTGTCTCAAAACATAACGTAGTAGACACCCCCTGCCAAAAAAAATAAAAAAATAAAAAAATTGCCCGTATATAGCACAAAAAATATTCTTCCACTTTTTAAACAAGCAGTATTATTGAATATACTTCTTAATGAGCATGACTTTGTACTTATTGTTGAAATATGAGACAGGTATGAAATTCTTTTGACATAAATACATTTATGGTTCGCTTTATGCTATCTTTTTAATTACAGCTTCCAGGCATTTTAACTTTCACCAAACCTGTCTATAATGACAAAAAGAGAAATTAAATTTTCAAAAAATGCAGTTAGAAATTTTAACCACATTTCAATTTTGGCAACCTTTTTATTAAATTCATTGATAGAGAAAACAAAATGTTTTATATCCATGAGGCATTTTATGTTCCCGTAATAATCGATTCTTTTGTTTGTCTGCTATTAAGATGAATTGTCAGATACTAAATATTCATTTAATGTATTGGTGCCTGTTAATTCATTCTGTTTTATGGCCTTTGACATTCCAACTTTTTCCCCTAAATTCATTTATGGTTGAATTACACTAACGTGAGGTCATTTTTAAAAGCTTTTTGCTCCTGTTGTATTGTCTCAGATTATGCTATAATCTTACGCTGATTACTACTACAGAATATTACTTTTTTACTGACTTGGCGTCATATTTTTAACCTCTATCATTTTAACCTTTAAGATGTGATATTTGCCAATGTTCTATTATCTCTGATGAGGCCATAATCTAAAACATTTACCAGGCAATATTGCAAACGCATGGCGTATCTCAGTCATACAATTTTATCGTATTAAGTTTCGAAATTGGAGATGTTATCCACTTGATTATGGCAGTTAGTCAGTACGACCTGAAAAAATTGAGCTTTTGTTAGGTAAATATAATAATTGAAGCAAAAAATGTTTATTCTTATGAATATTATATAACATCGCATTAAATTTATATTATTTGATTATCTCAGTTAAAATTTTTTAATAAAATAAGGCTTGAAAAACCTTACAGAAATGTACACGTTATAGTGTAACATTGTTATATCTGTTATGAATATCGTATATTGGCACAACAAAATGCATGTTAGTGCATGTCAGTATGTTTAATGTTATATATTTATTGAAACGTTTCCAATTTAAAAATTCTATCATAAATTAGTAAAATTTAATGACTCTACATTTAAATAAAAAATCAGGGTACTGTTTTACTATATAATGTTCTTACACATGTATAGATAATGCATTCTAGCTAATCATGCCTAATATCTTTAAATTTACTTTCTTGCTATCAGCATAGCGTATTTAACTGCGTGTACATGATTTGTTTATATATTAAGTGGAGTGGGTTCTACGCAATGACTAAATAGTAAGTTACAAAGTTTAATTAATTAGATTACTCTCTCTTTAATTTTGTGTCCGTTATTTTTGCTTCTGATGTGATGGGGACTCTGTGAATGCTTTAGCTGCTACGCCTATTCGCGTCTCCGTACATCCGCATTCGCTTATGGTATTGGTAGGTATCTTTTTAGTCAAGAAATATACCATCTGTATTTTCAAAGCAAAATATTGGTGGGATCATGATGCTTGGAATTGTTTTTTTATTTTGTCGGGTAGTGTGCATGCAATTTAATTTTTATTTTTATTTTCTGGGGGTAGTAAGCCAGAATTTTGTTTTACTTTTAAATACATATTTTGGTGGACAGTAGAGTCAATATATAGAAAAGATGTATGATAGCCTTTTAAAAAAATGTATACTCGAGTAGGTAGCTGGGTGGGGGTAAATTATTAATAGTCAAGAAATGTGAATGAGCAGGAAATAGTTTATCTATGCTACTGGTACTAATTACCGATGCAATGTAACATGCAATGTGCGATAATGTATTCCTACGTAGTACAAACAAGATGAAGATCATATACTGTTAGAATTGATTATCGATATTATAGCATGTGAAGGTATAAATGTATGTACGGGTATTAAAAATATATTAAAAAAGTTTTTTTTAAATAGTTCATTTGAAGAATTGAGAAGAATCGCTTACTTCAGCCTTAGTTAAATTGGCTTCAATGTCATGGCTACAGTTTAGTAGATATTATGCTACATTAAATACTAGTAAAGTACATAAGGTATTCCAGTTATCAGTTGTTGTGGAAATTAATTTAATCCAGGATATCATGCAAGGTTGAAGTCTCGTGATAAAGCTTGTACACATTTTCCTTATTACCTTTTAATGGAGCATTCAACTTATTCGAAATCAGAAAAGAAAGCCGGGTAAACTCTTTCTACAGGCACTAAAAACAATCATAAGTATACGACATTTTACATAATATGTTTAGTTCACTGCAAGGTGATAGTGTTATGAAATAGCAAAAGAGCTTTTAAACAAAATATGGGCATCAGATTTTAATATGCTAGTGCACGTGACTAACAATAGCGGTTTAACTGAAGGTACACGAGGGGTATTAAATAAAAGACCACATTTTCTGAACATGGCTGTATAATATGTTTATTTTATTGTTTTATATTCTCCATCTAACAGTTGAATTTGTATGTACCATATTTGACTTGTAGATGTGGTTTCAATAGCTTTTCGACTTTGCTCTTGAAACAAAAACAAAGAAAAGCTACTATTGAAGCCTACATATGGCAATTTGACATGAGAAATTAACGTGTATTTACTACTTTTTTCACATGATTGATTCTTCATTATTAGAATATTTTTCTTAAATAATGCTTAGCGGTATTTTTAATATACATTTCTTGCTAGACGGCAAACTGAGTGCACACGTATTTGCTGGTTTCCATAATTAATTCATGCCAATCGGAAGTATGAGCTGTCGCCTTTTTGCCAGAATTAGATACGTAGTGCTTATTTCCTGAAGATATTGCATATATTAACGTTTTATCGCTAATTGGAAAAGCTGATAAGCCCCCACAACCTCTTTTCGCTTTTACAATATACACACTATACCAAAGCCTTGCCATAGAGACTAGTGAAATCATTTTACTCCTATCATTCTTGTTTTGTTTGTTTTGTTTTTTTATTTTGAAAATAATAAAACAAGAAATATTTCTATTGGAATTTATGAAGTCTTACAATATTTACAACCAATAACTTCACTTTAAAACAAAATCCTGTTGACTCAGTCAAACAGATACGAACATGTATAATTACAGTGTATGTTATAAGCATTGCCATCCCACGACTAGTGTGTGCGATTCCTACTTTAAGAGATAAGAAGGGGCTTGTTATAGCAAAGGGCTTAATCACTGAAATAAAAAAATAAAAAAAAATTTAAAAAATATATAAATTTAAAAAAAAATAAATAAAATAAAAAGCAAAGTTACCAATATAGTATTAAGTTATATTCTTGCTCTTCCCTGTGCTAAGCAGGGAAAATAGACGATTATAGGTCATCATGCTACTGAAGCGTAAAAGGTCCTCATATACATGCACGTACGTGCACGTTCATTGATCTTGAGATTGATTCACAGTTTTAATGCAACCCTTATAATGGGTCATGGCTGGTGTTTCGTTTTCTGTTTTAATGATAGGATGAAATTTGCCTCATAGTGATAACAAGTTACAAGTAGAGCTGGGAGCATACCGATACTTTAAGTTTGATTCAATGCACAAAATTTGAGATTTTAGACAATGTCGTAAGTAACATTTTTCTTGAGGTTATTAATAAAAACTAAGCATTCTTGAACCTACTAATCTATCACCAATCCACACACGGAAATGATGTGCTGCTAATGGGTGTGTTGTTCAGTAATCTGATATCTTATGGAGGCAAAATAATCGATGAATAATACAATTAGATTAGATTAGATTTGAATGACTACTTAAGTGCTTTATATAATTCTGCCTGTAACAAAAATGATTTCAATAGGAATTTAAATGTAAAAAACAAATATTAAAAAGTTATTGACTTAACAAAAGCTTGTACATGTTAACAGAGACAATACAAGACAACCGAATGGTATAATGAAAGATCAAATCCTTGGTAATATTTGAAATTATTATCGTTATTGAAGCCTTTTAATGTGTGATCGGAAACTAAGAGGACGTCTCTGTATGAAATTTAATACAGGAAGATTTAATGTGTACTTTCATCCATACATGTGTTGGATAATTGAATACAATATTCAAGTCTGGTTTTTATTCTTAAGGTTGTTGAGGAAATCTTATTACTCGATGTCAAGCAGGGTAACTAATTACTGTCACGCCGAGATTCATAGGCTATTAATTAAAATTGTCTTAACGTGAACTGGTGAATATATAGTAAACCGTGGGTAACGCTGTTGCACAATTCCTTCAAATGTAGACATTTAAGTGTTGATTTCGAGTTTCCTTCAAATGTAGACATTTAAGTGTGGATTTCGAGTTTCGTTGCATGTACTTCTCTTCGTTGTATCTGTATGCAAGAAAGAAAGAAATTTACAACGGGCATTCATATATTTAACCAACGATATATACTTATGATATATCATATATCATACGTTAATCAGAGGGTACTTTACTATATATATATATATATATATATATATATATATATATATATATATATATATATATATATATATATATATATAAATGCAATAAACAGAGACAAGACAAACAGTAAGCACAAAAAAGCGTTGAAATTACAAAAGTTTACATAACTATTTCTAAGAGAAATTACAGTTTTTAAAATGTTTGAAACAATGAAATATCAGGGATATGATCTGCGGTTACATAAATTTACATTAAAAACAGACAGCTACCCAGCTAACAATTCAACGATGCAACAACGTTGCACTAAGGTTGTGGTAACGTTGTCATATAACGTTGTGGCAACGTGATTTGGTGAACTTGCTGGAATGTTGCTACAACGTTGTTGTTCAACGTCATAATATAACATTCCTACAACATCCTGACAACATTCAAAACCTATATTGAAAACTGAAAGCTACTTGTGTTTCTGAAACACATATTCCCACTGCTGGCAAGAAAGTTAAAATCTGCAATTGAAAAAACATTAAAAAAATGTCAAGATTACCATCCATCTAGGAGGAGTAGCAATAGCAAGATTTTCAAGATAGCTGCCATTGTGGCCATATTGGATGTCCGATCAGCACCATTTTCATTTTGGACAAACTAAACATCACCAGTCATTTGACCATCCATTAAGAAGCCGTAGTGATAAGATGCCAGGGCACACAAATGCACAAATCACGCAAAGACTGTACATATTTGCACACTTGGAAGGCAGTGATGCGAGATAATTTCAACAAATTAGTTTAAAGTCGCACATATAAAAATGCACTCTGCACAGTATAAAAATTTTATTTAACTGTTATGATTAACTTAATAAGAATCTAAAAAAGATTAAATAGTAAGGATACTTATTTAATTAAAATACTTCTGTCCATTCCAAAGTGTGCAAATGTAGGTGTAATGTGTGTAATAAGGTGGGCTGGTTTGGTTTGGTTTGTTGGGTTTAACACCATTTTTCAGCACATGATAACATTTGTCTACTTTAATTGTTTTTGTACAGTCACACTTAATGAAACTGTAGGGGTAGATGGTCATACAACAGGATCCCATTTAGATGCTATTAATGCAAGCAGTGAGTATGCAAAAATGAAATTCACTCAACTGGATACAATTTACAGATCATCTAGTTAGGAATGAAAATGCTTTATGAATTGGTTTGCCTAGATCAAGCAATTTGTGTAGTTGTTCTAACATGGTTTACATGCAAACATTGTTTACTGTTGATGGTATGAAAACCTTTCTTCATGTAGTTTTGCTAACAAGTATTACAGGCTGCAGGCTCAGACATTTGTTTTTAAGAAAAGACAAGTGGGTATGAAAAAAGAAAACAATACAACATATATTTTACTATCACTTTATTTTTTAAATTTTTTTCTGGATTTAAAAATCAGAATCGGTATCCTCCACAGCAAAGTCCTTAAGTGTCCTCTTCTGCTCAGGCTCCTGCAAATTGAAAAATATATATATGGCTCCTCCCTTTGTAGGTCAATACCAACTAGTTTACAACATCATCAGTCGAGTTAAAGCCAACTAGACGACACATCAATCATTTTAAAGCTGTAATTCCCTTCGAAATAGTTATGTAAGCTTTTGTAATATCAATGCTTTTTGTGTTTCTGTTTATCTTGTCTCTGTTTTGTGTTTGCCTTTGAAAAGACTCAATGACAGTAGGAAGCGCTTAGTCTAGTTAAAAACTAGTTTTTAACTATTCGTTATCAGTTTATTGCATTTATCTTAATCAATCCCTGACCCACGCCATCCTTTGCTGGATCCAGTGTACTTGAAAGGACTGTAATTCGCCATATGATTCGTACTCTTTATATAATGACACAAACATTGATAACGGCGCAAATACAAAAACAGTTTCCCAACGTTTCGATCTTGAAAAGCTCTTCGTCAGGGGAAGTAACAAGTTACATCCACAAAGCAAACACTAACTAAACACAAAAGCCAAGAAAACGTCTTGACTCCTACATGTTTCAATGACGGGGAAATAAACAAACAAAGGGTAAACAACAGAGGAAAGAAAGAAGACAAAATTAAAAAACGGTCCAAAACGGGTAAACTACATATCTATGTTATGCTGCCATCAACCTAACAAAGTTGTGTAAAAAAATTCAAAAGAAGTGTGTATAGTGCATATCGCGCAGAGGACCAAAGTGTTTTAATATAATACAAGATAAGATAAAATATATCAACAAATGTTAAAGATATATCTCACTATCATTATCATTCTTGTAATGAAAGTTCCTAGTCTTAACGTGGAGGCGTAATGTTACCGCGCACGGAATACGTGTGTGTGTATATATATACACACACACACACAGCTTTGTTAGATTTTAGTGATTATTTACTGATTATGGGGAGTCGATATGGGAAGATATTTCTCAAACCGAGTAATTAGCCAATTAGAAGGAGCAGACATCATAATGTACAATATTCACGAGATTTTATGGTAGCATGGATTAGTTTCGTAAAATGGATCCTCACTAATTTCTTAGCATAAGGAATTATCGGGATATTCTAATGTATACGTGTTTAATAATTTGAAATAGGAATAATTCTTTGTATTAGATGTTTGGGTCGTGTTTCGTGGTGGATGGCGTAGAGTGCCAATCTTCACCTTGGAAAGGCTATATGATCGGTCATACAAATGTGAAGCAAGAAAACCCATGCAAGTGTGAAATTAGAGTTTCGTGATGTGTGGTCATTAGGTGATTAGAGGAAAATTATTTGTAATATTGGCGCGTTTAAGAACCCTTCAGCTGACAACAACTGTTGCCTTGAGGTAGGGGAAACATCGACCTCAAACCAGGCTCACGCATGTGTTGGTGTATTTTTTATTTCCTTTGTAGTGAAACCCCTTGCGTGTAACAATATATATATATATATATATATATATATATATATATATATATATATATATATATATATATATATATATATATATATATATATATACCGAGTAATTAGCCAAGAGAGAGAGAGAGAGAGAGAGAGAGAGAGAGAGAGCCCTGGTTCTAGGCACGGTGACATTACGCCTCTACGTTAAGGAGTGACTAGGAACATTCATTACAATAAAATAATGATAATGAGATATATCTTGAACGTTTGTTGATATGTTTTATTTAATCTGTATATAGTATGATTCTTTTATTTGATTTTGTACTTGGCTTTCAAGTTGTCACTGTTCAGATTACGTCAATAACATAATGAATGGAATCACACGATACGTGTTTCTAAAACTAAAGGACAAGTTTGGAAAAAGAAATGGGTGGTTTGAAACAGCAGACAAAATGGCACTACGAAGGAATTCCCCCTGTATAGTAGATATCCTTGGTCAATTTCGAAAAGTAATTACATATATGCTTTTTTTCAAATATGTAAATAGTCCCTGGAAAAGTGCTTGAATTACCACCAGCAGCAAATATATCAAATTATAACAATCCTCGCGCTTTAGCGTCAGGGATATTGTGATACCCCATGTATCCGGCCGTCTGTCCGTTACCGTATCTTCTCTTAAACCACTGTGTGGGTGTACATGAAACGTGGTATTTATTCTCTCTATATGGTAACCAAATGCAAGAGGGATCTTATTATTGGTCCCCTCCATTGGGGTCTCTGGAAAGGGTTCAAATATAAAACTTTTAAAACTGTCGATTACAGTGACATTTAAAACATTTATGACGAAACATTTTGTTTGAAGTCTTACCTGGAAGGCATCTATTATTTGTAACAAATTTCGAATCCTGTCTCAAGGATCATAGTCTGAAGAGAGAAGAGGAGGAGGTCGTGCAGAGGGGTTATATGTATTAAAAAGTGGGGATTTACAATGGCGAGCCGTGGAAGAATCTCTAGGCTGACACTTAAACGATAACAATAACTTTGTATTGTAAGCTTCACATCAGTTATTCGACATAAATGTAACTTAAAGTTTCATTACTCTTTAAAAATTGTGGGGGTGGGAGGTAAGTTCAAAAGACGCTATATCAAGAGCATATAGTACAACTATACATTTTGAGAGTCGGTGGAAACGCTAATATTACAGTTGTTTATTTAAATTGATTATATATATATATATATATATATATATATATATATATATATATATATATATTTATATATATATAAAATATATATATTTATATTTATATATTGTAATTAGGTGCCAACAGATGGGCTAAAAATGTTATGCTTATGTTGCATGTTTATTTTGTGAGAATGTCTCGGAAACTTAAAGACGTAAGCTATTGTAAAATCAACAGTTACGTTATTATTAAACTATTACATCATCTATAGACGCCATTGTTTACTTCAGTAAGTCGTGGAGCTACGAAACCTGGGAGACAGCTGACGTTATGGTGGCTTCTGTCTCTCACTGAATAATACAAAATAAAAAATGTTTATACAGTTCTATTAATCGCAATAGGTTATGTGTAAGAAAATTCTAATGTTAACAAAAGGTGTTTGAAACCATGGGAAATTATTAGTGATTTACGACCTGCTGTTGGTTGGCTTTGCAGGCTGTCTCTGTCTGGATTCCAATGTAAGCTTCGCAAGAATAACATTGATATTGTAGAAAGGTACCAAAAGTGGACGCGAGTGAAATTGCGTCAAACAAAGGTGTTACTGTGGTTGTGTTTTCCAAGTCATGAAATCAATCCAAATTGAAGATAATTCTCTTCTTTCACGCTCATAATTGATACAAATTTAAAGTTTTGTGCTAAGAATAAACCAATAGGAAATTCTGTTGAATTGAATGTCTCTCCTGTTTCGCCGATACATAATCCAAAACTTTAGTAAAGCCACATTAGCAAGAAAATTAGGTTCATACAACAACAATTTACTTTTTATCGCTTATACCGTAAGTGACCAAGGTGAATGCATGCATCAAGTTTTATGACCGTACATGCAACAGGGTCTAGCAAACAGAGTAATATTTAAATACACAAAATGAAAATATTTAATGGAGCATGAAAATAACTTCCTTGCAAACACGGAAATACCAGTTATGACCGTAAACACTGTTCCTCTCTTAAGCGTTCCATCTAGCAGGATAGAAGCGGAAAACCAGCTAGTAAGGAAGTACTCTTAAACGGTACCCCTGATTCAATAATAAGAAGAACGTACAAACATATACACAACTTCTGTTCCGGTTATAGCTTTATTTTCAATGCCAGCCAAAGTCTTGGGCACACTAAATGCAGTGTGCGCATGTTCAGTACTTTTGCATTCAGCGAGAATGGCTGAAAGCATTCTTATTGTTCTACAACCTGTGGAGTTTAAGCAGGCTATATTAGTTGGCTATTCTGTTCTGTTTACATCATGTGTGCTTGGTACACTATTCTTTCATTATAGTCAATGTTTTCGTATACAGATGAGAAAGACAGCCCAGAAAGGAAGTACTCTTTAACTTAAAGAAATAAAAAAGCCACAAAATACCCGTATGCCGCAAACCTAATATAATAAAGAGGCTCTAATAAGAGTGCCATTTGTAGCAAAAAATTTCACCAACATACACTCTACTCCAAAAAGCTGATGAGTGGAGTTTATTATCTGCGACGTGTGCAATTTGATGGATAGTTTTCAGATATTCGTTCAACTAGTATGGTATTTCCACTGGCTGACGGGGCACTCATTCCTATACTTTTCTGTGTAATGACTCTTTCATGGGAATTTATACTTCAACAGAGTGTAGTGCATATCACTCTATAAATTTTAATCGTCTTGGATTGCATGGGCCATTAACTATGTAAAATAAATCTATTTTACAGAAATTCAAATACTAAATTTCATCAGCGATCATTTTTGCCGAGGAAGGCAAAGTCCGAACGCAACAAGTTGCGCAATGAATCAGCCAGACAGGAGAGCTTCTGTTGATACACTGTAACACGCAATACCAGCTTTCTGTATTGACTTTGGTTAGAGCGTCATTTGCTGGCTGCCATCTGCTGCAATGTTAACATTGTTATCTACAATCCAACACACCACATCTACTATGCAGCAACTGCTTTTTGATTAAAATCCAATACACAACCCTACTATCCAACACACAACCCTACTATTCAGCAACCGTTTTTTGATTACAATCCAACACACACCACTACTATGCAACGAAAAGGGTAAGAGTGTTTATACATACACTACTATATCCTTACACACACTCTATCACACATAAGAGAGAATTGGTAAGGGGTTTAAAGTTTTAGTTTTTGTGAAAGATATAGAAATACATAAACACAAGCATAAATTGTCCTATTTCGTGACGATGATAACATGTATCTTTATCTTTGTCTCTCTTTTCTCCTGCCTCTCTTTTTCTTTGACGTTGTGGACACTCTGGAGCCCAATGTCCTTTTTCCTGGCAGACACAGCAAGTATCTTAACTTTTATCTCGAGGGGAGTAGTCCGTAGTCCTGTTGTAAGTGGTGTACTTTCCAACGAGTCTCTCTAAATGTCTGACGAGAAGACCGATCTGTTTTGACTCTTCCATCTTCTTCACAGTCTGAAAGTCGAATGAATATATACTCTTAGGGTGATAAACTCTCTATATATATACAGGGAGAGAGTGTGTAAAACAAAGTCAGATAAAATGTTTGAATCAAGATGAAACCACCACACTATTCCAACGCGAAACCAGAAGAAGAAACCAAGAGACGACGATCACTTTCAGTTTCGCCTCATACTCTAACTCGGTGGTTCCCAACCTTTTTGAGTATGAGGACCCCTCTTTAACCTCAAAATATTGCACGGACTCCCACATGCTAATAGTTGTACTTTTAGGCTCTGGCGAGGATAAACATTTAGCTGCTTGACGTGCTAAATTTGAACATGCCTTGCTCGCAGCGGCCGGGATATCGGAGGAAAGCAAGAGCTGGCTGGAGGAGCAATACTTGCTGCGAAGCTATGTGAATTCGCGGACCCCTTGGAATAACCCCGCGGCCCACAGGTTGGGGACCACTGCTCTAACTGCAGTGTTATCACAAGCGCATGCCAGTGATTTTGAAGATGACATGAGTACGCCTGAACCAACACCTTCTACCTCTACCACAAGACCAAGAGAGTCAAGATCCACTAAAAAAAGTCGTTTAATAGCTCGCGAAGATTATTTTCACATTTGAGAGACTCAAAAGGTGACTTCCAGAAAATTTAGAATCCCCGCTTAAACGGACACAGTGAAATTTAAAGAGTTCAAGACTCAAGTGCAACCAGACAAAGCACCAGGTTTTAGTACAGATTTTCGGGATTCACTGCTAGAACATTGAAACGATAATGCCAAGCTAACGACTCTCCATTACTCACAACAGTTTAAAGTTTCTTGTTTGGGTCGAGTTTAGTACCCAGGCAGAATTAACATCGTCCAAAATCATTGACAAAATTTAACACGTCCAGCAATCTAATGACGAGTTTAACATGACCGATGGAAAAGCCACTCTTCACATGACCCACGTTTTACCTCCCAGAGGCAGCGAACGCAGAAAAGTGTTATTGGTGAACGAAATTCGCAGTACCAAACACAGTATCGTCCAAATTGACAACTCAGAAGATCAAATGTGCTTAGCTCATGCCATGGTTGTTGGTCGAACTCATTCCGATTAGAGCGATATCCCAGAATGGAAAAGATCATGTAAGAGCATTAGAAAATCGGACAGGGCCAAAGAACAAAAAGAAGCAGAACTTGTTTTGCAGCAAGCAGGCATTTCCAAAGAGACCGTGTGTGGCATTCCTGAAATGCAAAAACATCAAGACGTGTTGGCTCTTCGTTATACGTTGAAAGTGTACCATCAAGTGGTTCGCGGAGCTCTCGTGTTTCGAGGACCAGATTTCTCAGATGGAAAATACATTCACGTGTATCATCAAGAGCATTTTGATTACCAGTATCAATGGATTTCTTGGATACCAATACTATTGCAAAAAATATGACCAAGGATTTACCACTCGGGACCAGCATATTCATTGCGGATCGAGATTCCGTGGGTGTTTAGCGTCCAAACCGTGAATTCTTCAAGAAAAAGGACGAATTCATTGTTCTTCTTGCAGGCAAACCTTTGCCAGTCCCACTTGTTACGAACAACATTGTATGAAACAAGTTAACCAACAGAAAAGTACTTACGAATTATTGAGATTGTACTCCACTTGTGGAAATCTTATTCGAACCAATAATCCAAAGGCACACGTTTCTGGCCAAATTGTGGACTTCAATTATCAATGTTACATCCAAAAATATGAGAATGAACTCGAGGAAGACGTAAAGGAAGATCAGCACAAGAACTAAAAGAAACGAGTGGATTTTATCTTTTTTGACTTTGAATGTACACAAAAGACTGGAAATTCACATCCCTAAGTTTTGCGTAGCACATCGTGCTTGTGGTCGAGGAGACCAAGTACAGTGTTTCATTTGTGGTGTGAATATCCACGAATGGGAGTATGCGTAATTTTACTCCTGAGCTACGAGAACACATTTACCGAGAACTCGTACAGATTCGAGTGAAATGCAAAGAACAATTGCATCCTTTACGCCATAGACGTTTTATCCAGTGGTATCTGAATGCTATAAGAGGATTTATTATTTTGAAAGAGTTCAAATGCTCAGAAGTTATTCCACTACCCACGACTAAGAAGAATTTCGATGCCACGACTTCTACCTACAACGTGGCAGTGGTGCACAAAATTCCAGAGGACAAAGGCTTAGAGGATTACAAAAAACATTTATAAGAAGGAACCCCTCCACAAGAGACTTCTTCACGGAGTGTGGTGTGTGAGTTAGTGACTGCTCTGGTGCGATATAATTTACCACCAGATACCGTTTGGCAACGTATGACTATTTCCTCAAATATAAAGACATTTCACTGAAGGACTAATATAAAAGCTTACCATGCTTCGACGTTTTGTCCTCAGTGTTGCAACAAATTCCGTTAAAGGAAGTCAATGTCAGCGTTCAGGACTTAGAGGAGTGCCACACACTTTTACAAGAACTGTTTTCACATACCATTACATTGAATTTTTGACTACGTGTGGTGTGTGTGTTAGTGACTACTTTTCTCGGATTTCGTTTACTAGCAGATTCTTTGTGGACACATTATGAACGGTACATGCAGCAAAGACATGATCACCAAAACTTTATCTGTGCACGAAATGACAACTTGTGTTAAAAGTGTTGAGAATAGTGATACGACAAGTTGTGTACTTCCGTGTGAAGAAGACGTACTTTATCCACGCTTCATACTTACCAAGAAATGTTCATAGCTAGTTGGTTACACCAACAAATTTACGACTGGAATGATGTACATGACTGGAAAAGTCATGGCTTCGATGCTTGAATACAAGAGGTGACTCATTATGCCAAAGACATTGTGTGTCACTGATCAAAGAAAAAAAGCTGACTTAGAGTCACTGAAAGACAAGCCAGATTAAAAATGGAATTATAAATATTTTTAGAAACAGTGGTAAAAGAAGAACCCAACATATAAGAAGAAATACTACAAGTCCACGAAAGCAGTAGTAGTAGTAGTGTGCAGATAGAAACTAATGAAGAAATGGCATTCCCGGAGAAATTAGAGACAATAAATTTCACAGAGACTAGAAGAGCACCAGAGCGTGTGTGTAGATTCTATGTAGCACAAATAGATCGAGAATGTTGTACTCTTACTAGTTTATATGCAGCTTTGGTGATTTTTATTTGTGCCTTATTGATATTAATGCTTTATGTGTTTTAAATATTGTACACTGAGATGTAACTATGTTTTTGTTGTTACACTTTTTGAAAAACATCAAACGTGTATAAAATGTCTTATGTCTTTGATGGTAATCTCAGAATTCTCAGTACCATTGTTATGGCTGCATCCTTCTCTGATCTCAAAATGATTCACGAAATGTTGGATCGTCAAAGTTGGGAGGCATTGTATCTTAGCCATCCCTTTAACATGTTGACCGAGCGGTTCAAGCAAAACCGAATTTGTCAAACGTTTGATTGAACACAAATCACAATTGTTTGATCGTCCACCACAGCGTATTGTGTGGTGTTACAAAGAGTGGCAATTGGCTTACACATTACTCCAAGAAGGTCAAGGATAATCTATTTCATTTGTAGAAGGCATTCCTCGCAAAGACGATGGAATCGTGTCTGACTTTAGCCAAACGCCTTGTCATTTTTGATGACATGTTAGGAAAAGAAGAAGAAATTAAACTTTGGTTTATATGAAAAAGACATCATCGTAATGCTAGTATTATTTACATTACTCAAAATTTATTTAAACAAAGTAAAGCACATCGTACCATCAGTCTCAATGCCCATTATGTGGTATTGTTTAAAAGTCCAAGAGACAAACCTTAAGTGCAAGTGTTAACCCAACAGTAGTGACAACTTGGCTGAATTATGCGTATGATAATGTCACTCAAACACTCCATGCTTATTTACTCATCGATTTAAAACCTACCACTCCCGAGTATTTGAGTAGGAGGTAATGTCATTTTACATGCCACCTTTAGTGTCTGTCTGAATTTTTTTTTTGTAAAAACGTCCTTCATTTCTTTTCTTTCTAACAGAATTCAACATGACATCCTTTAAATCTCATCCTCCTACCAAACTTATTAGTGCACTGTATGCCATCAGTCGCGAAAAAATGCACAAGTACGGTCACATTTGTTAGAAGCGAGTCTCAAAGAAGTATTACAACGGTTTGCTTTTTGGTTTTCAATTACTTCAAGGTATCATTCACATACCCCGTCAAACAAAACGTTCTTTTGAAAAATATAAAGTAGCTTTGGAATCTTAATGCCGAAGCAAAAGCACAAAAGCCAAATCCCCAAAAAGACAGCAGATCAAAAATAATTCAAAGGAAGGTTACAAGAAAAAAAAAACATCTCTGCCAGAAAGAGAGGTACTGCTGCTAGGACGCGCACTTACTCCAGAAAAACCACGCTGCTCGGTGATGGTTTCTCCTGCTGCCACTTCTACTTCTTCTTCGCTATTCGTGATGATGCATGTCAAAGCTGATTTAAGACCAGTGTTTCCTAATTTCATGAAAAAATGAAAACCCATTATTAAATGAACTTCTACCTCTCAGGCGGCAACAACGACGTATTCTTCTACTGCTCTAGCAACTGCTGATGCGGTTAAAAAAGTGGCCTATTGTAAGACAAAAATACAAGACAGAAAAGGTGTGTTACAAAGGTTACTGGATTTGTCAGAACAAGAACTGTCACGATTTAGTCCATTTAAAACACCTCATCGTCGAGTGCTGCCCATTATCAAGGTGATACGACGTGCCGACAATCAGTGATGATGAATTCCAGTATTAATAAAGAAGTGTGAGATAATTTTCACTTCAGTGTTTTTACTCCTGAACTAAAAGATGTCACCAAGAAGTATACACCACCCTAATCATCGTCTCAAGACACAGCCTTCCTCCAAAAATGGGGAAAAAAGGGACCCCCTCCTTGTTTAGCTAAACTTTGGGATGTCTTGTCAATACTGACCAAATCCAATGCTCCGAATGCGAAAATAAATCATTAAAAAAGCACCCAAAGAAATCATCGATACCGTGTGTGAATGTTGTTTGAATGTTTTGAAACAAACGGTACCTTTATCCAAGATACAGAAACAACGATTAGGAAAACATCAGAATGCCATCGCCAAATGGTGAAAAAGAAAATATCCAACGGTCAAAAGAAAAGGAGGAGGATTTCTACCCATGATGATAGAACCGTTGTTAAAACTGGCTGCTGCTTTGTTAGGATCCATTGTTGGACCTCTTTTAGGAGAAGTGATGAGATGAGATGGAAGAAGATAAAAAGTACACTCTGATCTGGAAAGACATCACACTTGTACCTTTGGATCATATGGAAGGACGAAAACTTACTTTAGTTCCATACAAACAATGGATGGAACTCCATCGTTGGTATGAACAACGGATACCTCATTTACCTCCTAATCATATTTCACTAAGTTGTCACAGTTGCAACAGGAATTACAATCGTTGATGGAATGAACCGATATGTCAGAAACAGAAAAATTGCAGCGGTACAACCAATTATTGCAAAGTCTTCAATTGTTTCACCAGAAAGCTTTAAACGAAGCAGTTAAACCTACTCTGAGAGATTTCAAGACTATCAAGTAAAGCGAAGAAAAACAGAAACTACCAAGACATACACAGCCACAGGAATGGAAGCCGAAGACAAGAGAGAAGTGTTTCAAACTCCATCTGCTCCAATACCTAGTAAGACTGCATCCTCCTTGTTGACACCTTCTTCTACTACCAAACGAGAAGGAATAAACGCTTGGGTCAAAAAAATGATTCCACAACTTCTTCAGCAGCAGAAGAAGAAGTGTGTCTTGTGTTAAAAGGCACTTTTTACTTGCCTGAGTTACAACGAGTGACCCAAAAAGAAGAAGACGTGTAAGATATCGAAAACATTCTCGATCGAAGAACACGTAAAGTGAGCAAGCGTCGACTTGAAGTGAAAGTGCGTTGGAAAGGATATCCACCTAGTTTTGATTCTTGGATTGCTACTTCACAAGTCATGGACTACAACAAGAAGTTGAAGTGACTATTATGTCGTGAAACACAGCAGCTACCTCTCCTTCTCAGAATTCCTCTCTTCAAGAACTACAAAAACAACATCGGGAGGTGTGGTTGTTGGGAACGCGTTACAGCGATTGCAAATTTGAGTTTCCAACAAGGAGACACACAATTGCGGACAATTTTACTCAGCAGTTCTATTGTTATATTCTTCCCAGTCTTTCCTTGAAATATACTACCGACAGTAACAACAAAAACAGTAGCCTTGCCGCCAACGCCAGTCACCATTCTTCCAGTCACAATAGCAACAGTATCAGCAATCCTCTTTTGGAATATTTGGAAAATCATACTCCTTTGACTACGAGTGACTTCTCGGAAACTAAAACCATCGAACTGTTAATAACCAATTTTATTTAACCTTACCTAGTGACAGTTCTACGGATGTGCTTCCCAACAATACATTATGTTGTTTTACAGCCAAATTACCACAGCCATACAATTGTCTCACGAAGCTTATTGAGAAGTAGCTTTGATAGAAATCATTCATCCTAATCAAGCACTCAATATCAACGTAGGTCAAAACACTATCATCGTCGATATCCTGAACTAAGAAGATCTAGAACAGTTTGACAGAAGTGATCCTGGCTATTACGAATCCAAAAAGCCATCACCAACCAATCCTCCACATATACAATGAGAATTCCTGTAGGTTATTATTTTAATGCTCAACATCTGGTCGAATAGATTGCAGCTATTTTCAACAATAAGTTTGGCAAAGTCCTGGAGAAAGCTCGCACACGTGTACTTTTATAGACTACCATATAATTGCTCATTTTCGTAAAATGCATTTTGCTGACAGAAGAATGATGTCCATTACTTTTTGTCCCGGTTTGATTTCTATTCTGGGTGAATACACTGCTCTCGCTCCTATGAAAGACGTATACAACAACGATCGATTCCACAAGTATTTTCGCTACCCTGTGGAATTGAACGAAGGACTAAATTTATTGTTTATGTACTTGGATGTGGTCGAGTACAACGTGGTGGGAAACACAACTGCCCCATTACTAAGAGTCATTCCTTTCAAAGTAGATTCTGCCTTTGCTGCTTACGAGGAAGGTGGAAAAACGTATCACGTTCACCGAGAATGTGTACATCTTCATCATCTTCCTGCCAGTAAATCATATTTTGACAGTGTCAACATTAGTATAAAAGGAGATCTTGGACAGAATATTCTATTCTCGAAACTACATTTTCGAAAAGGATTCTCCAGTGAATTGTAAAAACAGATGTATCCTGTGTCTCAAAGAGTCGTTCGACAACAAGGAAGTGGGTTAGGAGATATGTTAGAATCAGCTTTTCGTACAGTAGCACCCATCTTAAAACCGATGGTGACTCGAGGATTGTATGCTTTAAAAGATACAGCTTTGACGCAAGAAAAATAATTTATTAAAATTTTCTCATCGACAAACATAGTCCAAAAGAGGCTTTCAAGCGAGGAGGAAATAATGTGTTGCTTCAAACTGGGAAAGATCATTTTAGTCGCCGAGACACCCCTATAAATTCACTTCACACTTCTGGCTAAGGTATTACTTCTTCCTCTATGACACAGCAATGACGAGTCAGAATGAAATGTTTGAACCCCTTTCAGATCTCATAAACACGTACAGAAAAAGAAGAAGGAAAAAAGAAGAACAGGAGCAGTCAAAGAATTGGAGATTTTTGATTACTAACTGAGAAAAAATATATGCACCGAAATTCTTGCGAATGTTCCAAGCCAGAACTCGATCTGTTTGCCATGCCACCCACGATGATGACGATGCAAGAATCCCAATGGGTGGAATTTCATCCATTGTCGTCTTAGACTACCTCAGCCCCTATCGAATTTGAAATCAAAGGACAAAAACCGAAGATTAAATCGATCTGAATGACAGGTACTTGTACCTGAAAGTCGAAGTTCTAAAAGTGGATAACAGTAGGAAGATTCCATAGTTGCTCTCGTGAAAAATTGCATGCAGTCCTTGTTCAGAGAAATTGATTTGTACTTGAATAACAAACTAGTGAGCAGCAGCATGGATGCTTACCCTTACCGAGCGTACCTGGAAAATCTCATGACGTACGGAAAAGAAGCCAAGAACACACATCTGGATGCTTCCGTGGTATGGAAACCTGACACGTTGGATGTCTTCAACGACACAGAGTTGACAGAACCTGTTGGATTTAACAACCGTCGAAAGAAAATCAAGCAATAACGCAATTTAGAAATGATGGATCGTTTGCATTTGGACATGTGCTTGCAAGACAAGTATTTGTTGAATGAACTGGATGCACACCAGAGACTGAATCAAAGTAGTACCGTGTTCCATTTAATGGCTAATAATAACGAGTACAAAACCATCATTGATGAAGCCAGACTTTACGTGCGCCGTTTGGAAGTCTTACCTAAAGTGGGAAACGACATCAGTCAAACTTTGAGAAGAACAACAGTCAAGTATCCTCTAAGACGAGTGGACATGAAGACCTCTGGATTCCGATCCAAGCTCGAAGATCGTGTTTTCCAAGGACAGCTACCAAAACGTTTGCTTATTGGCATCGTCAGCAATGCGGCCTTCAGCGGAGCCATCGATAAAAATTCTTTCGAGTTCCAACGCTTCAACGTGTCGTGTCCAAGATGACCAGACGTTGCTTTTAACCTAACTTCGCCCAGAAATATTACTTGAGATCTTACTTGACACTGTTTGAAGCCACATGCCAGTTAGGTACCAACAGCATCCACGGCATTTCGTACGACGATTATGCACGACGATATGCTTTGTGGGGATTTGATTTCACTCCGGACCAAGACAGCGACGAGGGTCATTTTCACCCTATAAAATCAGGCCAACTTTGTGTGGAACTTCAGTTTGCGGTAGATCTGGCAAACACAGTTAACGTCATCTTGTATGCAGAATTTGACAATACTCTGGAAATCAACAGTTTGAGAGAAGTGATCCTAGATTATTAGAAAAAATTAAAAGCGAAGACCCAATGGAGATAGACGATAAGGATATTTTTTATCCAGAACAAGAAGACAAAAATACAGCAATGATGTCAAGATGGCCAGAAGAAAAACAACATTTAGTCTCCTGTTTTGCTACTGACTTATCTGAAAGAATCACCAACTTGACCAGAAAACATTGTTATGGATGCCAACTCGATCATCCTAGTCAGAAACAACACGACAAATGTTTGATGATGAGTCAAGAAGAAAAGTTGGAACAGTATCTGGAAGAGGCATGGACTCTCATTTCAGAAGAGAAGATTTTGAGAAAGAGATATAAAGACTTGCGTGACTATTCCTTATCTCCATTGACTTCTCTGGAGACGAAACTCTTTCAAGCTCTCTTGCAACAGAGACAACCCGTTCATCAACCTACTTGACAGAACTTTTCAAAGAAAAAGTCAGGTGTGAACTCAAGACTTATTATTACCTGTGAAAAAAAGGAAAAGAATGGATACCTGGGAACTTCATTACCTTCTGACTCACAATTAGTACACAGCTTCTTGGAATCCTGTAGTGTGTGCTAAAGACGAACTTCCTCATCGAAAACCTAAAGACGTTCAAACCTATGTCATCAACATAGGCGACAGTCATCGTCCAGAAACCCATTGGGTAGCCGTCTGCTTTCCTTATGATTACAGTATAGAATATTTTGATTCTGGTGGATTACCTCCTCTGGAAGACGACATCATTGACTTTATGAGAAGAAACGCTTTGTCTACTCAATTCAATAATGTGAGGTTACAAAGATTAGATTCCATTGTGTGTGGACAATATTGTGTGCATTTTCTTCATCGATGCAGTCATGGATTTCCCTTAGAACATTTAGTGAATTGTTTTGACCGTGAGTATTTTTAAAATAGAAAGATGGTTTTTTGAACAGTATGATAATCTCTTATTTAGCTCAGAAGCGTAGTGTGCATCGATGGCAAAATGGCAGTGCCTTAAATCATTGTAAGTCAAGTCTGACTCCACAACATTGGTAACCCTGTAAATACTTTCATGTTTAAAACTTTGTCACATTTGTATTCCTGTTTTGAGTTAGAGAATCTCCATCTTATTATTAAATATGTTGATTTTGAAAAAATGGTGTTGTCTTGTTTAAATTTGTTGAAAACAAATTGTATTGAATTGCTCTTTCATATTTCTCTCTATCGATCTTGGTTATGTTTTCCTTCACGCCCGCGTCCCAATTTGGAGGGATGTTTTCGTTCACGTCCGTGATTTTCCCATATAAAGCTATGTGTTCACCAGTCTTGCCACCCATCGTTAACTTGTCAACCACTAAAAATAAGTAGAATGGCAAAACTGAGCGAAGTCCTGGTGCACATGCGCAGGGTCAGACACCACCTCATCGAAAAGAATACGGACAAGAAGGCTCCCATTTTTTTAAAAAATAGCCTAAGACCTGATTGAAGACGTTATTATAGAGGAAATCATCAGGGATAGAGAAGAATGGGAGGAGAAAAAGAAAGACGGGGAAGAGCATGAAAGGAATCAAACCTTTCTAAGATGGAAGCAGCAGCAGCAGCAACACGAACAACAACATGAGGGAGGAGAGGTGGAGTTTAAGATGGAGACAGAGGAGTTCTCTTTCTCCTTCACGAAGACGCGTCCCTGTGCTGCGGTGAAACCAATGGTGATACGTGGTCGTCCTGGAGATAGATGATAAAACTCAGAACCACTTACCAACAAAACCGTTCTTTTCAGGGCCACTTACATATCTAGAAAAGAGAGATACTAATCATTTGCCAAACATTTATGTTTTGTGTTTGTGTATGTTTGTGTATGTTTTTGTCTTTTCTCCCCATCACTAAAACTTACAAAACCCTTCCCTTATTAAAAACAATGAGTGTTTCTTTAGTGTAGTGTGTTTGTGTGAGTATAGAGTGTGTCTATAACGACTCCCGTACCCTCGTGTAAACCTATGTAAAAAGCCCAGAATAATGGTTTCTTTTAGGTCCACACAATTTCTGTTCCATTTGTATTTTGTATAAGGGTTGTATTCTGTGTGAGGGACGTTTTCCTTCACGACCGTGCTTAAAGCATATAAAGCGGCGCGTTCACCAGTTTATTCATCCCAATCCCGAAACCCGGAAAAGATCCAGCGGATATCAATTCTTACAGACCAATCTCCCTCACTAATAATATATGTTAAATCATGGAAACCATGATAAATAAAAGATTGAAGCACCATCTGGAAATCAAAAATTTTATATCTCAGAACCAAAGCGGTTTCCGTAATAAAAGATCAACAATAGACCAATTAGTACGCTTGGTATTCAGCATAAGACTGGCATTTAATGCAAAAAGGAAATGCAATCGTAACCTTATCGCAGTATTCCTCGACTTAGAAAAGGCCTATGATCTGATTTGGACAAAGGGAATAATTCCTAAACTAAACCATTATGGACTCACAGGCCGCATGCATAAATGGATATAAAATGTCTTATCAGGCCGAAAAATCCAAACCTTGGTGGGCAACAGCTACTCAGAAACAATTGAGCTTGAAAATGGTACACCTCAAGGTAGCGTATTAAGCCCACTCTGTTTAACATCATGATTAACGACCTAGATCGATCAGTCGACCCAACTTATCTGGATCTCTCTCAATTTGCTGACGATGGCGGAATCTGAAAAGCGAGCAACCCCTCCAGTGAAACTTTGGTCAGACGATTTCAGGTGGGACTGGATAAGATTGTACAATGGGCCGATAGGTGGGGCTTCAAACTATCGCCAGGTAAAACAGTGGGGGTAATGTTTACACCAAAAGCAAACTTCAAGAAACAACCACCAAAACTGTACTTAAATGGTATGTAGATAACATTTGAAAAGGTAGCTAGGTTCCTGGAGATGCTTCTCGATGAGCACCTGACATGGAGCAAACACATAAAAGAGCTAGTAAGACGATGTGGGCAAGATCTGAACCTTTTGAGGAACCTCAGGGGTACCGATTGGGGGACAGATCAGACCACACTTCTTACACTATGTATGTCACTTATCCGATCCAGAATCGATTATGGATGCCAGGTGTACGCATCGGCCCACCCTAATGTACTAAAAAATTGAATCGTATACAACATCAAGCTCTTGTTATCTGCACTGGTGCTCTCATTAGCACATCTATGGACGAATATAGGATTCTAACCAGGGAACCACCACCCAACCTAAGACGAGAGGAGTTACTCCTGAGGTATGCGACCAGGATCTCAATACATGATAAGTCGCACCCCACAAGAGCTATAATAGTGAAATGCAATAAGCCCTTCCGACACAAACTGTGCATGAACTTACCAGGAGGAAAAGAATCCATGATTTAAAAAAGGAATTAGACATCCCTAATATACAAGCGGAGATCATAAACTACCCGGATCCCGCACCATGGACAAGTAAAACACCAAAAATAAATCTAAATGCACTCTCTTATGGAAATAAACAAGAACAACCCATAAAAATAAGGGCTAAAATCCTCTCTGATATAGAAAGTAGGTATAAGGGGTACATCCAAATATACACGGATGGATCTACATCCCCTAGACCCAAGACAGACTGCAGCAGCAGTAGTGATTCCTGAGCAAAACATCACCCTGGGGACGAGTCTACCAACTGGCTGCTCTATCTATACGGCGGAATTTTGGGCTATTATCCAAGCGATTTAATGGATGCAAACTAGCCAAACACCGAAAGCAGTCATAGTTAGCGACTCCCTCTGTGTGCTGCAGACTCTGGAATCAGGTAACTCAACAAGCCGAGAAAACATTATTAGAGAAGCCTACTTAAGACTTAAAAACCTGAAACAAAATAATCAGGCCGTAGATTTCATGTGGGTGCCCTCCCATATTAACATTCCTGGAAATGAGAGGGCAGATAAAGAAGCAACACATAAACTTAATGACCCAGAAGTGCACCACCTGGATTACAGCATCTATGAGATTTGCAGCATGATAAAACAAAATATTAATACAAAATGGCAGGGGGAATGGGACAGTACACAAAAGGCCGCAAATTACACAATTTACAGAAGTAGGTTTGTAGAAATATCGTCGCCCTAAACCTGGCAAATCCGTTTGACACCAAAATTATAAATAGAATAAAAACTGGCAAAACACTCCTAGCCAGCAGTTTTGGAAGATTTGTGCCCGGGATAAAAGAGAAAGAAATTAACTGCCCTCACTGTCCCACCCCAGAGAATTTAAACCCTGTCTTCAATGACTGCCCTAATTACAACGAGGCCATAAAAAATTCCAGGAAAAACAAGAAAAACTGAAAGCCCCAGCCCAGTACCCGAATTTCCTTAATACAGGAATTATTAACAAAAACATCAATTCAGTGTATGCAAACATCCTGAGCTACATTTCAGATATAGGAAAAAGAGGACAAATTTTATCCCCGGTTAGAAACAGCAAAATAGATTCATAGGAAGAGAGGAAAAGAAAAGAAAGGTAACTACAACAACAACAAATTTAACTATTATTACAAACCTCACAGGCAGTTAAAACTATAAGGACTATAAGGACTTCCTCCGAATGAGCCACGGTTGACCGTGATGTAGCTGCGTTCAACGGCAGCCCAGTTGCATATCAAGATTCCTTCACGGGTCACCCGGGCTGAAATCGCACGTGGTCGCTGATGAAGAAAACAACCGCCGTATCGCAGCTACTATTGCCGCTGAGGCCGTTGCACAGGCTCGTCAACGAGTCCAAGTCCCAGAGTTCAAGTTGCACAGGCGCTCTGGTGATTTCGAAGATTACCGGGCAGTCATCCCAAATGCATACAAGCCAAGCATAGACGCTGTGAAGCTTCTTTCAAACAAGTGCTCGGGAATTGTATCAAAGTTGCAGCACGCGGGCACAACGCCACTCGAGTCCGGATCCAAGGTGAACATTATTCTCGTTGAGGACTTTATTACGCCGATTTTCACCTCGGAAGGCAGTTTCAAGTGGGCACTTTATCAGTGGTGCCCTTGTAATCTTGAACTGCGGAGACACTGAGGCCATCAATGATGAAACCAACAAAGGTTTTGCAACGATCCTTAGGAAGTTTGATGATTACACGCGGGCAGGTTTAGGATATATTAATTCCAGATGTGCAGAAGTTCATATTGGGTTTGCCCCGTGCAAGCCTTTCCGCGGGTCAAGTTATATTCCAACGCCGGCATGTATTCCGCGGCGAGCAGTAGTAAACTCGAAAAACAAGGACAACCGATGTTTCGAATAGGCGATTTTATCCGCGCTGCATCTTGCGCGGGACAATACAGATCAGCCTCGAAAATACAAACAGTACATGGGTGAACTAGTTTGACAATATAGAATCCCCCATACAGGTTTCTGACATCGGCAAGTTTGAACGACTCAATCCTAACATAGCTGTTAATGTGTTCGCTTGGAACAGTGGCCTTCAACCGATGCGACTTTCCACTGTGACGCGCGCGCGGGTTAACTATGATCTGTTGTTGTTAAGCAACATGGACTGTCCAGGGGCGCGTAAGACCCTTTGGGTGTACCGTTACGTGTGGATTAAAGATTTTCCCCTGATGGTTTACCCGTACAGCAAGCAAAAGACGAAATAGTTTGCATGTCGACGCTGCATGGATACATTTAGCGTCCAACAGCTGCCTGATGACCATGACTTTTACTGCGGGGGTGTCAGTTGGAAGCCGTAACGTATGATCATGCCGGAACCTGGCAAGAACATTCTGATATTCACAGCGGTGCAACCGAAGATGAAAGTTCCATATGTTATTTACGCTTCCCGATGACCACGCGGTGCAATCAAATACGACACAAGTTGCCGAACAAGTCCCATGCGTGTTTTGCTGTCAGATGTGCCGGAGCAACTGAGCCGCCTATGTTGTACCGCGGCAAGGACTCTGTTGAGGTGTTTATGAAATCGCTCGAGGTTACAGCGAAATGGATCCGACAACACCTTTACTCGCCTGCAGACATGATCTTGATAAACGATGACGTTCGCAATTTTTCCGCGGCGACTCATTGTTGGATTTGCTAAAAACCATTTGCGGACGGCGAAGACGGCGCAAGAAGCTCCGAAAGCGAAGCTTCTCGAGTTCGCCATCACTGTAACGTAAAGAGGAGCCGCACACAGCGTATGTATACAGCTGCTAATTTACCTCGGTAAAAAAAGAATTCCTGGCGAGTTTTATAACCTGCGTGGTTATGATGGTCACTTAATCATGCAAGGAATCGCAACGGCATCTAAAGCAAGAACAAGTGACATTCCCAACAGCATGCAAAAATGCATGACGTTCCGGCTGGGTCAGCTGCAGTTCATTGACAGTTTCTCAATTCCAGCATGGACAAACTCGTTATGAACCTTGCCGCGGGAGGCGATGACCCCTTTACGATTACTTGTCGATACGGTGGCGCTGAAAATGGAAAGTTTCAGTTTCTCACGCGCAAAGGAATCTATCCGTACTAGTACATGAGCGACTGGGAGAGGTTTTCTCAAAAAGAATCGACCAAGTGGGTATTTCGGGAGTGGACTGGAATTTCAAAATTAATCCGCGATAATCAGATCTGGGAGGAGTTTAATAAGATCGTTTACGTGCTTAGAGCCACAAACGAAAAAAATACCGAGGCTTACTTTAATATATTTCGCAGTATATAAAAACCCTGCTGGGAAAAAACCGTGGCTTTGTCTCCGGATGATCTGTCTTCTGCAGACGATGAAGTTGTTTCAGAAGAATATTATTCCCGAAGGAGGAAGCTGACTCACAGGAACCACCCAAACGTGGAAAAGGTCTTGGTTGAACCCGTGGTGGAATCATTGGTTCTCGTAGACGGCGTTGACCAGCAGCGGGTCAGTGAACTTGTGGATCGGTTGGAAACACTCGTGGGGTCGGATCCCGCCTGCAATAATGCGCCGGAAGTCATCAATGAGTCACCACATCGATTAGTTTAGTCAGCGGTTCTTCATCGACAACATGATGGACTCTAATACGTCTCGCGCGTTGATGCACGAATTCATTGAAGACATCGATGATGTAGTATATGACGAACGCGCGTACACCGATGATGTCAACCTCTGAAGGAACTGAGACACTTCGTGTCCTCGGCGAAATCAATGCTGTGATGCAGCGTGTAGTTGCAAATACAACCCCGAGCGTCACACACATGATTACAATATCGTCAATGAGTCCAGAATTCCACGTGGTTTTCCCGACGCCAATGTAGGTAATAAGGAATACTTTATTCCAATTACTGCGCGGGACGGCTGCACACACGAAATCTCACTAGCGTTGTTGCGCGTTTATTACAGTTGGCCTAATAACAGATGGATGTCGTTTGGGGGCCTCGACGCGAATAAGTCACTCGTGTTCTCGTCGGACGGTGGCGCAACCTGAAACGTTGTTGGACTTCCCACGGGCGCGTACGAAATTGAATCGATGAATGAGAGGATACGACGGAGGATTTCGTTGGTGACCAGCAAAGACTATAAAATCTACATATGCGTACAAGAACCCACACTTGACTCTACCATCTCGATTGAATCTCAGCAATACGCAGTAGATATTGCACAGTCGTCGCCGAGAACAGTTCTTGGTTGGCCCGAGGATATTATTGAGATTCCCGAACGCGAACGAAATTTACGCATGGGGTACATCATCGTGCCAGACATTGTCAGGTTCACCTCGACGATTCAGGTTAATAAAAAATGCGACGCCGTCAACGGCAGCTACTGAGCCTCAGCCTCGACGATGAGTAGCGGAGATGTCACGCAGAGTTGCATATTGTTTGGGTTTTCCGCAAATACGCCCCGGGTGATCTGCTGTGTTAGGGTCCCCAATGAACGTGGACAAATAGAATTACAAGCGCAGGACACGTCTAGATAATTCTCCCGTGTGAGGCCTTCTTGGAGATCGAGGGAAAACTTGTAAGTCCCGAAAACGGTAACAATTACGATGAAAATGTCAAGATTGCATTTGTCAGCAACGGCATGATGGTGTTGTTCAACAGCGCATGATATCTCATGGACGGAAAGGAAATCGAAGCATGTTTGGACAACGTCGACGCATAGATCCGCTGGTCCAACTATGATATTTTTCAAGGATGCAGACGATCATGCAGATCACATCCAGCATATCTTACATCAATGTATGTGGGCTTCTTTCGTTGACCCACAACCTGCTGGTATGCCTGCTAAGATCTGGTGTTGGCGGCACCGCTATGCTGTTTAGTGGCAACCCGACTTTCTACCTTGGATTGGCGACAAGACGTGGAAAACTTTGTCGAAACGAATTATTGTTTTCGTGTGCGATTCCTCTCAGTCCTATATTTCGTTTAGCAGAGATGTCCGCAAGGTTATTTTTGGAACCAAACACACAGTCGTGTTGACCCGCTGGCGTCTCTGATGGTGAAGCTGTGTTGTCAAAATTGATATTGTGGATGTCTGTGATAACCCCATCATTGGACACAGAAGCGCGTTTGTTGTCGTTTATGGAGTCTGGAGACGGGTCAACGTTATCGTTTCTAGCACTCACCACAGACACGATACAAAGCGCAGTTCAGGGACAGTTTATATAGCAAATAAATACGCAACAAGGTAACAGCGCACCAAGACACGTGTTCGTTGTGTTTCAGAAAATGAATCGATTGGCCGACGAGCAAGCCCAAAGTGTGATGATATTTGACAAGTTAGCTTAGTCTGCAGTATCTCTGAGGTTAAGCCGTCATCAGGAACCCTCCAAAGAATGTTTGCTCGATTGAGACGCCAAACAAATCGCACATGCATATCACAAGCGATGGTCGTATATGGGCCGGGATCAAAACATCGACACAGGTCTGCAGATTCCCCAGCATGACTTCACTAAGTTGTACCCGATTTACTACTTTTCGTTGGAACATCTGGACTTGTTCAAACAGTCCGTGGTCGACAAGCAGTTCAATGCACGTTAACCCGGCTTGTGTCAATTACAGATGCCTTTATGTTATACTCTCCGACAAGACTTTGTTGTTGTTCAGGTGGCCGAATGAGGGTCATTGACGCGCCTGTGGAAAATTCGTAAAATGTTCTCAAAACTCATAGTTGTATTCACAAATTCGTAGTGGGTAATTAAACCTGTGACGTTTCAAATAAAATGTCGCACCAGCGTAAACTTGTCACGTTGAGCCGAGGTCAACTCGAAAAGATCTTAGCCGCGATGAAAAACAAACCGGAGTTCATTTGAAAGTTTGTCCGGACAAATTATCTGGGAACACGCCACCGATGTTGACACCGACGCAGCTGCAACAGTTCGAAGCAACTAAACGTCAAAGCAGCGGGGTAACCTTTAACTTGTCAGCGGCCGGGGTCGCCACGACGAAACACGACGGCGAAATATTTCCATTCCTCGCGGCGATTCCAGCGCTGTTGACGGCCGCATCTGCCGTGGTTGCAAAAGCAGGGCCGTCGGAACCGCATCCAGGATGACTCTGAGAAAGACGGTTGGTGTGGAAACAAAAAAAGGGAAAAGGTCTTCGACTATCTGGGCGTGGGGGACAAAGACTCTTGATTTGAAGAGGTCTTCGGCTATGCTCTCGCCGTTGACGGCCACGGAAGCGAAGCTTCTCTGGCGTTCATTGACCAATTTTGAACTCGAGATGACAAAATCAGTTAAGCATTTCGGAGGGGTCTTTATGCGGGTTGAACTTGCAGCAATGATCCCCCGCATGTAGAAAACTGGAATCGTTAACCTGGATTCATCGACAGGACCTGGGAGTGGTTGGGTCGCCTCGACGCCTATTCTATTTTGACTCGGATGGGTTTGTACCGCCACGGAAAGTTGTTGACTATCTACGTGGTGACTTTGCCACTGGACAACTACCTCCGATTTATTCAACGCTGCCATTGAAAACACAAACAGAAGGCCCAATATGCAAATAGAAAGACCCCGCACGCACTAGTCGATTGGCGTTGTCATTTAGAAGCTACGTTTGAAATTATATATGAAATGCCTGTTGACATTTATGGACGGTCGAGAACAGCAACCCAACGGGGAGGCGCCGATGTGGATTTAACCAGGTTTGGCACCAAAGACGATTTGGTTCAGTTGAGCAACCGGTTTATTGTAAGGCGTCAACCCAAACGAGCTTGTGATTTTTCAAGATCGAACTTGAAAACTGCAAACATCCAACGTGGACATCAACGACACTGTCTTTTGAAGCCGCGAGGAGCCATTGCGAAAAACCTGGCAGAATTCACCGAAAACAAAGAAATTTGAGACTCTGGCATGTCGGTTGCCTTTATCAAAAATTATATCGACGATGCTTATGTTGAGATGAAACAATACGTGAATGTAAAGGCCGCCCAGGTGTTATCAGCTCTATCCTCACAAATAAACGTAGTAACTTCATGGGGTTTATTCAGTGGAATATTAACTGGCGAAGGAGAGGGAACAAAATACTACATAACAAGTGGTCGACTTTTTTTCATTCGTGTTGTAATGGCTTTGATAAACCTAAACCTCACATGTTAAAGATACGCGAGTCTGGATCGTATTTGTTTATCTTAACCGATTTAGAGGCATGTGGGGTGTAACAATGTTGTTAAATAATCACCAAAGTACTAGATCACCAGTGATGCGTACAATCGAACATGGCTGTGTTCAATATTTCACATCTGCAGTATCGATATTATTGGTCGTTGGAGATGAAACCGAGTTTGAAGAAAAACGTCTATCCGAACCTGTTTTTAACCGTCTTAGGCATCTCTGTTTACGGTTTACCATTACATATACGTGATGGGTTCTGAACAACCATGCAATGACGATGTTGCGGAACATCAGCTGGAACACGGCGATTTTGTGCCACTTGTCGACGAATATCTACGTGATAACGGCGTTAATAAACGCTCAAATATAATCTCGCCAAGGACCAGATGGAAGTCGATAGTTTGGACCATCCTGGTGTACCAATACCCATTCGAGGTCAGCTTGGTATCATCGCGTTAGCACGCTAAAACGCCCGGTCGCTTAAAGCTATGCCATTGTCAGGCGTGGAAACATCCAGGCATTGTTTTTAAAACAATGAAGCAATATTCACTGACAACTCTCCGTCAATTATACCGAATCAACAATAACTCGACCGGCGAAAGATAAACCCAGACTACTATTCAACAAAGATGTACTTGTCAGCGTAACGAAAACTAAAACAATTGTTGGCGACACAAAGTAAATGTGTAATCGGTGTATTTCTAGGCGAACACGGCACCGTACAAACAATCGCCGGAGACATAAATATTCCCCTGGAAAATATTTTCTACGATTACATGGCAGTTGTATCAGTGAAGAAAAACAGATTGCTGGAAGTGCATGTGCGTCTTGCACCCAACCGCGATGCGTCAGGACTAGGTCTGTCTGTCGAGCAATTATACTTCGCGATGACCTTTTTAATCGAAGATCTGTGATGAACCCTCATAGTCACCGACGCGAGAAAATAATTGAAGCGGAACAACAGCTGCGAGATGAAATCGCCAAGAAAACCAATACTCGCAAAATACAAACGGGTATGTGTTGTCGCGGATGTGATTAATGGACTCGCCGCGGCAACAACCGTTGACTTGGGTGTTGCTGGAATTGCAACTACGGCAACTATCATAGGCATACTAATAGGATTTGTTCTCGGAGCTGTATTGTTTGTAGCTGGAGGCGCTGGAAAAATAATTTCGTTATGTTTACATAAACGAATACGTGTCTATTCGGAAATTCTCGCGGCGGCACGAAGCAGTCTCACCACAGTCCAAGACAGAACCGAAAAAGGGATTTGATTTGCATATGAAATCGAGTAAACGGTTCAAAAGTGGTCTCGATGTAACCTTGACCAGTAGTCGCACTGGGTAACCGAGATATAAGTAACAGCGGTCTGAAACTCACCACGCGAGTGCACGCGTCCGTGGTCTCGGACCCGCATTCGTCGCCCACCTCACCCGCGCGATCGGGCTGGGCTCACCCCGCAGTAATCGAAAATCTGTGCGCGGTCATGACAATTTTTGGGCGTCGCAGCCTCGGACCTTTGTTTCGGAACCCACTGGAAATCATCGTAGATTCATGGACGTTTGAAACGGGAGTAGAATCAGGGGGTCTAGAAGGGGTTAACCCTAATCAGTAGCAAAATCTGCAATTCCCATTCTCTACTTTTCTTTTTCTTTTATGCTCAAAAGTATTGGCTAGCAATATCTATCACAGATTGAAGTAGTAGACTTCTTACTGTATCCCGCGCTCTAATGTGAGTGGTTTGCTGTTGATGTTCAGCTGTGTTTCATGTATATTCGCACAGAAAATATCAGCAGTAACATAATTCTCATTCCTAATTCAAGATGGCGGATTGTCTAGATGGACAATACACTGATCCTCTGCAAATCATGGATAATTCAGTCTTTGAGGCTAGTTCAGGAAATACGTATACTAAACTGGGAACAGTAAACGCGAGTGATCCTGTTGTACATAGTATATGTGGTTTAAATGCATTTTATGAAACAAATTCGATGACTGAGGATCCTGACGATGCAAATCTATGTTCACAACCTCAGTACACGAGTACGCAGAATGTCTATCAGCACATGTTTTGACAGAGATGCCCAAGATTCACGTTCTCGCTGTAACAACCCAAAATATCGACATACCATATCTCAGGTTCTCAATCAGGACTATATTAGAAGACTTGATCAGGAATTAGATAATCTACCCAGAGACATCTATATTAAGAAATTGCTAGAGGTCGTGCCATACTGTAACCTGGTATAGGTCAGTCTTATTTAGTAGAGCAAGAGGTTTTCCTGACTTCCGTCGGGATTGTTTGTGGCTAGAAAGAACAGAACTGGTGTAAGTAGTTTAATCAAATAGGCAAGGGACTGCCATTCTTTAGCTATGTTTATGAAATGGGGTCCTTGCGAGATCTAGTCTATTTTTAGCAAGAAGAAATCAAACCCTAATGTTCAAACTGAACAGTGTGATCCAGATAATGAACATGTCTAACGGCAAACAGAATACGTGACTAATTCAGCAAGACTTTTGCTAGCTGAAATCAAGGCTGATTGCTGTAATTTATAACAAACTGATGTGTCGCTTTGCGATGAGATTATATCTCTGAAGGCAATCCAAATCTCATTGGTGACAACGAATGACCATAATATATTTCATGCCGATTTAGTTACTGGGTGGTATGTAGGGCCCACCTTTTCAAGAGGTACTGGTCAGTGACGTACTAAGGGTAAATGGCGCCCGGGGCGACTATGATGGCCCGAAGGGCCAAAATACGAGACCAGAATTTTTATTAGCTGTTTTGGGGCTCTGGCATGCCCTAAGCATGCGCTTAGTCTGCCTATTGGGTAATCCAGCACTGCCTCAGTCCCACGTATGCCTGTCACGTATTTAATAGTCCTCTATTTAACCTCAAAATAATTAATTTTGTTCAACCCACAACCCCATTAAATGGAAAGGAATGGTCAGTCCTTTAGTGACCTTGCTCTAAAAATCATTGGGCTTCTTCCTTACCTCAAATCCAAGCGATTCACTAATTTTGGTCCAGGTTTGTGATGTAGAACTAATTTTATTTTGAGGATACCATTTTCCTCATTCGTCAGCGGCCTTGGTCTTTGACCTTTTGTCCCCCAAACCAAAAGGCTTCTTCCTTATCCCAGATGCAAGTCATCTGCAAAGTTTGGTCAGGGCGTGTGATGCGGAACGAATGTTGTTGTGCATAAACCATTTATCTTCTTTCTGATAGTGACCATAACCTTTTGGCCCCAGATTTGATAGGGTTCTTCCTTGCCCCAAGTACAAGCCATTCACTATGTTTGGTAGCCACAGAGATGTTGCCAAGATTTTATCTGAAATGGGGTACCCCCCTCCACCCACCTTGTCATGTCATGAAAACAATGGGGGTGGGGTGAGTGTAGAAAACAATTGTGGCGGGGGGGGGGGGATGAGGAGAGGAAATCACTCCACTCTGTTTGGTCTCTATTGAAATCAAAATCATCACAAGATTGTCCCTCTAGTTGTATAAGCATTAATCTGCTGACTGTTTCCGAGCTTAATCTGTGCTTCAGAGATGCTGACAGTGCATGCAAGTGCACAAATCATGCAAACAAACTGTGAATTTTTGCACTTGGAATGCAGTGATGTATAAGAACTCCCGCAAATTAGTTTAAAGAGGGTTCTTAGCACAGAACACTATCCTTACATGGATAAGGAAAAGATTAAGCTCAGAACCAGTCAATAGATTAATGCTTATACAAAACCTAAAACTAATAATAATTGGAATAGAATCCAAATTTAATACTTTTGATGATGTAATATTCGTATTGTTTGATAACTTTTGGTAACATGGGGGCACATCCTCCCTTCAGATGAAATCCTGGAAGCATCTCTGGCTCCTTATATGTGCATGGATAATGTTCTGTCTTGACAACCCCTTTTAGTCTGCCATCTCAAGGGGCATTTGCATAGCTAGCTTGAACAACTTGGGGAAACTGTTCTTTATGGTTGTTTTGTAGAATTTTCCAGTTCACTAATATTTTCTCATGGATAACTCTGCACTAAATGCATATTATCTGGTGACTCAAGGTGTCATAAGAGTTATTTTCCCATTTTTTCTGTACTTATTACACAACATACCTCACATCTTGGTGTTGTGTTGTAACCGTATGTCACGTAACAGTCACGATTTCTGATACTTTGCACCAATATTAGTTTCTTCTTTGGTGGTTCATCTAACCCGGCATGTGACATCGTTTTTTAATTATTGTCCTGTTTGGTGAGAAACTCCACTTCATTCTTCACTTTGCACATTCGTGCCAGTACTGACTTGAAGTTGGAAAGAATCAGTAATTTTCTGCCCAGCCATCTACTATAATCTCACCTTCCAGAAAGGGACCAAAGTTTGCACATGCGCAAATGTGAAAGAGCATCAATTGCAGAACTCCTCTAGTACACACATTTTTCTGTTATAAATAATTAGTGGGATTTTAAAGCATCCTTTTGTTTTAACCTAAACCTGCACACTTTTGAATGGACAGAGGTATTTTCATTAAATAAACATCCTAATTATTTTTAAATTCTTATTTATTCAGTTTAGTTTAAGAGTTAAATAAAAATTTGATAGTGTGCAGAGTGCATTTTTATATGGGCAACTTTGAACTAATTTGCGAAAGTTCTCACACATCACTGTTGTCCAAATGCGCAAATCTGTAAAATTATGGCACGATTTGTGCACTCACATGCCCTCGCAGCATTTGTCACAGTGACCTTTTAACCACAAATCCACTGGATTCTCTTTAACCCATTTAGCAAGCGATCCAGAAAATATCGCAGCTGTAGACTAGTAAATAACTCTAATTATGCAAAATTGAAATTGGTCACAGACAAACGGATGGGCATCATAACATAATATCATCTGCGTTATGGTGGACATATAAAAACAGGTCAAGTTAGTTCAGTCAATGACATTGTCCACGATTCACGTGGAAAAGTATTTTAAATAAGAAAATGCTTTAAACCTACTTGTTTGGAGTTTGTTTAGGCATTTGTTGATGGCATTTCTTCATTGCTTGCACTAATGTACAGTGTTGTCATATTCTAAGATCTGTTAATAATGAGAGCGAGAGAGAGAGAGAGAATGATTTAGTTCTAAACATTATATTATAGCATGTTTAAGGGCAGATGTTTCCTAAATGGGAAAAGAAAGTAGTTTGAGATACTGTGGCAATATCACATTTTCTGCCAATGATAGATTTTAATATATTGTTATGAAGTATATAATGAAATATGAAAATGTGAATGACGAATTTACATAGCATAATTTTATGAACTTAAACACCTCTGCCCTGTTCAAAGGTGACCTTTGAACCTATTTGTTCATCCTGACAATTTAACTTGCCAAAGCTGTAATTGGTTGTCTCAATGTTAGAAAACCTTTTCCCCAAATAATTCTTGCTAACAGGAAAACTGCAGAATGCGGTATGACAGGATTGCTAAGCACTGTGAGAAACAGGTATTCATGGCAAACTTATTTCAAGTTACTGGATTGTGAAACATTGGCCAAAAGTGACAGATCTTGTCTTTATGACTCTGGAGGAAAAGGTACCTGCAAAACTGAGCTAAACATGAATTCTAACCAAATTATTGATGCCCGATATATTCTTTTTATTCTTTCTTATAACAGATAGTCGTCATCAGTTCGTAGAGTCGATTTGCAAATTAGTTTAAATTTGCTTATCATTTTCTTTTATTGCTGTATCTGTAAGAACTTAATATATTCTAGGATGACGGTGTAAGTGATTACAGTTTAATAACATATTAACTTGCCTACAAAAATGAAAAAATGTCATTTTAATATCTCCAACCATAAACACAACTACAAACTGTTCGTTCGAAGGACTGGGTCAATCTCTTAGGGTAGAAAAGACTATTATGTAATAATGAATGTGAGAACATTTTATCGTTTCATTCTGCTATAAATGAAGACCATCTTTAACCAATATCACTGGTAAATAGTCTGTCTCCATTGACACTCATCAAATATATAAAATAGCAACTGCATGTAGTAAAAGATAGTCAAAAATAAAATAGGAAATCTACTCTTTTTGAATTTTAAATGTTGCATGTAGCAATAACTTCATAATGATTTATGTATCAATATCCAATTTATAAAAGGCACAGAAATCTGTCCATTGGTATTTAAGTTCCTGGCTGTCAGCACTTGCACAGCAAGCCAATTCCAGACATTGATGTATCTGGCTTTTTGTTGAAGAAGCGGGGTGTAGTTTTGCAATATATATTTGCAAATTAATTGTGAATTAATGGGACTTGAAAATTGCTTACGAGACAAATTTGGTTCATATTCAATAATAATGTAGAGATTTTGGAACAGACCATTTAATTTTTAATTTTTAATTTTTTTTTTTTGGGGGGGGGGGTGTTGGTTGGTTGGTTGATTGTTCCTTCAAACCAGAAATTTAAAAAAAAGTATTTTGGTGAAAACCCCATGTTAATATAATCATCTAGTCTGGTGTCATGACAAGCTTGACAAGATGGCCATCATACTGCAGTGCTGCATCCAAGAATTTTAAAAAATGGGGAAAGTGCTCATCCACACACACACAGGGTGGGGGTTACTCAAATCAAATTGCTATTATTTTTCCTAACTAACATTTAATTGGGTACATAGTCACCTTTCTTTTCTTCTCTCTAGCATGTTAATATTGATGTCCTGAAATCTACACACACTCCTCTGCTGTAAAGGGTTTTTTTCTTTCCAATTCATACACAGATTGCATGTCATGTCACCTTTTTTTGATCAATTTTATCCATGAAAATGCTTTTGTCCATGCTAATGGAAACTTTGGATCATGAGTGTACTATTTGCTTGGCCAATCATCCTCAGTAACATGAACGTCTCCAATCTCTCTGCCATGTTTGTCTGTTTCAGCAGCAGCCCCTCCCCTCCCTCATCCCCCTTCAGTTGTTTCAAGTTCATCCAGAACATTTCCAGCTGGTACAGTATGCACCAGGTGCCAACATTATCAAGAGGACATGTTATATTCCTCCATGCTGCCCTCCAATCTGTTTCAGATTTAAAAAGTTCTAACACTTGATAAGTGCTAGTAAGTAGGTCTACTAAAAAAAAAAAAAAAAAAAAAGTAGGGAAAGAAGTAAGGAAAAGAGGTAATTTTATAAAGAAAAATAATGTAAAAAGTATGTATATTACTGAAAAACTAAAACCATTTACTTGATTATACCTTCATAAAATTCGATCGTAAAGCATGATCTTATTCACATACTGGTCTCTCTTTAGTCCAGGTTGCCTCTTTTTTCTTAAACACTGAGCTCCACATCACAAAGACCATTGCCGAATTTGCAGTGTTATGGCTATTCATACAGATGTGTAATCAAATTTTTCAACATAAAATTTAGAAAAAAGGGATGTTAGGTCCATTTTGGAAAAAGTTGCATAAAAAATAGGGATTCCTGAAGGGTGAAAAAAAAGAAAGGGAAAAACGAGAGCTGTTTGGAAAGACTTCTTTTAGGATCCAATCTTAGAAACAGTGAAACACCAATGTTGATTATGACTTTCCATTTTGATTAAGTAGTGGATAACAAGATTTTTTAAGATTAGCTCTAACCTCAGATCAGCACCATTTTCATCTAGAACAAACGCAGACATTTAAAAATGATATTTTGGTGAAAACTCCATGTTCATAACAATAATCTTAAATAAGCATTTGCCAAGCAGGCACAACACCAAAATTTTGTTTGTGATTTTTATATTTTCAGTTAAAAATGGGTATCTCTATCATCCGTCAGGGGGCTTGTTACTCGTCCCCCCCCCCCCCAGAAAGGTTTATTTGAAAAATTAAATGATTTTGCTCATTAGAAAACAAAACTAGGCTGATGAGAGGTATCCTATACAATTCAAGGACGCAAAACTTGGTTAGGGAACTTTTTATTTTTTTTTCCCTTAATTCAATGATCTTCAGGTGTTAGCTATCATGTGCATGTTAATACAATTTTTGTAAATGTTGCTGCTTTAGTTGCAATACTTTCAAAAATATAAATAGAATCTATATATTTTTAACATTCTTCATTGGAAACCCTAAATGAATTTTCACTTTTATTATCTGATCAAGATGTTGTTATGTCACTTGGCTCCTCAACTTCAAGTTCTCTCTGTCACAATATTGTCTCTATGGAGAAGAATGCGATGATCATCATAAACTACCCACTTTTCTTTTTCTTTCATTGATAAACTTTCTCTCAAATGGTATGGCTCCAAGCGACAACATGACTTGGATTGGAGCATTGTCTTTGCTTTGCTCTATTTCTTGTTAAAACATTCATGCTATTCTAGAAGAAAAGCGTACATCCATGTGACTGAGTGACTGTCCAGAAGCGCTGATAAATGGTATGATTACATACATAACATCACATTTCATGCTCAAATGTTCCCATTTCTTCAAAATGTCTGTTTAACTGGTTCAGTTCCTGGGCATCAATCCAGAGCTACAAAATGTCCTCCATCTTAAAAGAACAAAAGACATGTTTAAAGCAAAATCAAAACACATAGCAACAAAGCAACTTCATTTATGGGTAGGTGTCTATATACACCAACAACAAATTTAAATAGCCTGGGACTATGTATCTCTCCAATCATCTACCTTTTCTCCAAAGCAATGTTTCTTAATCATTAAAACATCTTTTAATCTCTTTTTTTGCATTTGACACAAATCCTTTTATCATGCTGGAGGAATTTGTTTCTCCCCTAAACACATGGACAGAATATATGCTGATTAGAATCATTAGTCAGTGCACAATGCATGTACTTCTCTTTCTCGTCCTTATAGGATGAGGGAGTCAAAGTAAAAGTAGAATGTATGCTGGAACATTTTGTATTTCCTATTTTCTCCATCAGCTTCTTAAACAACTGTTACTCTATAGATGCCCTATTACTTCAAATAGATGCCTTGATCTTTATTTATCTTTCCACGAAAATAATGCACCTGCCAACTGCCCACTTTTACACAAAGTACTGATTTAATAATTTTTTTAAAATGACACATTAACTCATTAACCCCTAGCACCACGTTTACGCATCATGAGGATGTACCCTACTTCCAAGCTCTATAATGTCAACATCATTTAAGAGATGCTAAAGTGGATGGTATTGCTGGAAAATAGACAGATGTACATGTAGCTCTACAATGATACCAAATAATGTTGACTTTCTACTTATATTAAAAAATAAAGCGAGAAAAATGCCAGTTTCTGAACCGGAGTTTGTGTCTGGACTTTATACCTTTTGGCCTTAGATCTAAAGCAGACTGGTCCGAACTGCACACAGACAGATGAACCTTTGCAAAAAGTAGGATAAGTTTGAGATCTAGAGTAAAAAAGGGCCAGGACATGAAAATCTAGGGCAGGGCTAGAATTTAACACAAATTTCTTTGTAGCCAGAAGGACTAGTATACTGAGAAATTTACTAGTCCTGCCAAATCTTTACTAGTCCTGTCCACAAAACAATGTCACACACTCGTATTGAGATTAACAACAATTTTATTTCATAAATAGCATTATCATATGAAATGCAGAAGTACAGAAGTATAAATCTTGCTTTTTGTGTTGCCCACAGCTTTCATGTGCGTTTACCGATTCAATATTAAAGTTCGAA
>JAQPZY010000099.1:0-44232 GCA_029931535.1 Margaritifera margaritifera
TACATACTTTGACTCTCAAGCTCAAGGAATTATCTTCAAAGCCTCTAAACATATCTGTTCAGAAAACATTTTTCTTTTGGAGAAAATAAGCCCTCTTAGTTGAGCTCTAGAATTATCAAGATGTCTTTCAGTACAATAAAGTTTTGATGTTGCAAACAGATGAACATGGATTTTCAAAATTGTAATACAGAATTTGGTCACTTTTTCACTGTTGTCTGGTGTGGGACCAGTCTCTAAATTGTTTGATTTTAACAAATATTTGGTTATTGTGTTTACTGAAAGAGCACAAAGTCAGTATGCATTACATTTGCTTCATGGAAGAATTTTACAATATTTTGACAACTATTCTCTTTTCCCAGTCCATATTTCATCGTAATTTTGTAATGCATGATAGGTACAGACACATAGTACAATCAACTCTACAATACATTTTAAATATTGATGTTTGATTTGAAATTGGTTGAAATGGACTTGTAATGTATTTCTTGAGCATAAGATTCAAGTTGTGATTGATATCCTGTCTGGATTGATTCTTAATAGCAAGAATGGAAAAAATTACTTCAATGTTGTATTTGTTTACTATATGTATTTTCACTTGGTTCAGACCAATATCTAAATATATAAAATTTGGCATTTTTTTTTCTACATTGATATTATTGGTATCCATTATATTTAAAAAGTGAACATTTTCAGTTTGTTGTCAAAAATCTAAGGAATGTGAATCTATGGTCAGATCAAAGAAAGATGCATTCATGGAAACTTGTCCAAAGCCTTACACTCTTGGAACAATATGAAATCAGATTTGTGATTAAATTGGACAAGGATAAAGTTCACAATAAAGTGAAAAACTCGATACATTTTTACTTTGTGTTGATTTTGTTCTGATTTGAGACATTTGTTTAATGACACTATTAATTCAAAATTCATAATGATTGGGTAACAATATTTGGTCATTGAATTTTGTGGTCAAATTTTGCAAAATATCAATATTCTTTAACTCTGAGGTACTACAGGTTTAGATTTCATGTGCATATGAAGTTTGACATTTTGGAGCTTGAGCATCAGGCTGGCACTGTGATTTAAAAACAAAATCAAACTGTTGGGGCTCATTGCAGCTTCCTTTTAAGGGTACGAAGAAGATTTTGATGACCTTTTCAATCCAATATTTTTTTGAAAATACTATTTAATAGTTGTTTTATATAGTAAAAGTTTGACAACTACAGCATCACTAATACACTGCACGACTCAAATAAGTAGCTGAGTCCTAATGTAATATACTCTAATGTCAGCGACATTGTAAAAGCAGAAACTACAGTAAACTCCATCCAAAAATTTGTTCCTGGTGCAGATTCGGTTTTGAATTTAGTATAGTATTATATTAAAAATAAATAATTATTATAATATAAAAATGCATTATTGAAGGATACTGTATGCACATTAGTTTTGGAACAGTTATTAAATAGTAATACATGGCATATGTTTGGGCTATTTTCCACATTTAACTTTGGGTCAGATATTTCCAAATTTTCTGAAAATTGTTGAAAATGCTGTAAACAATGGCTGCAAAAGCAACTGAAGTTCTGCATTAGTAGGAGAAAAATGTTGACCATCCTACAATAAATTCACCAATGAGACTATGCCAGCCTGCCTCTAGTCCTTTCTTTGCAAATGGTTTTCAAACTTTCTTAAGTCAAAAAATTTTGAGTATAGAATGGACAAATGAAATTAATGCCTTAAAATCTCTCTGAAGGGCAAGCAGATTGGTTGAACATGTCTGGATAGAGGTATTTTTTTCTCTTGTGTTTTCTCTATTAAAAATCCATGTCTTGCTTGTGGTACACTGCAGACAAGACAAAAAAAATTCAGATAGGATTCAATACATACTTTGACTCTCAAGCTCAAGGAATTATCTTCAAAGCCTCTAAACATATCTGTTCAGAAAACATTTTTCTTTTGGAGAAAATATAGCCCTCTTAGATGAGCTCTAGATTTATCAAGATGTCTTTCAGTACAATAAAGTTTTGATCTTGCAAACAGATGAACATGGATTTTCAAAATTGTAATACTGAATTTGGTCACATTTTCACTGTTGCTGGTGTGGACCAGTCTCTAAATTGTTTGATTTTACAAATATTTGGTTATTGTGTTGACTGAAAGAGCACAAAGTCAGTATGCATTAGATTTGCTTCATGGAAAATTGTACAATATTTTGACAACTATTCTCTTTTCCAAGTCCATATTTCATCGTAAAATTTTGTAATGCATGATAGGTACAGACACATAGTACAATCAACTCTATAATACATTTTAAATATTGATGTTTGATTTGAAATGGGCTTGTAATGTATTTCTTGAGCATAAGATTTAAGTTGTGATTGATATCCTGTCTGGATTGATTTTTAATAGCAAGAATGGAAAAAATTACTTTAATGTTGTATTTGTTTACTATATGTATTTTCACTTGGTTCAGACCAATATCTAAAAATATAAAATTTGGTATTTTTTTTCTACATTGATTCATTTTATTGGCTTCCATTATATTTAAAAAGTGAACATTTTCAGTTTGTTGTCAAAAATCTAAGGAATGTGAATCTATGGTCAGATCAAAGAAAGATGCATTCATGGAAACTTGTCCAAAGCCTTACACTCTTGGAACAATATGAAATCAGATTTGTGATTAAATTGGACAAGGATAAAGTTCACAATAAAGTGAAAAACTCGATACATTTTTACTTTGTGTTGATTTTGTTCTGATTTGAGACATTTGTTTAATGACACTATTAATTCAAAATTCATAATGATTGGGTAACAATATTTGGTCATTGAATTTTGTGGTCAAATTTTGCAAAAAATCAATATTCTTTAACTCAGAGGTACTACAGGTTTAGATTTCATGTGCATATGAAGTTTGACATTTTGGAGCTTGAGCATCAGGCTGGCACTGTGATTTAAAAACAAAATCAAACTGTTGGGGCTCATTGCAGCTTCCTTTTAAGGGTATGAAGAAGATTTTGATGACCTTTTCAATCCAATATTTTTTTGAAAATACTATTTAATAGTTGTTTTATATAGTAAAAGTTTGACAACTACAACATCACTAATACACTGCACGACTAAAATAAGTAGCTGAGTCCTAATGTAATATACTCTAATGTCAGCGACATTGTAAAAGCAGAAACTACAGTAAACTCCATCCAAAAATTTGTTCCTGGTGCAGATTCGGTTTTGAATTTAGTATATTATTATATTAAAAATAAATAATTATTATAATATAAAAATGCATTATTGAAGGATACTGTATGCACATTAGTTTTGGAACAGTTATTAAATAGTAATACATGGCATATGTTTGGGCTATTTTCCACATTTAACTTTGGATCAGATATTTCCAAATTTTCTGAAAATTGTTGAAAATGCTGTAAACAATGGCTGCAAAAGCAGCTGAAGTTCTGCATTAGTAGGAGAAAAATGTTGACCATCCTACAATAAATTCACCAATGAGACTATGCCAGCCTGCCTCTAGTCCTTTCTTTGCAAATGGTTTTCAAACTTTCTTAAGTCAAAAAATTTTGAGTATAGAATGGACAAATGAAATTAATGCCTTAAAATCTCTCTGAAGGGCAAGCAGATTGGTTGAACATGTCTGGATAGAGGTATTTTTTTCTCTTGTGTTTTCTCTATTAAAAATCCATGTCTTGCTTGTGGTACACTGCAGACAAGACAAAAAAATTCAGATAGGATTCAATACATACTTTGACTCTCAAGCTCAAGGAATTATCTTCAAAGCCTCTAAACATATCTGTTCAGAAAACATTTTTCTTTTGGAGAAAATATAGCCCTCTTAGATGAGCTCTAGATTTATCAAGATGTCTTTCAGTACAATAAAGTTTTGATCTTGCAAACAGATGAACATGGATTTTCAAAATTGTAATACAGAATTTGGTCACATTTTCACTGTTGCTGGTGTGGACCAGTCTCTAAATTGTTTGATTTTACAAATATTTGGTTATTGTGTTGACTGAAAGAGCACAAAGTCAGTATGCATTAGATTTGCTTCATGGAAATTGTACAATATTTTGACAACTATTCTCTTTTCCAAGTCCATATTTCATCGTAAAATTTTGTAATGCATGATAGGTACAGACACATAGTACAATCAACTCTATAATACATTTTAAATATTGATGTTTGATTTGAAATTGGTTGAAATGGGCTTGTAATGTATTTCTTGAGCATAAGATTTAAGTTGTGATTGATATCCTGTCTGGATTGATTTTTAATAGCAAGAATGGAAAAAATTACTTTAATGTTGTATTTGTTTACTATATGTATTTTCACTTGGTTCAGACCAATATCTAAAAATATAAAATTTGGTATTTTTTTTCTACATTGATTCATTTTATTGGCTTCCATTATATTTAAAAAGTGAACATTTTCAGTTTGTTGTCAAAAATCTAAGGAATGTGAATCTATGGTCAGATCAAAGAAAGATGCATTCATGGAAACTTGTCCAAAGCCTTACACTCTTGGAACAATATGAAATCAGATTTGTGATTAAATTGGACAAGGATAAAGTTCACAATAAAGTGAAAAACTCGATACATTTTTACTTTGTGTTGATTTTGTTCTGATTTGAGACATTTGTTTAATGACACTATTAATTCAAAATTCATAATGATTGGGTAACAATATTTGGTCATTGAATTTTGTGGTCAAATTTTGCAAAAAAATCAATATTCTTTAACTCGGAGGTACTACAGGTTTAGATTTCATGTGCATATGAAGTTTGACATTTTGGAGCTTGAGCATCAGGCTGGCACTGTGATTTAAAAACAAAATCAAACTGTTGGGGCTCATTGCAGCTTCCTTTTAAGGGTACGAAGAAGATTTTGATGACCTTTTCAATCCAATATTTTTTTGAAAATACTATTTAATAGTTGTTTTATATAGTAAAAGTTTGACAACTACAACATCACTAATACACTGCACGACTCAAATAAGTAGCTGAGTCCTAATGTAATATACTCTAATGTCAGCGACATTGTAAAAGCAGAAACTACAGTAAACTCCATCCAAAAATTTGTTCCTGGTGCAGATTCGGTTTTGAATTTAGTATAGTATTATATTAAAAATAAATAATTATTATAATATAAAAATGCATTATTGAAGGATACTGTATGCACATTAGTTTTGGAACAGTTATTAAATAGTAATACATGGCATATGTTTGGGCTATTTTCCACATTTAACTTTGGGTCAGATATTTCCAAATTTTCTGAAAATTGTTGAAAATGCTGTAAACAATGGCTGCAAAAGCAACTGAAGTTCTGCATTAGTAGGAGAAAAATGTTGACCATCCTACAATAAATTCACCAATGAGACTATGCCAGCCTGCCTCTAGTCCATTCTTTGCAAATGGTTTTCAAACTTTCTTAAGTCAAAAAATTTTGAGTATAGAATGGACAAATGAAATTAATGCCTTAAAATCTCTCTGAAGGGCAAGCAGATTGGTTGAACATGTCTGGATAGAGGTATTTTTTTCTCTTGTGTTTTCTCTATTAAAAATCCATGTCTTGCTTGTGGTACACTGCAGACAAGACAAAAAAATTCAGATAGGATTCAATACATACTTTGACTCTCAAGCTCAAGGAATTATCTTCAAAGCCTCTAAACATATCTGTTCAGAAAACATTTTTCTTTTGGAGAAAATATAGCCCTCTTAGATGAGCTCTAGATTTATCAAGATGTCTTTCAGTACAATAAAGTTTTGATCTTGCAAACAGATGAACATGGATTTTCAAAATTGTAATACAGAATTTGGTCACATTTTCACTGTTGCTGGTGTGGACCAGTCTCTAAATTGTTTGATTTTACAAATATTTGGTTATTGTGTTGACTGAAAGAGCACAAAGTCAGTATGCATTAGATTTGCTTCATGGAAAATTGTACAATATTTTGACAACTATTCTCTTTTCCAAGTCCATATTTCATCGTAAAATTTTGTAATGCATGATAGGTACAGACACATAGTACAATCAACTCTATAATACATTTTAAATATTGATGTTTGATTTGAAATTGGTTGAAATGGGCTTGTAATGTATTTCTTGAGCATAAGATTTAAGTTGTGATTGATATCCTGTCTGGATTGATTTTTAATAGCAAGAATGGAAAAAATTACTTTAATGTTGTATTTGTTTACTATATGTATTTTCACTTGGTTCAGACCAATATCTAAAAATATAAAATTTGGTATTTTTTTTCTACATTGATTCATTTTATTGGCTTCCATTATATTTAAAAAGTGAACATTTTCAGTTTGTTGTCAAAAATCTAAGGAATGTGAATCTATGGTCAGATCAAAGAAAGATGCATTCATGGAAACTTGTCCAAAGCCTTACACTCTTGGAACAATATGAAATCAGATTTGTGATTAAATTGGACAAGGATAAAGTTCACAATAAAGTGAAAAACTCGATACATTTTTACTTTGTGTTGATTTTGTTCTGATTTGAGACATTTGTTTAATGACACTATTAATTCAAAATTCATAATGATTGGGTAACAATATTTGGTCATTGAATTTTGTGGTCAAATTTTGCAAAAAATCAATATTCTTTAACTCAGAGGTACTACAGGTTTAGATTTCATGTGCATATGAAGTTTGACATTTTGGAGCTTGAGCATCAGGCTGGCACTGTGATTTAAAAACAAAATCAAACTGTTGGGGCTCATTGCAGCTTCCTTTTAAGGGTACGAAGAAGATTTTGATGACCTTTTCAATCCAATATTTTTTTGAAAATACTATTTAATAGTTGTTTTATATAGTAAAAGTTTGACAACTACAACATCACTAATACACTTCACGACTCAAATAAGTAGCTCAGTCCTAATGTAATATACTCTAATGTCAGCGACATTGTAAAAGCAGAAACTACAGTAAACTCCATCCAAAAATTTGTTCCTGGTGCAGATTCGGTTTTGAATTTAGTATATTATTATATTAAAAATAAATAATTATTATAATATAAAAATGCATTATTGAAGGATACTGTATGCACATTAGTTTTGGAACAGTTATTAAATAGTAATACATGGCATATGTTTGGGCTATTTTCCACATTTAACTTTGGATCAGATATTTCCAAATTTTCTGAAAATTGTTGAAAATGCTGTAAACAATGGCTGCAAAAGCAACTGAAGTTCTGCATTAGTAGGAGAAAAATGTTGACCATCCTACAATAAATTCACCAATGAGACTATGCCAGCCTGCCTCTAGTCCTTTCTTTGCAAATGGTTTTCAAACTTTCTTAAGTCAAAAAATTTTGAGTATAGAATGGACAAATGAAATTAATGCCTTAAAATCTCTCTGAAGGGCAAGCAGATTGGTTGAACATGTCTGGATAGAGGTATTTTTTTCTCTTGTGTTTTCTCTATTAAAAATCCATGTCTTGCTTGTGGTACACTGCAGACAAGACAAAAAAATTCAGATAGGATTCAATACATACTTTGACTCTCAAGCTCAAGGAATTATCTTCAAAGCCTCTAAACATATCTGTTCAGAAAACATTTTTCTTTTGGAGAAAATATAGCCCTCTTAGATGAGCTCTAGATTTATCAAGATGTCTTTCAGTACAATAAAGTTTTGATCTTGCAAACAGATGAACATGGATTTTCAAAATTGTAATACAGAATTTGGTCACATTTTCACTGTTGCTGGTGTGGACCAGTCTCTAAATTGTTTGATTTTACAAATATTTGGTTATTGTGTTGACTGAAAGAGCACAAAGTCAGTATGCATTACATTTGCTTCATGGAAAATTGTACAATATTTTGACAACTATTCTCTTTTCCAAGTCCATATTTCATCGTAAAATTTTGTAATGCATGATAGGTACAGACACATAGTACAATCAACTCTATAATACATTTTAAATATTGATGTTTGATTTGAAATTGGTTGAAATGGGCTTGTAATGTATTTCTTGAGCATAAGATTTAAGTTGTGATTGATATCCTGTCTGGATTGATTTTTAATAGCAAGAATGGAAAAAATTACTTTAATGTTGTATTTGTTTACTATATGTATTTTCACTTGGTTCAGACCAATATCTAAAAAATATAAAATTTGGTATTTGTTTTCTACATTGATTCATTTTATTGGCTTCCATTATATTTAAAAAGTGAACATTTTCAGTTTGTTGTCAAAAATCTAAGGAATGTGAATCTATGGGCAGATCAAAAAAAGATGCATTCATGGAAACTTGTCCAAAGCCTTACACTCTTGGAACAATATGAAATCAGATTTGTGATTAAATTGGACAAGGATAAAGTTCACAATAAAGTGAAAAACTCGATACATTTTTACTTTGTGTTGATTTTGTTCTGATTTGAGACATTTGTTTAATGACACTATTAATTCAAAATTCATAATGATTGGGTAACAATATTTGGTCATTGAATTTTGTGGTCAAATTTTGCAAAAAATCAATATTCTTTAACTCAGAGGTACTACAGGTTTAGATTTCATGTGCATATGAAGTTTGACATTTTGGAGCTTGAGCATCAGGCTGGCACTGTGATTTAAAAACAAAATCAAACTGTTGGGGCTCATTGCAGCTTCCTTTTAAGGGTACGAAGAAGATTTTGATGACCTTTTCAATCCAATATTTTTTTGAAAATACTATTTAATAGTTGTTTTATATAGTAAAAGTTTGACAACTACAGCATCACTAATACACTGCACGACTCAAATAAGTAGCTCAGTCCTAATGTAATATACTCTAATGTCAGCGACATTGTAAAAGCAGAAACTACAGTAAACTCCATCCAAAAATTTGTTCCTGGTGCAGATTCGGTTTTGAATTTAGTATATTATTATATTAAAAATAAATAATTATTATAATATAAAAATGCATTATTGAAGGATACTGTATGCACATTAGTTTTGGAACAGTTATTAAATAGTAATACATGGCATATGTTTGGGCTATTTTCCACATTTAACTTTGGGTCAGATATTTCCAAATTTTCTGAAAATTGTTGAAAATGCTGTAAACAATGGCTGCAAAAGCAACTGAAGTTCTGCATTAGTAGGAGAAAAATGTTGACCATCCTACAATAAATTCACCAATGAGACTATGCCAGCCTGCCTCTAGTCCTTTCTTTGCAAATGGTTTTCAAACTTTCTTAAGTCAAAAAATTTTGAGTATAGAATGGACAAATGAAATTAATGCCTTAAAATCTCTCTGAAGGGCAAGCAGATTGGTTGAACATGTCTGGATAGAGGTATTTTTTTCTCTTGTGTTTTCTCTATTAAAAATCCATGTCTTGCTTGTGGTACACTGCAGACAAGACAAAAAAATTCAGATAGGATTCAATACATACTTTGACTCTCAAGCTCAAGGAATTATCTTCAAAGCCTCTAAACATATCTGTTCAGAAAACATTTTTCTTTTGGAGAAAATATAGCCCTCTTAGATGAGCTCTAGATTTATCAAGATGTCTTTCAGTACAATAAAGTTTTGATCTTGCAAACAGATGAACATGGATTTTCAAAATTGTAATACAGAATTTGGTCACATTTTCACTGTTGCTGGTGTGGACCAGTCTCTAAATTGTTTGATTTTACAAATATTTGGTTATTGTGTTGACTGAAAGAGCACAAAGTCAGTATGCATTACATTTGCTTCATGGAGAAATTGTACAATATTTTGACAACTATTCTCTTTTGCAAGTCGATATTTCATCGTAAATTTTTGTTATGCATGTTAGGTACAGACACATAGTACAATCAACTCTATTATACAATTTAAATATTGATGTTTTTTTTTTAAATTGGTTGAAATGGGCTTGTAATGTATTTCTTGAGCATAAGATTTAAGTTGTGATTGATATCCTGTCTGGATTGATTTTTAATAGCAAGAATGGAAAAAATTACTTTAATGTTGTATTTGTTTACTATATGTATTTTCACTTGGTTCAGACAAATATCTAAATATATAAAATTTGGTATTTTTTTTCTACATTGATTCATTTTATTGGCTTCCATTATATTTAAAAAGTGAACATTTTCAGTTTGTTGTCAAAAATCTAAGGAATGTGAATCTATGGTCAGATCAAAGAAAGATGCATTCATGGAAACTTGTCCAAAGCCTTACACTCTTGGAACAATATGAAATCAGATTTGTGATTAAATTGGACAAGGATAAAGTTCACAATAAAGTGAAAAACTCGATACATTTTTACTTTGTGTTGATTTTGTTCTGATTTGAGACATTTGTTTAATGACACTATTAATTCAAAATTGATATTTTTTTAACAATATTTGGTCATTGAATTTTGTGGTCAAATCTTGCAAAAATCAATATTCTTTAACTCGGAGGTACTACAGGTTTAGATTTCATGTGCATATGAAGTTTGACATTTTGGAGCTTGAGCATCAGGCTGGCACTGTGATTTAAAAACAAAATCAAACTGTTGGGGCTCATTGCAGCTTCCTTTTAAGGGTACGAAGAAGATTTTGATGACCTTTTCAATCCAATATTTTTTTGAAAATACTATTTAATAGTTGTTTTATATAGTAAAAGTTTGACAACTACAGCATCACTAATACACTGCACGACTCAAATAAGTAGCTCAGTCCTAATGTAATATACTCTAATGTCAGCGACATTGTAAAAGCAGAAACTACAGTAAACTCCATCCAAAAATTTGTTCCTGGTGCAGATTCGGTTTTGAATTTAGTATATTATTATATTAAAAATAAATAATTATTATAATATAAAAATGCATTATTGAAGGATACTGTATGCACAATAGTTTTGGAACAGTTATTAAATAGTAATACATGGCATATGTTTGGGCTATTTTCCACATTTAACTTTGGGTCAGATATTTCCAAATTTTCTGAAAATTGTTGAAAATGCTGTAAACAATGGCTGCAAAAGCAACTGAAGTTCTGCATTAGTAGGAGAAAAATGTTGACCATCCTACAATAAATTCACCAATGAGACTATGCCAGCCTGCCTCTAGTCCTTTCTTTGCAAATGGTTTTCAAACTTTCTTAAGTCAAAAAATTTTGAGTATAGAATGGACAAATGAAATTAATGCCTTAAAATCTCTCTGAAGGGCAAGCAGATTGGTTGAACATGTCTGGATAGAGGTATTTTTTTCTCTTGTGTTTTCTCTATTAAAAATCCATGTCTTGCTTGTGGTACACTGCAGACAAGACAAAAAAATTCAGATAGGATTCAATACATACTTTGACTCTCAAGCTCAAGGAATTATCTTCAAAGCCTCTAAACATATCTGTTCAGAAAACATTTTTCTTTTGGAGAAAATATAGCCCTCTTAGATGAGCTCTAGATTTATCAAGATGTCTTTCAGTACAATAAAGTTTTGATCTTGCAAACAGATGAACATGGATTTTCAAAATTGTAATACAGAATCTGGTCACATTTTCACTGTTGCTGGTGTGGACCAGTCTCTAAATTGTTTGATTTTACAACTATTTGGTTATTGTGTTGACTGAAAGAGCACAAAGTCAGTATGTATTACATTTGCTTCATGGAAAATTGTACAATATTTTGACAACTATTCTCTTTTCCAAGTCCATATTTCATCGTAAAATTTTGTAATGCATGATAGGTACAGACACATAGTACAATCAACTCTATAATACATTTTAAATATTGATGTTTTTTTTTTAAATTGGTTGAAATGGGCTTGTAATGTATTTCTTGAGCATAAGATTTAAGTTGTGATTGATATCCTGTCTGGATTGATTTTTAATAGCAAGAATGGAAAAAATTACTTTAATGTTGTATTTGTTTACTATATGTATTTTCACTTGGTTCAGACCAATATCTAAAAATATAAAATTTGGTATTTTTTTTCTACATTGATTCATTTTATTGGCTTCCATTATATTTAAAAAGTGAACATTTTCAGTTTGTTGTCAAAAATCTAAGGAATGTGAATCTATGGTCAGATCAAAGAAAGATGCATTCATGGAAACTTGTCCAAAGCCTTACACTCTTGGAACAATATGAAATCAGATTTGTGATTAAATTGGACAAGGATAAAGTTCACAATAAAGTGAAAAACTCGATACATTTTTACTTTGTGTTGATTTTGTTCTGATTTGAGACATTTGTTTAATGACACTATTAATTCAAAATTCATAATGATTGGGTAGCAATATTTGGTCATTGAATTTTGTGGTCAAATTTTGCAAAAAATCAATATTCTTTAACTCAGAGGTACTACAGGTTTAGATTTCATGTGCATATGAAGTTTGACATTTTGGAGCTTGAGCATCAGGCTGGCACTGTGATTTAAAAACAAAATCAAACTGTTGGGGCTCATTGCAGCTTCCTTTTAAGGGTACGAAGAAGATTTTGATGACCTTTTCAATCCAATATTTTTTTGAAAATACTATTTAATAGTTGTTTTATATAGTAAAAGTTTGACAACTACAGCATCACTAATACACTGCACGACTCAAATAAGTAGCTGAGTCCTAATGTAATATACTCTAATGTCAGCGACATTGTAAAAGCAGAAACTACAGTAAACTCCATCCAAAAATTTGTTCCTGGTGCAGATTCGGTTTTGAATTTAGTATAGTATTATATTAAAAATAAATAATTATTATAATATAAAAATGCATTATTGAAGGATACTGTATGCACAATAGTTTTGGAACAGTTATTAAATAGTAATACATGGCATATGTTTGGGCTATTTTCCACATTTAACTTTGGATCAGATATTTCCAAATTTTCTGAAAATTGTTGAAAATGCTGTAAACAATGGCTGCAAAAGCAACTGAAGTTCTGCATTAGTAGGAGAAAAATGTTGACCATCCTACAATAAATTCACCAATGAGACTATGCCAGCCTGCCTCTAGTCCTTTCTTTGCAAATGGTTTTCAAACTTTCTTAAGTCAAAAAATTTTGAGTATAGAATGGACAAATGAAATTAATGCCTTAAAATCTCTCTGAAGGGCAAGCAGATTGGTTGAACATGTCTGGATAGAGGTATTTTTTTCTCTTGTGTTTTCTCTATTAAAAATCCATGTCTTGCTTGTGGTACACTGCAGACAAGACAAAAAAATTCAGATAGGATTCAATACATACTTTGACTCTCAAGCTCAAGGAATTATCTTCAAAGCCTCTAAACATATCTGTTCAGAAAACATTTTTCTTTTGAAGAAAATATAGCCCTCTTAGATGAGCTCTAGATTTATCAAGATGTCTTTCAGTACAATAAAGTTTTGATCTTGCAAACAGATGAACATGGATTTTCAAAATTGTAATACAGAATTTGGTCACATTTTCACTGTTGCTGGTGTGGACCAGTCTCTAAATTGTTTGATTTTACAAATATTTGGTTATTGTGTTGACTGAAAGAGCACAAAGTCAGTATGCATTAGATTTGCTTCATGGAAAATTGTACAATATTTTGACAACTATTCTCTTTTCCAAGTCCATATTTCATCGTAAAATTTTGTAATGCATGATAGGTACAGACACATAGTACAATCAACTCTATAATACATTTTAAATATTGATGTTTGATTTGAAATTGGTTGAAATGGGCTTGTAATGTATTTCTTGAGCATAAGATTCAAGTTGTGATTGATATCCTGTCTGGATTGATTTTTAATAGCAAGAATGGAAAAAATTACTTCAATGTTGTATTTGTTTACTATATGTATTTTCACTTGGTTCAGACCAATATCTAAATATATAAAATTTGGTATTTTTTTTCTACATTGATTCATTTTATTGGCTTCCATTATATTTAAAAAGTGAACATTTTCAGTTTGTTGTCAAAAATCTAAGGAATGTGAATCTATGGTCAGATCAAAGAAAGATGCATTCATGGAAACTTGTCCAAAGCCTTACACTCTTGGAACAATATGAAATCAGATTTGTGATTAAATTGGACAAGGATAAAGTTCACAATAAAGTGAAAAACTCGATACATTTTTACTTTGTGTTGATTTTGTTCTGATTTGAGACATTTGTTTAATTACACTATTAATTCAAAATTCATAATGATTGGGTAACAATATTTGGTCATTGAATTTTGTGGTCAAATTTTGCAAATGTCAATATTCTTTAACCGGAGGTACTACAGGTTTAGATTTCATGTGCATATGAAGTTTGACATTTTGGAGCTTGAGCATCAGGCTGGCACTGTGATTTAAAAACAAAATCAAACTGTTGGGGGTCATTGCAGCTCCTTTTAAGGGTATGAAAAAGATTTTGATGACCTTTTCAATCCAATAATTTGTTGAAAATACTGTTTAATAGTTGTTTTCTATAGTAAAAGTTTGACAACTACAACATCACTTATACACTGCACGACCCAAATAAGTAGCTCAGACCTAATGTAATATACTCTAATGTCAGCGACATTGTAAAAGCAGAAACTACCGTAAACTCCATCCAAAATTTTGTTCCTGGTGGAGATTCGGATTTGAATTTAGTATATTATTATACTAAAAATAATTAATTATTATAATATAAAAATGCATTATTGAAGGATACTGTATGCACATTAGTTTTGGAACAGTTATTAAATGGTAATACATGGCATATGTTTGGGCTATTTTCCACATTTAACTTTGGGTCAGATATTTCCAAATTTTTTGAAAATTGTTGAAAATGCTGTAAACAATGGCTGCAAAAGCAACTGAAGTTCTGCATTAGTAGGAGAAAAATGTTGACTTTTCTACAATAAATTCACCACAATGAGACTATGCCAGCCTGCCTCTAGTCCTTTCTTTGCAAATGGTTTTTCAAACTCTCTTAAGTCAAAAAGTTTGAGTATAGAATGGACAAATGAAATTAATGCCTTAAAATCTCTCTGAAGGGCAAGCAGATTGGTTGAACATGTCTGGATAGAGGTATTTTTTTCTCTTGTGTTTTCTCTATTAAAAATCCATGTCTTGCTTGTGGTACACTGCAGACAAGACACAAAAATTCAGATAGGATTCAATACATACTTTGACTCTCAAGCTCAAGGAATTATCTTCAAAGCCTCTAAACATATCTGTTCAGAAAACATTTTTCTTTTGGAGAAAATATAGCCCTCTTAGATGAGCTCTAGATTGATCAAGATGTCTTTCAGTACAATAAAGTTTTGATGTTGCAAACAGATGAACATGGATTTTCAAAATTGTAATACAGAATTTGGTCACATTTTCACTGTTGCTGGTGTGGACCAGTCTCTAAATTGTTTGATTTTACAAATATTTGGTTAATGTGTTTACTGAAAGAGCACAAAGTCAGCATGCATTACATTCGCTTCATGGAGAATTTTACAATATTTTGACAACTATTCTCTTTTCCAAGTCCATATTTCATCGTAAAATTTTGTAATGCATGCTAGGTACAGACACATAGTACAATCAACTCTATAATACATTTTAAATATTGATGTTTGATTTGAAATAGGTTAAAATGGGCTTGTAATATATTTCTTGAGCATAAGATTCAAGTTGTGATTGATATCCTGTCTGGATTGATTTTTAATAGCAAGAATGGAAAAAATTACTTCAATGTTGTATTTGTTTACTATATGTATTTTCACTTGGGTCAGACAAATATCTAAATATATAAAATTTGGCATTTTTTTTCTACATTGATTCATTTTATTGGCTTCCATTATATTTAAAAAGTGAACATTTTCAGTTTGTTGTCAAAAATCTAAGGAATGTGAATCTATGGTCAGATCAAAGAAAGATGCATTCATGGAAACTTGTCCAAAGCCTTACACTCTTGGAACAATATGAAATCAGATTTGTGATTAAATTGGACAAGGATAAAGTTCACAATAAAGTGAAAAACTCGATACATTTTTACTTTGTGTTGATTTTGTTCTGATTTGAGACATTTGTTTAATTACACTATTAATTCAAAATTCATAATGATTGGGTAACAATATTTGGTCATTGAATTTTGTGGTCAAAGTTTGCAAATGTCAATATTCTTTAACTCGGAGGTACTACAGGTTTAGATTTCATGTGCATATGATGTTTGACATTTTGGAGCTTGAGCATCAGGCTGGCACTGTGATTTAAAAACAAAATCAAACTGTTGGGGGTCATTGCAGCTTCCTTTTAAGGGTATGAAAAAGATTTTGATGACCTTTTCAATCCAATAATTTGTTGAAAATACTGTTTAATAGTTGTTTTCTATAGTAAAAGTTTGACAACTACAACATCACTAATACACTGCACGACCCAAATAAGTAGCTCAGACCTAATGTAATATACTCTAATGTCAGCGACATTGTAAAAGCAGAAACTACAGTAAACTCCATCCAAAAATTTGTTCCTGGTGCCGATTCGGTTTTGAATTTAGTATATTATTATATTAAAAATAATTAATTATTATAATATAAAAATGCATTATTGAAGGATACTGTATGCACATTAGTTTTGGAACAGTTATTAAATGGTAATACATGGCATATGTTTGGGCTATTTTCCACATTTAACTTTGGGTCAGATATTTCCAAATTTTTTGAAAATTGTTGAAAATGCTGTAAACAATGGCTGCAAAAGCAACTGAAGTTCTGCATTAGTAGGAGAAAAATGTTGACTTTTCTACAATAAATTCACCACAATGAGACTATGCCAGCCTGCCTCTAGTCCTTTCTTTGCAAATGGTTTTTCAAACTCTCTTAAGTCAAAAAGTTTGAGTATAGAATGGACAAATGAAATTAATGCCTTAAAATCTCTCTGAAGGGCAAGCAGATTGGTTGAACATGTCTGGATAGAGGTATTTTTTTCTCTTGTGTTTTCTCTATTAAAAATCCATGTCTTGCTTGTGGTACACTGCAGACAAGACACAAAAATTCAGATAGGATTCAATACATACTTTGACTCTCAAGCTCAAGGAATTATCTTCAAAGCCTCTAAACATATCTGTTCAGAAAACATTTTTCTTTTGGAGAAAATATAGCCCTCTTAGATGAGCTCTAGATTGATCAAGATGTCTTTCAGTACAATAAAGTTTTGATGTTGCAAACAGATGAACATGGATTTTCAAAATTGTAATACAGAATTTGGTCACATTTTCACTGTTGCTGGTGTGGACCAGTCTCTAAATTGTTTGATTTTACAAATATTTGGTTATTGTGTTTACTGAAAGAGCACAAAGTCAGTATGCATTACATTTGCTTCATGGAGAATTTTACAATATTTTGACAACTATTCTCTTTTCCAAGTCCATATTTCATCGTAAAATTTTGTAATGCATGCTAGGTACAGACACATAGTACAATCAACTCTATAATACATTTTAAATATTGATGTTTGATTTGAAATGGGCTTGTAATGTATTTCTTGAGCATAAGATTCAAGTTGTGATTGATATCCTGTCTGGATTGATTTTTAATAGCAAGAATGGAAAAAATTACTTCAATGTTGTATTTGTTTACTATATGTATTTTCACTTGGGTCAGACAAATATCTAAATATATAAAATTTGGCATTTTTTTTCTACATTGATTCATTTTATTGGCTTCCATTATATTTAAAAAGTGAACATTTTCAGTTTGTTGTCAAAAATCTAAGGAATGTGAATCTATGGTCAGATCAAAGAAAGATGCATTCATGGAAACTTGTCCAAAGCCTTACACTCTTGGAACAATATGAAATCAGATTTGTGATTAAATTGGACAAGGATAAAGTTCACAATAAAGTGAAAAACTATACATTTTTACTTTGTGTTGATTTTGTTCTGATTTGAGACATTTGTTTAATTACACTATTAATTCAAAATTCATAATGATTGGGTAACAATATTTGGTCATTGAATTTTGTGGTCAAAGTTTGCAAATGTCAATATTCTTTAACTCGGAGGTACTACAGGTTTAGATTTCATGTGCATATGATGTTTGACATTTTGGAGCTTGAGCATCAGGCTGGCACTGTGATTTAAAAACAAAATCAAACTGTTGGGGGTCATTGCAACTTCCTTTTAAGGGTATGAAAAAGATTTTGATGACCTTTTCAATCCAATAATTTGTTGAAAATACTGTTTAATAGTTGTTTTCTATAGTAAAAGTTTGACAACTACAACATCACTAATACACTGCACGACCCAAATAAGTAGCTCAGACCTAATGTAATATACTCTAATGTCAGCGACATTGTAAAAGCAGAAACTACAGTAAACTCCATCCAAAAATTTGTTCCTGGTGCCGATTCGGTTTTGAATTTAGTATATTATTATATTAAAAATAATTAATTATTATAATATAAAAATGCATTATTGAAGGATACTGTATGCACATTAGTTTTGGAACAGTTATTAAATGGTAATACATGGCATATGTTTGGGCTATTTTCCACATTTAACTTTGGGTCAGATATTTCCAAATTTTTTGAAAATTGTTGAAAATGCTGTAAACAATGGCTGCAAAAGCAACTGAAGTTCTGCATTAGTAGGAGAAAAATGTTGACTTTTCTACAATAAATTCACCACAATGAGACTATGCCAGCCTGCCTCTAGTCCTTTCTTTGCAAATGGTTTTTCAAACTCTCTTAAGTCAAAAAGTTTGAGTATAGAATGGACAAATGAAATTAATGCCTTAAAATCTCTCTGAAGGGCAAGCAGATTGGTTGAACATGTCTGGATAGAGGTATTTTTTTCTCTTGTGTTTTCTCTATTAAAAATCCATGTCTTGCTTGTGGTACACTGCAGACAAGACACAAAAATTCAGATAGGATTCAATACATACTTTGACTCTCAAGCTCAAGGAATTATCTTCAAAGCCTCTAAACATATCTGTTCAGAAAACATTTTTCTTTTGGAGAAAATATAGCCCTCTTAGATGAGCTCTAGATTGATCAAGATGTCTTTCAGTACAATAAAGTTTTGATGTTGCAAACAGATGAACATGGATTTTCAAAATTGTAATACAGAATTTGGTCACATTTTCACTGTTGCTGGTGTGGACCAGTCTCTAAATTGTTTGATTTTACAAATATTTGGTTAATGTGTTTACTGAAAGAGCACAAAGTCAGTATGCATTACATTTGCTTCATGGAGAATTTTACAATATTTTGACAACTATTCTCTTTTCCAAGTCCATATTTCATCGTAAAATTTTGTAATGCATGCTAGGTACAGACACATAGTACAATCAACTCTATAATACATTTTAAATATTGATGTTTGATTTGAAATTGGTTGAAATGGGCTTGTAATGTATTTCTTGAGCATAAGATTCAAGTTGTGATTGATATCCTGTCTGGATTGATTTTTAATAGCAAGAATGGAAAAAATTACTTCAATGTTGTATTTGTTTACTATATGTATTTTCACTTGGGTCAGACAAATATCTAAATATATAAAATTTGGCATTTTTTTTCTACATTGATTCATTTTATTGGCTTCCATTATATTTAAAAAGTGAACATTTTCAGTTTGTTGTCAAAAATCTAAGGAATGTGAATCTATGGTCAGATCAAAGAAAGATGCATTCATGGAAACTTGTCCAAAGCCTTACACTCTTGGAACAATATGAAATCAGATTTGTGATTAAATTGGACAAGGATAAAGTTCACAATAAAGTGAAAAACTATACATTTTTACTTTGTGTTGATTTTGTTCTGATTTGAGACATTTGTTTAATTACACTATTAATTCAAAATTCATAATGATTGGGTAACAATATTTGGTCATTGAATTTTGTGGTCAAAGTTTGCAAATGTCAATATTCTTTAACTCGGAGGTACTACAGGTTTAGATTTCATGTGCATATGATGTTTGACATTTTGGAGCTTGAGCATCAGGCTGGCACTGTGATTTAAAAACAAAATCAAACTGTTGGGGGTCATTGCAGCTTCCTTTTAAGGGTATGAAAAAGATTTTGATGACCTTTTCAATCCAATAATTTGTTGAAAATACTGTTTAATAGTTGTTTTCTATAGTAAAAGTTTGACAACTACAACATCACTAATACACTGCACGACCCAAATAAGTAGCTCAGACCTAATGTAATATACTCTAATGTCAGCGACATTGTAAAAGCAGAAACTACAGTAAACTCCATCCAAAAATTTTGTTCCTGGTGCCGATTCGGTTTTGAATTTAGTATATTATTATATTAAAAATAATTAATTATTATAATATAAAAATGCATTATTGAAGGATACTGTATGCACATTAGTTTTGGAACAGTTATTAAATGGTAATACATGGCATATGTTTGGGCTATTTTCCACATTTAACTTTGGGTCAGATATTTCCAAATTTTTTGAAAATTGTTGAAAATGCTGTAAACAATGGCTGCAAAAGCAACTGAAGTTCTGCATTAGTAGGAGAAAAATGTTGACTTTTCTACAATAAATTCACCACAATGAGACTATGCCAGCCTGCCTCTAGTCCTTTCTTTGCAAATGGTTTTTCAAACTCTCTTAAGTCAAAAAGTTTGAGTATAGAATGGACAAATGAAATTAATGCCTTAAAATCTCTCTGAAGGGCAAGCAGATTGGTTGAACATGTCTGGATAGAGGTATTTTTTTCTCTTGTGTTTTCTCTATTAAAAATCCATGTCTTGCTTGTGGTACACTGCAGACAAGACACAAAAATTCAGATAGGATTCAATACATACTTTGACTCTCAAGCTCAAGGAATTATCTTCAAAGCCTCTAAACATATCTGTTCAGAAAACATTTTTCTTTTGGAGAAAATATAGCCCTCTTAGATGAGCTCTAGATTGATCAAGATGTCTTTCAGTACAATAAAGTTTTGATGTTGCAAACAGATGAACATGGATTTTCAAAATTGTAATACAGAATTTGGTCACATTTTCACTGTTGCTGGTGTGGACCAGTCTCTAAATTGTTTGATTTTACAAATATTTGGTTATTGTGTTTACTGAAAGAGCACAAAGTCAGTATGCATTACATTTGCTTCATGGAGAATTTTACAATATTTTGACAACTATTCTCTTTTCCAAGTCCATATTTCATCGTAAAATTTTGTAATGCATGCTAGGTACAGACACATAGTACAATCAACTCTATAATACATTTTAAATATTGATGTTTGATTTGAAATGGGCTTGTAATGTATTTCTTCAGCATAAGATTCAAGTTGTGATTGATATCCTGTCTGGATTGATTTTTAATAGCAAGAATGGAAAAAATTACTTCAATGTTGTATTTGTTTACTATATGTATTTTCACTTGGGTCAGACAAATATCTAAATATATAAAATTTGGCATTTTTTTTCTACATTGATTCATTTTATTGGCTTCCATTATATTTAAAAAGTGAACATTTTCAGTTTGTTGTCAAAAATCTAAGGAATGTGAATCTATGGTCAGATCAAAGAAAGATGCATTCATGGAAACTTGTCCAAAGCCTTACACTATTGGAACAATATGAAATCAGATTTGTGATTAAATTGGACAAGGATAAAGTTCACAATAAAGTGAAAAACTATACATTTTTACTTTGTGTTGATTTTGTTCTGATTTGAGACATTTGTTTAATTACACTATTAATTCAAAATTCATAATGATTGGGTAACAATATTTGGTCATTGAATTTTGTGGTCAAAGTTTGCAAATGTCAATATTCTTTAACTCGGAGGTACTACAGGTTTAGATTTCATGTGCATATGATGTTTGACATTTTGGAGCTTGAGCATCAGGCTGGCACTGTGATTTAAAAACAAAATCAAACTGTTGGGGGTCATTGCAACTTCCTTTTAAGGGTATGAAAAAGATTTTGATGACCTTTTCAATCCAATAATTTGTTGAAAATACTGTTTAATAGTTGTTTTCTATAGTAAAAGTTTGACAACTACAACATCACTAATACACTGCATGACCCAAATAAGTAGCTCAGACCTAATGTAATATACTCTAATGTCAGCAACATTTTAAAAGCAGAAACTACAGTAAACTCCATCCAAAAATGTGTTCCTGGTGCCGATTCGGTTTTGAATTTAGTATATTATTATATTAAAAATAATTATTATAATATAAAAATGCATTATTGAAGGATACTGTATGCACATTAGTTTTGGAACAGTTATTAAATGGTAATACATGGCATATGTTTGGGCTATTTTCCACATTTAACTTTGGGTCAGATATTTCCAAATTTTTTGAAAATTGTTGAAAATGCTGTAAACAATGGCTGCAAAAGCAACTGAAGTTCTGCATTAGTAGGAGAAAAATGTTGACTTTTCTACAATAAATTCACCACAATGAGACTATGCCAGCCTGCCTCTAGTCCTTTCTTTGCAAATGGTTTTTCAAACTCACTTAAGTCAAAAAGTTTGAGTATAGAATGGACAAATGAAATTAATGCCTTAAAATCTCTCTGAAGGGCAAGCAGATTGGTTGAACATGTCTGGATAGAGGTATTTTTTTCTCTTGTGTTTTCTCTATTAAAAATCCATGTCTTGCTTGTGGTACACTGCAGACAAGACACAAAAATTCAGATAGGATTCAATACATACTTTGACTCTCAAGCTCAAGGAATTATCTTCAAAGCCTCTAAACATATCTGTTCAGAAAACATTTTTCTTTTGGAGAAAATATAGCCCTCTTAGATGAGCTCTAGATTGATCAAGATGTCTTTCAGTACAATAAAGTTTTGATGTTGCAAACAGATGAACATGGATTTTCAAAATTGTAATACAGAATTTGGTCACATTTTCACTGTTGCTGGTGTGGACCAGTCTCTAAATTGTTTGATTTTACAAATATTTGGTTAATGTGTTTACTGAAAGAGCACAAAGTCAGTATGCATTACATTTGCTTCATGGAGAATTTTACAATATTTTGACAACTATTCTCTTTTCCAAGTCCATATTTCATCGTAAAATTTTGTAATGCATGCTAGGTATAGACACATAGTACAATCAACTCTATAATACATTTTAAATATTGATGTTTGATTTGAAATTGGTTGAAATGGGCTTGTAATATATTTCTTGAGCATAAGATTCAAGTTGTGATTGATATCCTGTCTGGATTGATTTTTAATAGTAAGAATGGAAAAAATTACTTCAATGTTGTATTTGTTTACTATATGTATTTTCACTTGGGTCAGACAAATATCTAAATATATAAAATTTGGCATTTTTTTTCTACATTGATTCATTTTATTGGCTTCCATTATATTTAAAAAGTGAACATTTTCAGTTTGTTGTCAAAAATCTAAGGAATGTGAATCTATGGTCAGATCAAAGAAAGATGCATTCATGGAAACTTGTCCAAAGCCTTACACTCTTGGAACAATATGAAATCAGATTTGTGATTAAATTGGACAAGGATAAAGTTCACAATAAAGTGAAAAACTATACATTTTTACTTTGTGTTGATTTTGTTCTGATTTGAGACATTTGTTTAATTACACTATTAATTCAAAATTCATAATGATTGGGTAACAATATTTGGTCATTGAATTTTGTGGTCAAAGTTTGCAAATGTCAATATTCTTTAACTCGGAGGTACTACAGGTTTAGATTTCATGTGCATATGATGTTTGACATTTTGGAGCTTGAGCATCAGGCTGGCACTGTGATTTAAAAACAAAATCAAACTGTTGGGGGTCATTGCAGCTTCCTTTTAAGGGTATGAAAAAGATTTTGATGACCTTTTCAATCCAATAATTTGTGGAAAATACTGTTTAATAGTTGTTTTCTATAGTAAAAGTTTGACAACTACAACATCACTAATACACTGCACGACCCAAATAAGTAGCTCAGACCTAATGTAATATACTCTAATGTCAGCGACATTGTAAAAGCAGAAACTACAGTAAACTCCATCCAAAAATTTGTTCCTGGTGCCGATTCGGTTTTGAATTTTGTATATTATTATATTAAAAATAATTAATTATTATAATATAAAAATGCATTATTGAAGGATACTGTATGCACATTAGTTTTGGAACAGTTATTAAATGGTAATACATGGCATATGTTTGGGCTATTTTCCACATTTAACTTTGGGTCAGATATTTCCAAATTTTTTGAAAATTGTTGAAAATGCTGTAAACAATGGCTGCAAAAGCAACTGAAGTTCTGCATTAGTAGGAGAAAAATGTTGACTTTTCTACAATAAATTCACCACAATGAGACTATGCCAGCCTGCCTCTAGTCCTTTCTTTGCAAATGGTTTTTCAAACTCTCTTAAGTCAAAAAGTTTGAGTATAGAATGGACAAATGAAATTAATGCCTTAAAATCTCTCTGAAGGGCAAGCAGATTGGTTGAACATGTCTGGATAGAGGTATTTTTTTCTCTTGTGTTTTCTCTATTAAAAATCCATGTCTTGCTTGTGGTACACTGCAGACAAGACACAAAAATTCAGATAGGATTCAATACATACTTTGACTCTCAAGCTCAAGGAATTATCTTCAAAGCCTCTAAACATATCTGTTCAGAAAACATTTTTCTTTTGGAGAAAATATAGCCCTCTTAGATGAGCTCTAGATTGATCAAGATGTCTTTCAGTACAATAAAGTTTTGATGTTGCAAACAGATGAACATGGATTTTCAAAATTGTAATACAGAATTTGGTCACATTTTCACTGTTGCTGGTGTGGACCAGTCTCTAAATTGTTTGATTTTACAAATATTTGGTTAATGTGTTTACTGAAAGAGCACAAAGTCAGTATGCATTACATTTGCTTCATGGAGAATTTTACAATATTTTGACAACTATTCTCTTTTCCAAGTCCATATTTCATCGTAAAATTTTGTAATGCATGCTAGGTACAGACACATAGTACAATCAACTCTATAATACATTTTAAATATTGATGTTTGATTTGAAATTGGTTAAAATGGGCTTGTAATATATTTCTTGAGCATAAGATTCAAGTTGTGATTGATATCCTGTCTGGATTGATTTTTAATAGCAAGAATGGAAAAAATTACTTCAATGTTGTATTTGTTTACTATATGTATTTTCACTTGGGTCAGACAAATATCTAAATATATAAAATTTGGCATTTTTTTTCTACATTGATTCATTTTATTGGCTTCCATGATATTTAAAAAGTGAACATTTTCAGTTTGTTGTCAAAAATCTAAGGAATGTGAATCTATGGTCAGATCAAAGAAAGATGCATTCATGGAAACTTGTCCAAAGCCTTACACTCTTGGAACAATATGAAATCAGATTTGTGATGAAATTGGACAAGGATAAAGTTCACAATAAAGTGAAAAACTCGATACATTTTTACTTTGTGTTGATTTTGTTCTGATTTGAGACATTTGTTTAATTACACTATTAATTCAAAATTCATAATGATTGGGTAACAATATTTGGTCATTGAATTTTGTGGTCAAAGTTTGCAAATGTCAATATTCTTTAACTCGGAGGTACTACAGGTTTAGATTTCATGTGCATATGATGTTTGACATTTTGGAGCTTGAGCATCAGGCTGGCACTGTGATTTAAAAACAAAATCAAACTGTTGGGGGTCATTGCAGCTTCCTTTTAAGGGTATGAAGAAGATTTTGATGACCTTTTCAATCCAATAATTTGTTGAAAATACTGTTTAATAGTTGTTTTCTATAGTAAAAGTTTGACAACTACAACATCACTAATACACTGCACGACCCAAATAAGTAGCTCAGACCTAATGTAATATACTCTAATGTCAGCGACATTGTAAAAGCAGAAACTACAGTAAACTCCATCCAAAAATTTTGTTCCTGGTGTCGATTCGGTTTTGAATTTAGTATATTATTATATTAAAAATAATTAATTATTATAATATAAAAATGCATTATTGAAGGATACTGTATGCACATTAGTTTTGGAACAGTTATTAAATGGTAATACATGGCATATGTTTGGGCTATTTTCCACATTTAACTTTGGGTCAGATATTTCCAAATTTTTTGAAAATTGTTGAAAATGCTGTAAACAATGGCTGCAAAAGCAACTGAAGTTCTGCATTAGTAGGAGAAAAATGTTGACTTTTCTACAATAAATTCACCACAATGAGACTATGCCAGCCTGCCTCTAGTCCTTTCTTTGCAAATGGTTTTTCAAACTCTCTTAAGTCAAAAAGTTTGAGTATAGAATGGACAAATGAAATTAATGCCTTAAAATCTCTCTGAAGGGCAAGCAGATTGGTTGAACATGTCTGGATAGAGGTATTTTTTTCTCTTGTGTTTTCTCTATTAAAAATCCATGTCTTGCTTGTGGTACACTGCAGACAAGACACAAAAATTCAGATAGGATTCAATACATACTTTGACTCTCAAGCTCAAGAAATTATCTTCAAAGCCTCTAAACATATCTGTTCAGAAAACATTTTTCTTTTGGAGAAAATATAGCCCTCTTAGATGAGCTCTAGATTGATCAAGATGTCTTTCAGTACAATAAAGTTTTGATGTTGCAAACAGATGAACATGGATTTTCAAAATTGTAATACAGAATTTGGTCACATTTTCACTGTTGCTGGTGTGGACCAGTCTCTAAATTGTTTGATTTTACAAATATTTGGTTATTGTGTTTACTGAAAGAGCACAAAGTCAGTATGCATTACATTTGCTTCATGGAGAATTTTACAATATTTTGACAACTATTCTCTTTTCCAAGTCCATATTTCATCGTAAAATTTTGTAATGCATGCTAGGTACAGACACATAGTACAATCAACTCTATAATACATTTTAAATATTGATGTTTGATTTGAAATGGGCTTGTAATATATTTCTTGAGCATAAGATTCAAGTTGTGATTGATATCCTGTCTGGATTGATTTTTAATAGCAAGAATGGAAAAAATTACTTCAATGTTGTATTTGTTTACTATATGTATTTTCACTTGGGTCAGACAAATATCTAAATATATAAAATTTGGCATTTTTTTTCTACATTGATTCATTTTATTGGCTTCCATTATATTTAAAAAGTGAACATTTTCAGTTTGTTGTCAAAAATCTAAGGAATGTGAATCTATGGTCAGATCAAAGAAAGATGCATTCATGGAAACTTGTCCAAAGCCTTACACTCTTGGAACAATATGAAATCAGATTTGTGATTAAATTGGACAAGGATAAAGTTCACAATAAAGTGAAAAACTATACATTTTTACTTTGTGTTGATTTTGTTCTGATTTGAGACATTTGTTTAATTACACTATTAATTCAAAATTCATAATGATTGGGTAACAATATTTGGTCATTGAATTTTGTGGTCAAAGTTTGCAAATGTCAATATTCTTTAACTCGGAGGTACTTCAGGTTTAGATTTCATGTGCATATGATGTTTGACATTTTGGAGCTTGAGCATCAGGCTGGCACTGTGATTTAAAAACAAAATCAAACTGTTGGGGGTCATTGCAGCTTCCTTTTAAGGGTATGAAAAAGATTTTGATGACCTTTTCAATCCAATAATTTGTTGAAAATACTGTTTAATAGTTGTTTTCTATAGTAAAAGTTTGACAACTACATCACTAATACACTGCACGACCCAAATAAGTAGCTCAGACCTAATGTAATATATACTCTAATGTCAGCGACATTGTAAAAGCAGAAACTATAGTAAACTCCATCCAAAAATTTTGTTCCTGGTGCCGATTCGGTTTTGAATTTTGTATATTATTATATTAAAAATAATTAATTATTATAATATAAAAATGCATTATTGAAGGATACTGTATGCACATTAGTTTTGGAACAGTTATTAAATGGTAATACATGGCATATGTTTGGGCTATTTTCCACATTTAACTTTGGGTCAGATATTTCCAAATTTTCTGAAAATTGTTGAAAATGCTGTAAACAATGGCTGCAAAAGCAACTGAAGTTCTGCATTAGTAGGAGAAAGATGTTGACTATCCTACAATAAATTCACCAATGAGACTATGCCAGCCTGCCTCTAGTCCTTTCTTTGCAAATGGTTTTCAAACTCACTTAAGTCAAAAAGTTTGAGTATAGAATGGACAAATGAAATTAATGCCTTAAAATCTCTCTGAAGGGCAAGCAGATTGGTTGAACATGTCTGGATAGAGGTATTTCTTTCTCTTGTGTTTTCTCTATTAAAAATCCATGTCTTGCTTGTGGTACACTGCAGACAAGACACAAAAATTCAGATAGGATTCAATACATACTTTGACTCTCAAGCTCAAGGAATTATCTTCAAAGCCTCTAAACATATCTGTTCAGAAAACATTTTTCTTTTGGAGAAAATATAGCCCTCTTAGATGAGCTCTAGATTGATCAAGATGTCTTTCAGTACAATAAAGTTTTGATGTTGCAAACAGATGAACATGGATTTTCAAAATTGTAATACAGAATTTGGTCACATTTTCACTGTTGCTGGTGTGGACCAGTCTCTAAATTGTTTGATTTTACAAATATTTGGTTATTGTGTTTACTGAAAGAGCACAAAGTCAGTATGCATTATATTTGCTTCATGGAGAATTTTACAATATTTTGACAACTATTCTCTTTTCCAAGTCCATATTTCATCGTAAAATTTCTTAATGCATGATAGGTACAGACACATAGTACAATCAACTCTATAATACATTTTAAATATTGATGTTTGATTTGAAATTGGTTGAAATGGGCTTGTAATGTATTTCTTGAGCATAAGATTCAAGTTGTGATTGATATCCTGTCTGGATTGATTTTTAATAGCAAGAATGGAAAAAATTACTTCAATGTTGTATTTGTTTACTACATGTATTTTCACTTGGGTCAGACAAATATCTAAATATATAAAATTTGGCATTTTTTTTCTACATTGATTCATTTTATTGGCTTCCATTATATTTAAAAAGTGGACATTTTCAGTTTGTTGTCAAAAATCTAAGGAATGTGAATCTATGATCAGATCAAAGAAAGATGCATTCATGGAAACTTGTCCAAAGCCTTACACTCTTGGAACAATATGAAATCAGATTTGTGATTAAATTGGACAAGGATAAAGTTCACAATAAAGTGAAAAACTCGATACATTTTTACTTTGTGTTGATTTTGTTCTGATTTGAGACATTTGTTTAATTACACTATTAATTCAAAATTCATGATGATTGGGTAACAATATTTGGTCATTGAATTTTGTGGTCAAATTTTGCAAATGTCAATATTTAACTCGGAGGTACTTCAGGTTTAGATTTCATGTGCATATGATGTTTGACAGTTTGGAGCTTGAGCATCAGGCTGGCATTGTGATATAAAAACAAAATCAAACTGTTGGGGGGTCATTGCAGCTTCCTTTTAGGAGTATGAAGAAGATTTTGATGACCTTTTCAATCGATTTTTTTTTTCAAAATAGACTGTTTAATAGTTTTATATAGTAAAAGTTTGACAACTACAACATCAATCACTCTAATACACTGCATAACTCAAACAAGTAGCTCAGTCCTGATGTAATAAACGCTAATGTCAGCGACATTGTAAAAGCAGAAACTACAGTAAACTCCATCCAAAAATTTGTTCCTGGTGCAGATTCAGTTTTGAAGTTTGTATATTATTATATTAAAAATAATAATTATAATATATAATTTCATTATCGAAGGATACTGCATGCACATTAGTTTTGGCACAGTTATAAAATAGTAATACATGGCATATATGTTTGGGCTATTTTCCACATTTAACTTTGGGTCAGATATGTCAAAAATTTCTGAAAATTGTTGAAAATGCTGTAAACAATGGCCGCAAAATCAACTGAAGTTTGGCATTAGTAGGAGACAAATTTTGACTATCCTACAATAAATTCACCAATGAGACTATGCCAGCCTGTCTCTAATAATTTCTTTGCAAATGGTTTTTTAAAACTCTCTTAACTTAAAAGTTCGAGTATAGAATAGACATGCTTTAAAATCTCTCTGAAGGGCAAAAAGATTGGTTGAAAATGTCTGGATGAAGGTATTTTTTCTCTTGTGTTTTCTCAATTGAAAATCCAAGTCTTGCTTGTGGTACACTGCAGACAAGATAAAAAATTCAGATAGGATTCAATACGTACTTTGACTCTCAAGCTCAAGGAATTATCTTCAAAGCCTCCAAACATATCTGTTCAGAAAACATTTTTCTTTTGGAGAAAATATAGCCCTTTTAGATGAGCTCTAGATTTATCAAGATGTCTTTCAGTACAAAATAGTTTTGATCTTGCAAACAGATGAACATGGATTTTCAAAATTGTAATACAGAATTTGGTCACATTTTCACTGTTGCTGGTGTGGACCAGTCTCTAAATTGTTTGATTTTACAAATATTTGGTTATTGTGTTTACTGAAAGAGCACAAAGTCAGTATGCATTATATTTGTTTCATGGAGAATTTTACAATATTTTGACAACTATTCTCTTTTCCGAGTCCATATTTCATCGTAATTTTGTAATGCATGATAGGTACAGACACATAGTACAATCAACTCTATAATACATTTTAAATATTGATGTTTCATTTGAAATTGGTTGAAATGGGCTTGTAATGTATTTCTTGAGCATAAGATTCAAGTTGTGATTGATATCCTGTCTGGATTGATTTTTAATAGCAAGAATGGAAAAAATTACTTCAATGTTGTATTTGTTTACTATATGTATTTTCACTTGGGTCAGACAAATATCTAAATATATAAAATTTGGCATTTTTTTTCTACATTGATTCATTTTATTGGCTTCCATTATATTTAAAAAGTGAACATTTTCAGTTTGTTGTCAAAAATCTAAGGAATGTGAATCTATGGTCAGATCAAAGAAAGATGCATTCATGGAAACTTGTCCAAAGCCTTACACTATTGGAACAATATGAAATCAGATTTGTGATTAAATTGGACAAGGATAAAGTTCACAATAAAGTGAAAAACTCTATACATTTTTACTTTGTGTTGATTTTGTTCTGATTTGTGACATTTGCTTAATTACACTATTAATTCAAAATTCATAATGATTGGGTAACAATATTTGGTCATTGAATTTTGTGGTGAAATTTTGCAAAAAATCAATATTCTTTAACTCGGAGGTACTACAGGTTTAAGAGTTCATGTGCATATGAAGTTTGACATTTTGGAGCTTGAGCATCAGGCTGGCATTGTGATATAAAAACAAAATCAAACTGTTGGGGGGTCATTGCAGCTTCCTTTTAGGAGTATGAAGAAGATTTTGATGACTTTTTCAATCCATTTTTTTTTCAAAATAGACTGTTTAATAGTTTTATATAGTAAAAGTTTGACAACTACAACATCAATCATTCTAATACACTGCATGACTCAAACAAGTAGCTCAGTCCTGATGTAATATACTCTAATGTCAGCGACATTGTAAAAGCAGAAACTACAGTAAACTCCATTAAAAATTTGGTTCTAGTGCAGATTCAGTTTTGAAGTTTGTATATTATTATATTAAAAATAATTATTATAATATAAATACATTATTGAAGGATACTGTATGCACATTAGTTTTGGCACAGTTATTAAATAGTAATACATGGCATATGTTTGGGCTATTTTCCACATTTAACTTTGGGTCAGATATGTCAAAAATTTCTGAAAATTGTTGAAAATGCTGTAAAAAATGGCTGCAAAATCAACTGAAGTTTGGCATTAGTAGGAGACAAATTTGGACTATTATACAATAAATTCACCAATGAGACTATGCCAGCCTGTCTCTAATCATTTCTTTACAAATGGTTTTTTAACTCTCTTAAAAGTTCGAGTATAGAATAGACATGCTTTAAAATCTCTCTGAAGGGCAAAAAGATTGGTTGAAAATGTCTGGATGAAGGTATTTTTTCTCTTGTGTTTTCTCTATTAAAAATCCAAGTCTTGCTTGTGGTACACTGCAGACAAGACAAAAAAATTCAGGTAGGATTCAATACATACTTTGACTCTCAAGCTCAAGGAGTTCACTCCAAAACCTCCAAACGAATCTGTTCAGAAAACCAGTTTTGTTTGAGAAAATATAGCCCTTTTATATGAGCTCTAGATTGATCAAGATGTCTTGCCATATATTTTTCATCTAGCAAACACATGAACAATGATTTTGAAAATTGTAATACAGGATTTGGTCTGATTTTTATTGTTACTATTATGGACCAGTCTCTAAATTGTTTGATTTTACAAATGTTTGGTTATTGTGTTTACAGATAGAGCACAAAGTACATTTGCTTCTTGGAAAATTTTTATTTTGACAACTACCCTCTTTTCCAAGTTCATATTTCATCTTAATTTTATAATGCTGGATTGGTACAGAAACATTGTACAATTGATTGTATAATACATGTTAAATATTGATGCTTGATCTGAAATCTGTTGAAATGGGCTTGTAATGTACTCCTTGCGCATAAGAATCAAGTTGTGATTGATATTCTGTCTGGGTTGATTTTTAATAGGAAGAATGGAAAAAATTTCTTTGATCTTGTATTTTTTTACTATATGTACTTTCACTAGGTCTGTCCAATATCTAAATATATAAAATGTCTTTTTTTCTACATTGATTCATATTACTGGCTTCCATTATATTCTAAAAGTGAACATTTTCAGTTGTCAAAAATCTATGGAATGTGAATCTATGGTCAGATCAAAGAAAGATTCATTCATGTAAACTTGTCCAAAGCACTAGACTCTGGGCACAATGTAAAATCAGATATAAAGTTCATATTAAAGTGATAAACTCCTACCTTTTTACATCATATTAATTTGGTTATGATAAGATGCATTTGCTTAATTACAGTATTTCAAAATTCATAATGATTCGGTAACAATATTTGGTCATTGAATTTTGTGTTCAGATTGCTCAAATGACAATTTTATTTAACTTTGAGGTTCTACAGGTTTAAAGTTCATGTACATATGAAGGTTTGTGAGCTCGAGTATCAGGCTGGCACTGATTTTTAAACAAATGTGACAAAATCAAACTGTTGGGGGTAATAGCAGCTTCCTATTAGGGGTATGAAGTAGATTTTGATGACCTTTTCAGTCCAACATTTTGTGAAAGTAGGCAATGTTTGATAGGTTTATATAGTAAAAGTTTGACAACTCCAACAACAATAACTTAGATACACAGCATGACTTGGAAAACTAGCTCAGTCCTGATGTAATACTCTAACGCAGTTGTTACCAAACTTTTTTGATTGCAACCCAAAATACCATCTTTCACGACCCAAAATACAGTACCTGTGTAGGGTTGCGACCTGGAGTTTGGGAACCACTGCTCTAATGTCTGTGACATTGTAAAAGCAGAAACTACAAAGTAGACTTCAACCAAAATTTGATCCTGGTGCAGATTCAGTTTTGAAGTTTGATTTATTATTACATTAAAAATAATTTATGACTAATATAAATGACTTATTGTAGGATACTGTATACACATTAGTTCTGGAAATCAATATCAGGTTTCCTTAAATCACTGTATTTGCCAGATATGAAAACCAGTTCAGAGGTTTTTACTGACACATACTCGGCAACCAGGCATTGGTTATTGGATATCCCAAATATCGTGACTTAAAATTGCTTTCGATTTGTTGATCTATTTAAATGTAAAATAAGCACCTTAATGAAGTTGGTTATATGGGGGTAAAGAAGGGCAACTTAATTCTTTCATGAACAATATTGTGCTAAATTTCCAAGACTGGCTTCTCAGTACAGATGCATGTTTGTAATTCTAAACAATTTTTTTTTTTTAATTGAAGGCTTATATATGCCTAGATGAGACAATAATAAGTATCAGTTTTACTGCTTGGGAGAGCACTACTCATCATGTCAAAGAATAAGCATAATAAGGATGAAAATTGTAACCCTTGGCCAGTGTTTGCAGACAAGAGATTTGCCATATATTACCATGAAGCAACGTGTTGATGGATTTTTGACATCATTGAAAATAGTGCATCTTGGAGGGAGGTACACCTGATTTTGGGCTCATCTGCAGTGAGTTTCTTACAGCCATGTGTGACAGCAATCATGTCAAAAGGATAGAACTGAAGTGTTTGTCACAGGAAAGTGACTTTCCAGCCAAAGCAGTACAGTGTATATGGATTATTCATGCAAAACGTACATGATAAATTCCTGGACCATGCCATTTCCAATGCATTCACTGTGTTTGAGCCTAACACTATTACAGCAAATGCTAGTGACATGCCACAGCTGGGTAATGATCACGTGGACACTTGGATTGCTCATTATGGTCAACAAAGAGAGAGAAGTGACTTAGTCATCAGTGCCGATGAAGTAACGAGTGGGGGATTTTCAAGTAGATTGTTTAAAACAATTATAGAGGACTGCAAGCAAATGAATTGCTGACAAAAGTTGTTCCAACGAAAGGACGGTACCTGAATGTGATTTTTTTATAGAGATTTCACAGGTACTTCCAGTGTCCAGTGAGGAGTGTGGATGCAGATTTTCACACCCAAATTTATCAACAAAAATGCAGTGCAGGCTCAGTGTTGATACTCTTGGTGAACTTGTGAGAATAAATCTTGTTGCTGTTGGTATAAAAGACCTTGATCTGATGCCAGAAGTCAGGAAGTGGAAGGGAAATCAAAACAGACATCTGTATCAAGAAAACAAAGAGAATGATTTTGTCAAACTGAAAAAATTTATATGAGTGGATTTACAATGGTGCAAATGTGGGAACATTATGATCACTGACAGGAACAATAACTACATTTTCCTTAAAAAAAAAAACAACTGACAACCTTGTGTGGAAATCCATAGCAAATGATAGGGATACAGTTGTGGTTTGCTGCTACCACCTGATGAGACCTATGTAGGGGTTGAAACATTGTATTTTTAATGAATATATATTACAAACAGCAGATTCATCTGTGTCTATGAAGTCTGTCAAAAAAAGTCAAAATGTCCAGTTGAACTTGGGGGTGGGGTGGGTGGGGTTGATTTAAGGATCCCTGATAAACTTTTCCACATGTAATCTGATCAGATATGTCCAGTTTTCATTTTGGTCACAGTGTAGAGATTATCTGACATTCCAGGAGACGTACCATATTTTTTGCATAGTTTGTACATTTAACTTTGGTCACAGATTTCCACATTTTCTGAGAATTTACAAAAATGTCATAAAAAAAAGGCCACAGAAGCATCTGAAGTACTGTATTAGGATGAGAAACATTTTGATCATTGTACAATAAATTCACCAATGAGACTATGCCAGCCTGTCTCTAGTCATTTCTTTGCAAATGGTTTTCAAACTCTCTTAACTGAAAAGTTAGAGTATAGAATAGAGAAATTAAATGCTTTAAAATCAATGTGTAGGGCAAGCAGATTGGTTGAACATGTCTGGATGAAGGTATTTTTTCTCTTGTGTTTTCTCTATTAAAAATCCATGTCTTGTCTGTGGTGTACTGCAGACAAGAGAAAAATAACTTGGATAGGATTCAGTACATACTTTGACTCTCAGGCTCAAGAAATTCACTTCAAAGTCTCCAACCCAACCTGCTTAGAAAGAAAACGTTTTAGAGAGAAGAAGGCAAAAAGCACTTTTAGATAAGTGCTAGATATATCAAGTTGTCTTTGAAGAGGATATATTTATGATCTTACAAACATGCAAATGAGTGGATTTTCAAGATTGTGTTAAAAATTTTGGTCAGATTTTCAGAGTTACAAGTTTGGACCAGTCCCTAAATTGATTGATTTTACAAATGTGTGGTTATTAAAATTTCTATTAAGAGCACAAAGTAGGTATACATTATATGTGCTGCTTACAATGTTTGACAGCATGTTGACAAATATTCTCTCTGCCCACTTTGTATTTTAGCCTAATTTTGTAATGTGAGAAAGGTATATAAACATACACGTGACAGAACCTAACACCAAACCAGTAGGTTTACAAATTTTGATCGGTAGATTGGTATCTAACCAGCAGATTGTTATCAAAATAAATTGTATTGGGTTTTAAGGGAATTGAAAAGAAAAAAAAATAAGTGCATGGTTTGCCATAATATGTACTCTTCATACTAAAACAAAACGTCAAGTTTTCAACATCAAACAGATTCTAATGGAAAATGTTATCATACTATTTATTACGAGTCAGTGTATTGTCAATTACATGAAAAAGGATGAGTTATATATCTCATAGTTCACTGGAAAGATTTTTTAAATATCAAATCCACATGTATGAGTTGGACTTGAGATGTATTCCTGAGCATCATTTCTTGGTGGTTTTTTAGCATTGTGAGAAAGTGCACATTTTTGACATTTTCACAGGAATTGAACTAAAAAATAGATGAGCTGCCCTTAAATGTTCTTCTAAACAGATCTTAAACAACATAATAACAATTAAACAGTAGACAAATAAAAATAGGTTTTTCACTTGAAATGATTTTTTATCTTGCCTTTATTCAGAGACTTGAAAGCCATCATATATTGCCTTTGATCCCTTTCTTACTTGTAAGACTTGATAGAACATCCTGCATTTAGCCTTAAACTCTCCAAATTACAATAATAATGTAATCAATTGACAGCTTGTCGAGTACACTAGATAAAACATCACCCATTTGGTCTTAGACTTGTCAGATTGCAACAATAATGTAATCAAATAAGAGTTTGTTGAGTAAACTTGTAACCTTACTTCAATTGCTCAGTCACACATTGCACTAGTTATTGTGCTACAGCATTTCAAGTCCCCAGTAGACTGCTTCCCACTTGTTTCTGTAATGTGGGGATAGAATGAGTAAAAAATACTGTTTCTGTTGTCTTAAAAAAAATGGATATTTTTTAATCTTCAATTTTTCAAAAGTGGTAGATTTTAACTATAAAATGGTATGTACAGTAGACCGCTTTTAAAACAGTATTTTTGTCCTACTGCCGGTAGAATCAGATGTATGATGGAAACAGGAAAATGGGCCCCCATCCAAGCATACTTTAGATGTGATGGATGGGGGGCATTATTGGAGTAAGCCGGAGGCTGAGCATGTATAAATTAGCATTTTCACTTAGGTGCTTGCTTGAGAGGCGCTTTTTAAAGAGAAACAAAATCTCATGACATAGTCATATATAACCAGCTGTTTATCCCTCCACATCATATTTTAACCATGTTTTGTTGGCTATAACGCCTCATAATAGGGTGGGAAAATATCACAGGGAGGGTTTATACATGCTCAGCCTCCGGCTTACTCCAACAATGCCCACCATACATTACATCTAAAGTATGCTTTGATGGGGGCCCATTATTTTTTGTAAGCCTTTGGCTTCAAATGTATAAATTAGCAAGTTTAAAGAAAGACAACAAAACAGTCAAATTCAACACTTTCATTTCATTTTTAGAACTGCTTTTACAAAAGTCTTATTTGAATTTATATCACGTAAGTAGAATTTGTGAAAATTCTTGGTCGAAGACCAATCCGCTGTTCTAAGAATTTCCTGAGTTAACAACCTCCCCTATAGGCTGCGGATGTTGAAGCTGAACGATATGAATGAGCTTTAAAATACTGGACATCAATGCCTGAAAGTTGTAGCACCGCTTTCAGCCACCTTGCTAATGTGCTACTTGTAATTGCTTTAAAAGTACGAAAAGACACCATTAACTGATCACACTTCCTAAGACCATGAATTCTATCAAGGTAATGTAAAAGTGTGTGCATAGGACATACCCTTTCCTCAGGAAAATGAGGGATTTTTAAACAAAAACTCTTCCCTTGACTGGAAGTTTTAAGTAGAGTAGAGAAATAAAACTGAATATCCTTGTTTGATATACATATATTATGAATATTCATGGCAATCAATGTTTGTGCCCTTGCTGCTGTGGAAAGTGCTAGAAGAGCCACAGTTTTAAATGACAGCAACTTAAAATCTACATCCTGCAGGGGAAACAACGTACTTAAATATTTGAGCACTTGTCCAACATCCCAAGTGAATGCATACTTTGCTTGAGGTGGATTCATAATGAAAATACCTCTCATAAATCTTGTAAGTAAAAGTGGCTTATAACACCAGTTCTGACCTAGTAATTGTAGAGTTTGTAACAGCATGGACTTGTGAGTGTTTATAACACTATATGATTTACCAAGGGATACAAGATAACTCAAGTATGCCACAACTATTTCTTCAGATGCATTTTAGGGATTGTTTTTCCCGACAGAACACCAAATGTTCCACTTCCTCCATGCAAGATTATACTGCTTTTGTGTGCCTTTTCCCCAGGAATTGCAGATGAGTTCAATAGCTTTCTCTGGAAGTCTTCTACTCTGGAGGTTTGCCCTGATACAACCACACCTATCAACTTCAACTTTTCCTTTAGAGGATGAATCTCTCTGGAGTGTGGGAGTATAAGCAGGTCTTTGCGTATAGGCAACCTGGCAGGAATATCAACAATACAAGCCGTAAGTAAAGGAAACCAAGGCTGAGATGGCCAATATGGAATTATCATAAGTGCTTTGTCAACTTTGTCACTTGTGATCTTATTCACAATTTTTCCTATTAAGCGGAAAGGTGGAAAAATGTAAGGTCGAAATTCATGCCAGGAAAAGGAAAAAGCATCAAACTTAAATGCTCCTGGTTCTGGATTCCATGAAACAAATTTATCAATTTGAATATTTAACCTGGAAGCAAATAAATCAATGTCTGGTTGAAAAAAGTGAGTGCGAAGCCTATTAAAAATGTCTCTTTTTAACATCCACTCCGTAGAGTCTGAAAAATTTCTAGAATAGTAATCAGCAGAAGTATTATCAACTCCTGGTAAGTAGATGGCTGAAATGTAAATGTCTCTTTTGAGGCACCATTCCCAAATAGATTTTGAAAGATCGTCCATTTCTTTAGATTGCATTCCGCCCATATTATTAATGTATGACAATGCACATGTACTGTCTGTTTGAATACGAACATGTTTATTCATAACTAGGCTACAAAATGATCTCATGGCATGGAAGATAGCAAGAAGTTCTAAATAATTGATGTGATAATTGGATTCGTCAACTGACCAACGACCACCAACAGACTGATTCGATTCCGTTGAAACAGCACCCCACCCTAGTGTGGATGCATCTGTCTGGATTAAAAAATCAACTGGTTTGGGTCTGATACGTTTACCATTACAACCATTACATTTTTTTATGTTTTCAGACCACCATTTTAGTTCGGCCTTGCTATTATCCGACAGGATTATATGTGCATCATAGTTTTGGCAATATGTAAGACCAAGAACTTTGTCTCTTCCAAATAGCGATAATGCATTGGCCCTTCTAAAACTGCTTGAAAAGCATTCACAAGTAAACCAATAAATGATGCCAACTCTCTTATGTAAATGGATGTCTTGACCAACAACTGATTGGCGGTATTTAAAATTTTCTGGACTTTTACCTCTGTAAGGAAGACTTTAAACTGTACTGAATCAATAAGAAATTCAAAAAAGATAATTTTATGAGATGGGATAAGGTGAGATTTCTCATAATTAATAGTAAACCCTAGAGATACTATCTTTTCCAGCATTAAATTTGTATTTTGAAGACATAAAGTGGTGCATGTGTTCATGTTAATGGAATCATCAATGTAGTATGAGCAACAAATACCTAGTTTTCTGAAGCAGGAATACAGTGGTTTCAAAATTTTTGTGAAGACCCTCGGTGCACTGGAAATCCCAAAGGGTAAACAAACGAATTTATAAAGTATTCCATTCCACTGAAATTTTAGATATCTTTGAAAATTTGCATATATTGCAACACTGAAATATGCATCTTTTAGATCAATAGATGTGAAAAAATCATTTTCCTGTATTAGTTCCAAAACATATGAAAAAGTTTCCTGTTTAAAATGTTTGTATGTGACAAATTCATTCAAAGCCTTCAGATTTATGACTGGTCTGAATCTCCCATCAGGTTTAGGTACAATGAATAAATTGGAAATAAACTCTCCCTTTTCATGAAAAGAAGGTATAATAGCTCTTTTCCTTAACATTTCATCTATTTCATTTTGTACCAGAGTCTTTTGTTCATCAGAAAAGTTGATGTCATGCGGTAATCTGTTTTGATATGGAATTTTGTCAAATTCAATCTTATAACCATCCACCGTTTGTAAAATCCACTTATCAGATGTCAACAACTTCCATGCTCCAAGACATTTACTTATTTTTGCTACCCCTGAATTTAGACCTGTCAGTTATGTTGAATATCTCCCTGTTGAGACATGTGCATCTTTCCCCTGCCACGATTTGCATTCATGTGGCCATATTGTCTAGGGTTATTATATGGTTGGTATCTGTTGAATCCTCTCCCCCTATATGGTCTGGTGGGGCACCCTCTAGAGTAGCCCCTACCTCTAGCATTACTAGCATTGAAATTAAAAGCATAATCATCTCGTCTAAGTTGAAGTCCAGTTTCGCATTTCTTTATTTCTTGGGCAACATCATCACCAAAGAGAAGAGAGGAGATGGGGGTGTTCAGATTACACAGACTGCAATACTTCTTTTTCAAGTGGGGCCTTAACATATATCGTCTGCATATAGAAATGTTATATTGAACTTGGCCCATTAAAGTAAGTACATCCAAAATGCAGTCTTTAATCTCTGGTGTAATGGACATTTGTGCCTTTACAAGAGCAGCAAGTTTAACTATGGGCATAATGGCGGCTGTGACCAAAAGCTGTGTGTCTCGAAAATTCTTGTCAGCAGACTGTACCCTTTTGTTAAATTCTCCCCTGATCTCTGGGTTAATTTTGGGGGGTCCCATTTTGTTGCAATTTTGAGGAATTTTGTATTTGTCCACAATCTGATCAGTTATACACTGTGATGTTGTAGCAGCGTTAATCAGCTGTGCTAGAGACTCTGAAATTTTTTCCCCTAATTGGGGAACTTTAAGTTTAATCAATTCCCATGCCTCATCTATTAAATTTTGATCATTCTCATGTATAGAAGAAGCAACTACATTTTCATCATACCCTGTATCAAAGAGGTCTTCATTCAGATTTCCTGCCATGGATACATTTGAAATAACTCCCAGTGGAGTGCGAGATTTTGGCAGCGAGTTCTCAGGGACAGCAATTAACACATTTTGTTCCCTGTCCCAAATATCATTATCTGTGACAGCAGTATTATCACAAATGTCTTCATGGTTAGGGTTAATACCCAATAATTCACGCAAAACTGCGATATTTTCTGGTGTCAACTTATTCAAGTTGACTAATTTCTGCCCTGTCAACCTTTTTTCGGTCGCTATCCCCACCTTGCTAGTGGACGGTCCGTCCACAACATTCTTGGAAGAATTGTCTCCCTTAACGCATGTTTTTGCTGGTTTGACAACAACGGACTTCGTCTTGGATATGTGTATTGCCTTTTTGGCATTGGTTTTTTTCCCTTTCCCAATTTTGGCAGTTTTATTTCCTTTCCTTTTAGATGGTATTTCCACATTTGCTCCAATATCATTAATATCAAACCCCGAGAAGTCTGACATCTTGGAGTCAGACGGGATAATTGACAGGACATCGTCCATGTCGTCAGTCATAAACTACTGCTAAATTTGTAAAGTTTGGGCAATTTGACCTGAACAGCGTTCAAGGTCGGCTGCTTAATTAATATATCCAAATGATATATGTATATAAGAGCAGATATTAATTTTAATTTCCAAATACACACGATAAAATACCGACCACGCGGTTGTTTCAATGTCAGTGTATACTTACTACCTCTCGTCTAGCGCAAGTGAAAAGATGACGATGGTTTAAACAGCTGGTTATATATGACTATGTCATGTGATTTTGTTTCTCTTTAAAAAGCGCCTCTCAAGCAAGCACCTAAGTGAAAATGCTAATTTATACATGTGAAGCCAAAGGCTTATACAAAATAATGATAGTTTCATCAGGAAACATTTTGAACTTTGCCAATTCAGCATGTTTTCTCAAAGACGAAAGGGTAACAGTAACCGTGCATACATGTACAGTATATGTCAGTCAGTCAAGAAGTTTCTTTGTTTTGTGCAATGTGCTGTCTTGGGAGAATTCTACTGTACTTAGTAGGGCATGGGGAGATAATCCATAATTTATCTGGGAAGTATGCAGCAAACAACTTGTTTTTCTGGGCACTCTTTTAGTTGAGACAAAAGTGGCTGGATGCAGGAGTACAAAGGATTGTAGTTGTTATTATGTTTTTCACCATCAGTGAAAGGTGTGGCTTTTGCAAGTTGCATGTACAGCAACATTATCAAGGAGTTTGATTGACAAAATAGCTTCCCATTTTAAGATGATTCACTAGTTATCAATAGTATATCTGCACTCCAAGCTTAATAATCAACTTGGAAAAAGAAGAATAAAAAAAAAAAATCTGGGTATGATTGAAGATTTCTTAACTTTTGTATTGATATAATGGGTCTACTATAATTTTAAACAAAAATATATTTATAATTTTGACAATCCTTGGTAGTATTGTATTGATATAATGGGTCTACTATAATTTTAAACTTTTGTATATATAAAATGGGTCTACTATAATTTTAAACCAAAATATGTTTATTATTTTGACAATCCTTGGTAGTATTGATATAATGGGTCTACTATAATTTTAAACAAAAATATGTTTATAATTTTGACAATCCTTGGTAGTATTGTATTGATATAATGGGTCTTCTATCATTTTAAAAAAAAATATATGTTGATAATTTTGACAGTCCTTGGTAGTATTGTATCGATATAATGGGTCTAATTAATTTTAAACAAAAATATGTTTATAATTTTGACATCTTTTTAATACAGTATTGATATGATGGGTCTACTATAATTTAAAAAAAAAAAATGTTTATAATTTTGAATTTTTTTTAATACAGTTTGACATTTTATTTATTTTATATGTTCACTGATGCTTGTGTATTATGAACTTGAAACTTAGATATTCAGAATAACTCAGTTCTTTACTGTTAAGCCAAATTGTTGTCACATTGTGCTGTATATACTGTATATATTGTACATAACAGCAGGCATCAAGGTAGATTAGTTCCTGTAACTAATTGAGTTACCTTTTCTAAATAGTCCTTATCCTTATTATTAGTATTATTATTATTATTATTATTATTATTATTATTATATCAAAGCTAGCACATCTTCATAAAAGAGCATTCGGGCTAATATCAATCCAAACAGAACTACAGAAAACTTGGCTGGCAAGTTAAAAATATTACCTGTTAAAGATCGAATCCATATGAGAAAAGCCAAGTGAATGTACAAGATATCCAATAAATGTGTTCCTGTCTATTTACGGTCACTATTCCAGTATAGGCTACCTGGTAACACTTCCCACCAGAGATCCATGTCCACCAAACAATTTAAAATTACCAAACCAAATAAGGAATTATTCCAAGGACGTTTCCAATACTCATGAATAGTATTCCAGTTGAAATTGGAAATGTCCACTTTATTTCCTTCTTCCAAACTCGATATATCTAGTGGCTTCAGAGATGTAGTTAAAATGAGAATGAAAACAACTGTATTTGTAGTGATGAATGCCTCTGGGCATCATTAAATATACTACCCATCTATTTGGCACTAACTGCATATTGCATGTATATTGACCATGTGGTTTCATATGTATGAATGAGTGTCTGTATGTATGGAGGAAAGAAAGGAAAGGATGAATATATTGTTGTATATGCATGCTGCTGTGTATATGTATGCATATGTGTGTGTATGTGTGAGTCTGTATATAAATATGTTCCTTTGTATGAGGGCCTCAAGGTAGATTAGTTCTTCAGCTAATTGTGTTACCCTCTTTAAATAAGTCGTTATTGTTATTATGAAATAGCTAAATTTGGCACTATACTACTATCATGTACTTGTACTGCTAAGGTTAGACCTAGTTTTTGTAACAGTTTGGTATTTATCTGGTACTGGTTTTTGTAACAGTTTGGTATTTATCTGGTAAAACAATGAAAACATTTTGTTAAAAAAAACCTACAAGAGCATTAAATCCTTTTCAAGAGAAAGTGACCACAAGACCATAACTTCATATGGGCACCTAGTTAGGTCCAGATAGTGGCATATCCTGGTTAGTTCAGATACTTTTTCGAGGGGGAAAAAAAAAAAAACCCACAAAAAAAACCTAATATTGGCCATTGTTTTGAATCCATGGAACTAAAGATTCAGGTGAAACAATACCATGCATTCATTTTTATAAGCAATATTGGAAAAATCTATTAGAGTTCTGACACCTTTCCTCAACTTTCTCTTCTTTGTTCAGTCATGCCAATGTCATCAGCTGAATGAAATCAGTGTATGGAAAAGAAAATTTAGTTCAGGAGGAATCTTAGAAAGTTAACGGATAATTTTGATGTTACAAAATCA
>JAQPZY010000151.1:0-53945 GCA_029931535.1 Margaritifera margaritifera
CTATTGCTCTTCCTTACCAAACAGCTGTCGTGCCAGCTGGGGCTTCCAGGCACTTGTCATTGTACATGATTTGTACACCACAATGCATCTTTATTTATTTATTTACAAACATTATACAATTATCTTTGAGACTCGATATGAACTCACCATCTAAAGGTATAAAACGTTTAATGACTATCTATAAAATTTAAATGCTCTTTTTAAAAATTAAAAATAAAAAATAAAAAAAAAGCCAGGTGTCAATTTGACCGACTTTGATTTATAGGAATAAAGCACCAAGGAATCAGCAAAAATCATCTTGTAATGGTACTAAACAAAATTAACGTTTCGGTAGATTCATCATGTCAGCAGAGCATATCCTTTCCTTAAATGAAAACTAACCGATTTCCTTTGGCATATGGTACATTATCATCTTATAATTGGTATTTGTAGTTAAGTTTTAATGGACCAATCCAATAGCGTATTGACCAAGTACTTCTAATCTGCAATGTTCGCTTGATTTAATATCCTTATACTACGTAAATGCCACAAGTTTTCCATATGAATTATAAATGCAATCTGAACAAGTATATTTGTTCACTAATAGTCGTTTGTAAAAAAAAGGTTGTCTCGCCAACCACTTAAACAGGTATGAAATGATATAGAGTTATCTCCATTCAAACAAATTATCTCATCTGTTGATTGATTCTATTGCAAAAAAAAAATATTTCACTTGAAATAAATAAATAACTTATCATACAAGTTCTTTTGCAGCAATCCTAAATTACGTGTCTTGTCTTATGGCTCACCCTTCTTGGCAACGCGGGGACTGGCATATTGATTTAGTAATGTCTGTATGTCCGTCCGTACCTGGCCGAGAAGGTAATGTTAGCTCGATTGCGTAAAAACAACAAAAAAGTAGACAAATTAAATTTAGCAGGAAAATGTGTGTGCATATGTAAATGTCATACTTAGATTATCAGGCCATCGCAATTAATTTTTCTCTCTTTTTTTTTGACATATTTTTTAAATTATTTTTTTGACCTTGTATCATTTTTCATGAAAACTAAATTAGCACGATTATGCAAGAGTTATTTATGTTTGCACATGACATTTGATAGACCGTATTTGACATGCTTATGCAAATATAAACCTGGTTTACAAGCTTTTAATGATTACTTTTGTAACACATTTATATACAGGCTTGAACGTTCTGGACTTTGTTTATGAAAACCTTCTTAACACGGATTAGGCAAAAAATCGCTGGAGGTCGACAAATAAAATTTGTTATACATGTTTGTATGCATATGGAGATGACCTGATTGGATTTGCATGACCTTTATACCAGATTGTGGCAAGGTTTTAAACATTTCAGTCCTTCGACGTTTTGATCTGCAGTTGAGCATTACTTGTTTAAAACCACACACGAATCGAGAATGTTTATTATACGAGATTTAAGTATCTTTTTTGTTTGTAATATGAATTTATCTCCCTAGAGTTCTTTCTGTTTTGAGGAATACTTTTGAATGACATCATGGTACCTGAAGAAGAAATGATAATAGGAGAGACATTTTTTTTTTTTTTTTTTTTTTTTTTTTTTGTTTTTACAGAGCATCATATGTATAGATCTGAGTGTTCCAAGATCATAAACATATCTAAGAAGTATTGTACATTTAGTAATCGCTGTACAATATCAGAAATGTGTAAGAATATAGGTTCAGTGCAATGGAGACAAAAACCATTAAAGCTATCTGTAAATTGGTACAATCATGCTTTAAGTCTTGTAAATTGTAACATTCATAGCAAATTCAACGTCTCACACTGTACAATTTCTTGAGCTATACAAATTAAAATATGGCTTGTGACCAAAACTGATTATACAAAATGATTTATGAAATAAAAGCATAGCGATACTGACACAAGCAACTTAATATATTTTTCTAATACGTCAGTTATGTGTTGAATTGGAATGGAAACAATGTAAAAAGAAATTTATTCGTGACCTATTTCTTAGGAGTGCTATTTGTTGCAACGTGTAAAACTTACTAGAAACTATTAAGAAATAATTCCTTAAATTTACTTCTTCATAACGCTAGTGGATGGCTTTGACACTTCAGACACAAACTCATGCCTGGGGTTAAGATGTTTACAAGTTAAAATAGTGGCTCTCAAATGTTACCCCACTAATACCATCGCGGTATCCATCTTGCAAAATCAATATGATTGAATACACTTTTCCGAAATCACTTGGAATATTGTAATTAAACTAGGTAACAATATTAAGCTTTGACAGACAGGTTAATACAAAAAAATTACGCCATATCGGCTTTTAAATATTTATGCCACGGTGGCTGTCATGAAATCTCGTAATTGCTTTTCATCTTTGCAATCTGCGGAATTATGATAAAATTGTGCACCGCTGTCATTTCATCTGACTTATACTTATTTGTAAATGTAAATTGTGCTCATTGGATTTTCACCGTGACCAAACGATTAAAAATCTTGACAAATTATGTAGTTGCTGTTTATAAACCATTTGGAGAATCATGAAACTTGACATTCCCAGTTTTTAAAGTGTTCCTACAATAAATCGATACCCATATTAAAGATCTTGACAGCGCTACTCATCTTGACCATTTCTATTATTTTCATGATACTGACAAACTCATTACGTCTAAACTTCTGTTAGTCCTAAATCAAATGTGTACATTTAGGAAATTCGAAATGGACGCTAGGTCGGTGCTTGTGAACATTAATCTGTACATACTCTTCATTAACCATACGGAGATTTTTTAAAATGAAACTTAACGTGAATATTTGTTTCCGTGTCAACCTGTTAATAAATCAAAATGGTGCCCTGGGGCATTTGGTACATAAGTCTCTTGGTGATTGACAAATTTTCTAGTCTTCTATAAGATTATCATAACACTTGACTTTTACTTCATCTTAAGGTCTTTTAACTCTTAAATTAAAATATTGTCTCTTACACATTCTATATGGCTGTCAGGCAACTATTTTTTAAAGGCCATTCATTTTAGACGATTTCTAGGATTGTCATGAACTTTGAAACACACATTTTGCTTCAGAGTATAGTTTTTTTTTATTTTCTATTAAAAATATGTCTCTGTTCCATTCAATGTGACTAACATAAAATGGTCGCCCTGTTCCATTCAATGTGACTAACATAACATGATGCCCTGTTCCATTCAATGTGACTAACATAAAATGGTGCCCCTGTTCCTTTCAATGTGACTAACATAAAATGGTGCCCCTGTTCCAATCAACGACTAACATAAAATGGTGCCCTTCTTCCATTCAATGTGACTAACATAAAATTGTGCCCCTTTTCCATTCAACATGACTAACATAAAATGGTGCCCCTCCTCTATTCAATATGACTAACGTCAAATGGTGCCCCTCTTCCATTCATTTTGCCTAACTAAAAATGGTGCCCCCTCTTTCTTTAAATATGACTAACAACAATTTTGCTCCCATTCCATTTAATATGACCTTCTGAACAGCCATCTTGAAATTAATCGTTCGAAATAACTTCAGGTTAGACACAAATATTGGCACTCTATAGTTCGAATTACATGTACATGGAACTGTTTTTGAAAAGGATTTAATACATATTTTGGCGCTGGTCATCTTAAAATATCGTTTTTTGTTATTTTTCGTGAGAATCTAGGTTCAATTGGCAGGTGGGTAAAACAATACAAGATAAGAAGATCCTTCAACAAAAATGGTTTTCTCTTTACATCTAACGTTACTTTCGTTGCAGCAAACTTGAAAATTTATTATAGCTTCAAAATGGAATTTAGTTTTGTTATGCTAATGTCATGAAACACTTATTAACATGTTGACCAGTCATGTCAGATATATAATGCGAATAATTGTTTGGTTTATTACTAAATGTTCTATAACTCAGCCAAAACATGCCAAGGACATTTAAAAATTTACTTTGGATTTTATTTTACATTGTTTTTCATGTTATTGAATTAGAGAATGTTTTATGACAGTGTATTTCTTTTTTTCAATATTTTCATATCTATTGTACATTTATTAATATTTATAATAAAAATATTACTATTGTGCTACGTGTTTATTTTAAGCAAAATAATAAAGTGTGTCATTGGAATTGTATTTTGTGGTTAAATGATGATAAGACCACCAGCATAAAGCGACCATTAGTCCATAGTGAATTAACGAAACATATAATTTTGAATCATTGGAAGATCTTTATGGGATGGAAATTCTCAGGTTTACATAATAAAAAGATCTTTCTGGAAGAATATTCGAACATAAAATTGAAGACAAAAAGACACGATTCTTGACGGTGCTGGTAAAACTGAATTTTGGAGGATTATACATTGAATATATGTGCTGAAGCAGTATCAAAATAAAGCTAACTCTGACATATGTATGAAAAAAGAAAAGAAATTTTAATTACCTGTCGTATTCCTTCCTAAGAAATTGGGCAAACTCTTGGCAATGTATTTATATTCCAACTCATGCAATCAACCTTTGGCTTTGGGCAGGCATGTTTTAGAAACAACATTATTAATCCGAGATGCAATTATACCGTATCAACCTTTCTATACAAATATGTTAAATATGGAACAACTCATTGAATATCATATGTTAGTCAAAACTTGATCACATGTGGCAATCTGATGCGGAATTTAATGGATTATAACTGAAACATGAATATGATAGAGCTACTTCAGATTTGTATATGAAACCCAGAGTAACTATCACAGTCTTGATTGAGAATGAGGACCTCTTTGTCGCTAATGACAAAATTGACAAGTTGGTGTTTTTTTAACAGTAATTTAAAAATGTTCAAAATTGTACAATTTGTCTAGGGAACTGTACCTCGCTGCAATACAGTTGATATGTGTACCAAGTTTGGTACGAGTGCATAGATTGGTTTGAGACTTACACTCCAAATATGAAAAAATTATTGTAACAAAGTCACGCATTGTCTCATTGTTTACATGACATCATAAACTTGACATGTATACCAAAATTGATTAAAATACATGGCACGGTTTGAGCATTAAATTCTAAAATTCGAAATGTTTAAAGATAGATTGACATGTATATAGACAGACATACTGATTGATACATCCCCACATCACATACAGTGGGTGGAAGTGGTAGGATAGCATAGATTGTTGACATTCAAATTCATCAGATATCTTGTCAAATTTAAATTTAGCTAAAATCAGCTTGACAGCAAGAAACACGCCATTGGAAAAGTGATCAGTATGCCTAGCCTATGCTTTATATGAGAGACAATAGAGGAAGAGAAGAGAATAGTTCATAATCCCTTTGGGAATTTGTGTAAATGGTCTAAAACGTTTAAAGATAATACTACTTAAACTATCATGTCATCTAAAACTGTCCATTTGTATGTTACTTCTGCTAATTGTTGTTTCCGTGGCAACATACAATTTTCAAAGTGGAAAATTCTTATAAGTGAGATGAACCTCTAAGTTACTTGTTTGACATGCGTTGCAAGTTTGGCTGAATCACCCGATTGGTTGGAGAGTTACTCTTTGGAAACATAAATATTTTAGACACACATACAGACAGATGTAGAGATCGCAACATTAGACATATTAAAAATCTGTGTGGGGGAATGTAAGCGTGTTGACCTATCTCTGGAATCCCGCCCCCTTTTCTAAAGCCAACGCCAAAAAGGGAATCACCTACCAGACATGACGTCATCTTAACAGACTGACCTGGAAAACTGTTTCATTAAAAGCATCAGACAAAAAACAAAAACAAATGTTTGCTCTAAAATTATGCCAGTTTATACATTTCAGAGCGTATCATTTTTTGTCATTTTGCAACAACAAGAACAAAAAAAGAATTTTGGTGGCACTTACATTTGTGGATAATACAATTTCATAAATGGCTTTCATAAAGTCCTTATGTATATCTAGTTAAAGTCTTGTTAAAATGCTTTTATTAGTTCAAAAGTTTCACCTCAGACACGGAAGCAGGTACGGATAAGTTTATCTTGATTGCTCTTTATCTGTAAGGAATGGGCCTGGTTAATGTAGCAATAGACCATCTAGTCATGATGCACGTTGAAGTAAACGTTTATTTAAAGTATGTGAAATGAAAATCAGACTTGAAGCTCCAGGGACTTTGAGCTTAACTTGTTGCACCCTATATTAACAGAGTGCTTCCTTGATATATGTGTAATCCAACAGAGACTTGTTGAAATCTGCACGAAACATTTTTGATTTGTCGTAAAGGTACATCTGAATGTCAGCTCCAATGATCCATGGATTTTATTTACTTGACACTTAAATCGATAGTTAGTTGCCTCTCCCATTTTATAATCGTTATAAAAGGTTTGTAACAAGCATTTGGTGAATGTGTATGACATATGAAGAAAATAAAAAGCAAAAGAAAAACAAAATTAAAAACTCAATATTTTAAAAGTTGTCTCAAGGTTATTTCTTAGTCAAATGGTTATCAACTTGAAAAAAGTATACCTACTCTAAAAGTCTTTTACCAAAAGACCACAGCTTACATAGCCAGTGCTATATTCTCAAAATGTTTTGATCTAGGAGATGGGGTAATGAAAATGAGCACAAGATGAATTATTTAGAAATGCTAATGTGACACCATATTAAGCAAAACTTGGCACTATGCTTATCAATGTTGTCTATTGACAAGGCCTAATTATGTGAAGAACAAATTTTTTTTAAATCACATAACTTAGAGTGCTTCAATTATGGACTGTCCAAAAATCTTTTTCATATTTACCAACAAGTGATTTAAATATAAATGGTAGAAATTAATCAATTTTTCTAATGGAGAGAGAGAGAGAGAATATAATTTAGCAAATCTTGAGAGATAATCACAAACAAATGTCGCCTTGAAAAACATGCCGTGTTGACAATGGATTTTATTACTAAATGTTCAAGCCATAAATAGAGACGTGCAATAATATTAAATTAAGAAATAAAGGTGATGACTAATACAAATATGTCTAACACTACTTTTCGTCTAGATAATTTTTTTTTTCTTGCATTACTCTGGCCATTTATATTTAATATACAAGCATCCAATGATATGAAATTCTACAATCGTCGCCATGCCATTTTAAACAAATAACACTATTGTAATATTATTTTGACATAATTCTGTTTGTACTATTATATTTTTCAGAACAAAATAAAAAATACTGTTAATGAGTTTTCTGTAAAATTTCGCAAAATACACAGTAACTATGTCTTTAATGATATTTTGCAATACATTCTTTCTCTAAAATATTAAAACCTACCGAAGCATTGCCATTATTTCTGTGTTTCGATTAATCTGTTATATCGAGAAAATCATATATGTGTTAAAGTGACCTTGTCTGTCTCAGTCTTTGTTTTAAGAAAAAATAATATATTAATATATCAAGCACCATAGGTGCAACATTCCTTTAGCCACTGGATTTTAATAACTGCTCTGTTGCTAAAACATGAACAAACTTGAATGGTAGGCGATGTAACTAAACCTTCCAGAATTACTTTTTAAAGTAAAAGAGCAACGTTTTTCTTACTAAGTCCGATAATATGATTGTTGCATATTTGATCTAAAAGTGGACAATATTTTAAAATTTTCACCATACAATATTGTCATTAGGTAATACAATGCTTCTTTTGGTTCCCACAATTCATAATTTCTGTTGAATGCTCAAACAAAATGCAACTGTGTTGAATGAATGGTATATGCTTCTGCAGTGCATATTAAACGGTGCAAATATCACACTAAATTCAAGAACAATTTAGTTACATGTTATTCTGAATCCCGTAGTTTGGTAAGATATGACATGCACTCTAAAATGTAACAAAAGAAATCTACATAAAAAAGTATTTAAAAAAATAAGAGTTAAATAAGCACTTGTTAATAAATATCATATGAAAAAAGACACAAAGAACCAACAATTATAGAGTTTAGAGACTATCAATACCAATCATATGGTAAATAACAGTTCTTTCCAGTGCACTGGATCCACCAAAGGATCGCGTGTGGCAGGAATTGATTGAGATAATAGTGCACAATTACTATTAACCAGCCTAAGCACTTTCGACTCTCACGGAGTCTTGGTCTAGGTCAATACAGACTAGACTGCCATTTTATCATTGAAGTTCAAACCAAGGCATGACATCTCATATTTTCAAACAAAACTTACATTAGACATACAATCATGTAAAGTTTTGTAAATTCATTGAGTTATTTTGTGTTTATTGTTTGTCTTGTGTGTTTCTGTGTTGAATTTGCCTTTGACAAAAACTCAGTGAGGGTCTAAAGTGTTTGGGCTAGTTTAAAACTAGTTTTGTACTATTCGTATATATAATGGTGGCGAATTTCTCATTCTCGTTTATTAACAAACGGTCTTGTAATCGAGGTTTCCAGAAGTTAGTTTTTTCTGCTGAAGCGGGCAATGCTAATTGGACAAGGACTAAAAAGACTTATTTGATGATTCACACTTGTAAGTGACTATTCCTAACCATTTACATGTAAAGATTGATTAAATCAGCAGTTTGTATGGTCCACATGGAGTTTAATGGCCTTGAAATGAAGTTAGACAGAATTTCTTCATTCTTGGTTTTGCACAGAAAAATATACTAAACAGTAAAATGAACGACAGAAGAAATAGGGTTGAACATATCGCAAATTGCAGAAGAAAGGATACTTTCTTATCACTATCAAAGCACCCATTAAAGAGGGAGGAAGATCCCTGTTAGAATTGTGAGGTAAAGGCATTTTTTTTTAGATCAATTATCTTTAAATCACAATTCTCTGAGTGATAGTTAAGAAATATGTTTGCATATTGACCATACCAAATGGGGATTAAATAAAAGTTGTCGACGAAAGATTTACTTTCCATGGTAATCAAATTAAATTGGCCAATGAAAGAGCTAGTTACGTCTGTTATGTATTCAATATGATGACTTCCATTATGTTCACATGCCTTGACTTGAAAGAAGACCCGTTTATGAACTATATAAATTGGAGAAACCGATATACTTGTGACTTTGTCTACATAGACTACTACAATTCTTCCTGACATCCACTTCCGGGAATGGAGAGAAGAAAAAGAGAGATATTTCATTTTTTTTCGAGTGACAGACAATTGAGACAAAACTTTTGATATTCGTCAATGACTAAAGTTCTTCAGTAAAGGAACAACACCCAGTTATAGGTCGGAGTTTGGAGTAGACAGACACTAACTCAGAGGAGAAAAAATTATGTTACTGGACTGTTCATCCTCATGGGGATTGTTTGATGAAGACACATGGCAAGTGCTGGCATCTAGTGTAGTAAAAACACTCTGAAAGGAGCTCAAATGGAAATGTCACCATATTTACATGGACATATTTTAACCAACACTGAGCTGCACTGGACTTTGGAATCCAATTGAATCTATGCTTGTCACACAGTAAAACCCCCAGCAATACAAATCTAAAACGTCCAATGTACTACTACTGATAAAGTATTGAGGAAAATTGAGAATTTGACCATTTACGACAAAAGTTGAAAGATTAAAGTAATATCTACCTAAGATACTATTTTAAAATATTTTGTCGCATATATCAACAGAGTCTGTCATATACTACTACTGATACTACTGTTCTCTCTAAAATAAAATACACATGAACCTTCGCCGTTATTATTCTCAAAATAACAGACGTAATTCCAACCGTACCGTGAAAGAAGTCAGGCATGCGAGATAATTTCATATTATAAAATATCAGCAATTTTCTTACCATTTGTATTATAGACTTTGATGTTTAGGAAGTATAGATCAATTCTGATGTATTTGTCAAGGGTGTTTAGAGAAGTATATAATTACGCAGCATTTCATTATATCGCAAGTGTTACGACTCTATGGTCTAAGAAAAATGTAACAGAAAGAAAGTGAAACCAACAAATCAAGTAAAAAATCAACAAGCAATTTATTACTAGATAATTAAAATGAAAAATCAAAAAGTCACTTACAGTAATGTGTTTTGAAATCCTAATAATCCAATAAGAATGATTGTTCTAATCACAAGTCCTAAATATAGAATGTTCCGAATTCACGGCTGTGTCCTTGAATGTTATGATGTGCTAATGGTCTCCAAAGTCCTGATGTACTAGTAATCTTTGATGTGCTGATGTCAAAATGAAGTATTCCAAAATCTCTCAATAAGTTCACATAAATTCCAAAATCATCAATTAAAAATCCAAAATCCAAAAGTTTGTGAGCACTGTTATAATCCAATGAATATTTAAAATAATTCCTCTCTTAGCATATGGAATGAATTTTCACAACTGTAATAGCTCTTTACAAGACTGATGGTAATGTCAAAACTGAATAAATGTCCACCAAACATGGCATATATAAAGATTGGTCACATGACAGAATGTTCTAGAATGTGTGTCATCTTAATGGAATTTTACTTGTAAACAAAAATTCAACCTTGACCTTCAAATTGAGAAAACATATTGATCAAAACAACCTAATTCAAGGACACTAGTTAAACATGTTTTCCTGATAAACATAAAGATTTAAGCAAATATTAAAGTGAAGAAACATTTATAATTTCCTAAAATATTTATAATATTATATAAACATCATACATAACACCTCCCCTCATAAAGAAAAAGAAAGATTTATATAATAAAGCTTTCTTTTGAATATACATCTAATACTACAATAACCAAAATTACATAAGAACATGTTTTATGATACTGGACTTAATTACATCAAGCAATATTAGATTTCTAGGCACGTGAGAGTGCATCTGCAATCACATTGTCTTTTCCCTTGATGTGTTTGATGTCAATGTTATATTCCTGCAATATCAAACTCCATCTCAACAATCTCCGATTTTTATCTTTCATTTTGTTGATGAAAGTAAGGGGATTGTGATCACTGTACACAATAATTGGATAAAGAGCTGAGGTAATATACACTTCAAAATGCTGTAAAGCCAATATCAAAGCCAAACATTCCTTCTCAATTGTGGAATAATTTTTCTGGTGCTTGTTTAGTTTTTTAGAAAAATAACACACAGGGTGATCCACACCACTTTTGTCTTCCTGAATCAATACTCCACCAACCCCCTACATCACTTGCATCAACAGATAATTTAAATGATTGGCTAAAATTTGGTGCAGAAAGAACTGGTGCATTCTTAAGCATGGCCTTTTAACTTGTCAAAGGATTCCTGACACTTGTCAGACCAATAAAATTTGGCTTTCTTACTCAATAAACTTGTCAAAAGTTCAGCAATTTTGGAAAAATTGGAACAAAATTTCCGATAATATCCAGCCATACCTAGAAATCGCATCAGTTGCTTTTTACAAATTGGAACTTGAAATTCAGAGATAGCTTTGACCTTAGCTTCTATAGGTTTAACTTGACCTTGTCCCACAATATGTCCTAAACATGTGACACAAGCATGGCAAAACTCACTTTTGCTCAAATTAATTGTCAGATTCGCATCACTGAGTCGATCGAAGAATTTTCGAATGGTTTCCAAATGATCTTCCCAGGTGTTGTTGTAGATAATGACGTCATCGATATAAGCGTCACAATTATCAAGACCAAATGTTATCATGTTCATCAGACGTTGAAACGTTGCAGGCGAATTTTTCATTCCAAACGGCATCACTTTATATTGATAAAGTCCATCTGGAGTTGCAAATGCTGAAATTTCTTTTGCCCTTTCCGTCAGTGGAATTTGCCAGAATCCTTTTAAAAGGTCAAACTTGGTGACATATTCCGCATTTCCAATTTTATCAATGCAATCGTCCATTCTTGGGATTGGAAATGAATCAGTTTTGGTGACACTGTTGACTTTTCTATAGTCAGTACACATACGGAATGTATTATCTGGCTTGGGAGCAAGAATACATGGTGAACTCCAGTTACTTTTACTTGGTTCTATGAAATCATTCTCCAGTAAATACTGAATTTCTTTCTTCAGATAGTTCTGTTTGAGAGGATTCATCCTATAAGGATGCTGTTTCACAGGCGCAGAATCTACAATGTCAACGTCATGATAAATTTTACTTGTTCGTGTTGGAACATCAGGAAACAAGTGCTCATAGTCATGTAATAGCTGTGTTAGTTCATTTCTTTCCTCTTGTTGTAGATGTGAAAGTTTCTGGTCTAGGTTGTTCAATATTTCTGAATTCCGAAGATTGGTTATACCAGAGTCACTATAGTCTGATTGTACTCCATCGTTGATATCTTCACTTTGTGGGACAGGTACAACTAAATTAACTAAATAATTAGCTGAGCTATCTCTGTCAAAATATTCCTTTAACATATTTATATGACAAAGTTGTTTCTGTTTCCGTCTCCCAGGAGTGTTAATGATATAATTCAAGTCATTTACTTTCTTTGCAACGGTATAAGGTCCATAAAATTTAGCCTGAAGAGGATTCTGAGGTATGGGAAAGAGAGCCAGAACTTTGTCACCAGGTTTAAAACTCCTTTTCTGTGAATTTCTGTCATACCTTAATTTCATTTTGACTGGGTAGTGTGAAGATTAGTTCTTGCTACTTCACAGGCCTTTGACAACTTGTATTTGAAATCAGAGACATAATCAAGAAGATTAATATTTTAATCTTAATTTGAAATATTTTTCTATTTAAATAATTTCAGTGTTCCACGGACAGTATGACCAAAAACTAGTTCAAAGGGACTAAAATCCAACGACTCTTGAACTGATTCCCTAACAGCAAACAACAACAAATGAACACCCTCATCCCAATCCTTTTCTGTATCAAAGCAATATGATCGAGTTATATTCTTCAAAGTTTGATGAAATCTTTCCAAAGCACCTTGACTTTCAGGGTGATAGGCAGAAGATTTAAACTGTTGGATGCCTAATTCATGCATAACTTGCTGGAAAATTCCAGACATAAAATTTGACCCTTGATCCGACTGGACAGATTTGGGAAGGCCAACAAGTGTAAAAAACTTCACCAAAGCTTTCACAATAGTTTGAGTTTTTATATTTCTCAGAGGAATTGCCTCTGGAAATCTTGTAGATGTACACATGATGGTCAACAAGTATTGGTTGCCTGACTTGGTTTTAGGTAAAGGACCAACACAGTCTACCATTATTCTACTAAATGGTTCATCAAATGCAGGAATAGGTTGCAGATGAGCCTTAGGTATCTTCTGATTGGGTTTTCCTACCATTTGACAAGTGTGACAAGATCTGCAGTATTTAGAAACATCACTTTTGAGTTTCGGCCAATAAAAATGATTCAAGATCTTGTGATAAGTCTTACGGACTCCTAAATGACCAGCCAAAGGAGTTTCATGGGCTAAATTAAGAATTTCCTGTCGATATGACTTAGGAACAACAATTTGATAGCTCACTGACCACTCGTCATCAGCGGGTACATCAGGTGGTCTCCATTTCCTCATAAGGACCCCATTTTTCACAAAGTAACACACTGGAACTTGTGTGGCTTCAGTTTCACTAATAGCCCTCTGAAACAAACAAGATATCTCGGGATCTTGCTCCTGTTCAACGACAAGGGATTGTCGTTTGTCATCCTGATTAGAACAAAGAGAATGAGTTGCCAAAAGAGGATCACTGTGATCAATACCGTTTGATTGATCAATACCTGAGGAAAAAGTGACCTCATCAAAAGACTGACCAATACATGTGTCAGCTAAAGGAATAATATCCTGATCAACATCACTCTCAAGAGCTCTTTTTGCCATAACTCTAGTAACTGCACAAGCAGGGTACAAATCAGGGATTTCAGTTTCGACAGGATCAACTTTCTGATCCAAACAAGGCTTGTCAGTTACAAGTGGATTAACCACAACCTTATCTCCAGCTAGGTCATTGCCTAGTAATAAATGAACACCCTCTATGGGTAAAGAAGTCACTGCCCCAACAGTCACAGGTCCAGAAACTAAGTCTGATGCCAAATTTACACAATGAAGAGGAACATTTACAAAGCCGCACTCTACTCCCTGAACAAGAACACTTTCACTTGAAGAAGACTCCTCAGACAAAGGCAAAGTAGCTGATAATAAAAGACTCTGAGAAGCTCCAGTGTCCCTTAATATTTTAATTGGGATAGGTTTGGCAGAATCACCAACAAGTGATATAGAACCTTCTGACATGAATGGTTCATAAGCCTCCAAAATAGAATCAGACTGGGGTTTGTTTGACCCAACAAATGTATTGCTTTCAATACAAGACCGTGACCTTGACCTCGTAGAAATAAGAGCATTTGGAAAAGCTCTGTCTTTACTCTGTTGCTTATTTTTCAACTTGAAGCAATCAGAAATAACGTGCCCTTTCTTTTTACAATAAGTGCACGTAGGAAGAGATAAGGATTTCTGATCAGTCTTATCAGATGTTTGATTCCTAACAGTTGTGCTGTTGTGAAATTTGGAAGTACTCGAATGAGATTGAAATGGTTTTTTTTACCAGAAAACTGCTGAGAGGACGATTTATTACCAAATGAAATTTTGTGAGTCAAGGAATAATCATCAGCCATACGAGCAGCATTTTCCAAAGTTTCCACATTCTGCTCGTCAAGATCGGTTTTAACATCACTATGGATGCACCCCTTGACTCTTCAATTAATACGAGCTGTCTGAGGTTATCATAAGCTTGATCAACTTTCTTGGCTGAGCACCACCTATCAAATAGTTGTTCTTTATCCCTTGCAAATTCGACATGAGTTTGTCCAGTTTCTTTTCTACAATTCCTAAACCTTTGTCGATATGCCTCTGGTACCAACTCATAAGCTTTCAAGATGTACTCCTTAACCACATCATAATCAGTGAATTGTTGTACTGACAGTGAAGTGTAGACTTCACGAGCTTTGCCAATAAGTACGCTTTGTAATAACAAAGTCCAATGCTCTCTGGGCCATTTCAAGTTTTCAGCTATTTTCTCGAAATGAAGAAAGTATTTATCTACTTCTTTTTCCTGAAAAGAGGGTACTAACCTAATATATCTAGTAACATCAAAACCTGAACTTGTGTTTAAAGGAGTGGAGTGTGCTCTGTTTGCCAGTTCTAATTCTCTTAATTTAAATTGCATTTCCCTTTCTTCTCTTTGCATCTGTATTTGTATCTTCCTCTCTTCTTTCTGCATTTGTATCTGCCTCTCTTCCTTCTCTCTCTCCATCTGTATCTGCCTCTCTTCTTTCTGCATTTGTATCTGCCTCTCTTCCTTCTCTCTCACCATCTGTATCTGCCTCTCTTCTTTCTCTCTCTCTATCTGTATCTGCCTCTCTTCTTTCTGCATTTTTATCTGCCTCTCTTCCTTCTCTCTCTCCATCTGTATCTTCTCTCTTCTTTCTCTCTCTCTCTCTGAATCTGAAGCTTTGCCAATTCTAAATCAATCTGGTTCTTTAACTCTAATTCCCTTAATTTCCTGTCAGAACCAGATAAAGGCTTTCTCTTCAAACCTAAAGCACTGCTATCAAAAATTCCCTTTCCTACTAAATACTGAATTAAAATAATCTTTATCTCCTGTTTTGTCAATGATACTTTTGCCTCAGATAGACTGTATTTTCTGGCAAGCTCGAGCAACTCATCCTTTCTCATGCACTCTAACCCCTCCTGGGTAGGTTTTGAAATGAAATTCTGAACATTAGATGCCATTGTAAATGCTTGTTGGTTTCACACAAAAAAAATTTCTCTATTAAAAATATTTTCCAAATACAAAAAAAAATTCAGAGACAAATTCAATATGAATTTCAAAGATAACTTTAATATCTCTAATATGCTTTAAAGAAATTCAGATCCCGGACGAGCCCCCAATTTCTGTTACGACTCTATGGTCTAAGAAAAATGTAACAGAAAGAAAGTGAAACCAACAAATCAAGTAAAAAATCAACAAGCTATTTATTACTAGATAATTAAAATGAAAAATCAAAAAGTCACTTACAGTAATGTGTTTTGAAATCCTAATAATCCAATAAGAATGATTGTTCTAATCACAAGTCCTAAATATAGAATGTTCCGAATTCACGGCTGCGTCCTTGAATGTTATGATGTGCTAATGGTCTCCAAAGTCCTGATGTACTAGTAATCTTTGATGTGCTGATGTCAAAATGAAGTATTCCAAAATCTCTCAATAAGTTCACATAAATTCCAAAATCATCAATTAAAAATCCAAAATCCAAAAGTTTATGAGCACTGTTATAATCCAATGAATATTTAAAATAATTCCTCTCTTAGAATTTGGAATGAATTTTCACAACTGTAATAGCTCTTTACAAGACTGATGGTAATGTCAAAACTGAATAAATGTCCACCAAACATGGCATATATAAAGATTGGTCACATGACAGAATGTTCTAGAATGTGTGTCATCTTAATGGAATTTTACTTGTAAACAAAAATTCAACCTTGACCTTCAAATTGAGAAAACATATTGATCAAAACAACCTAATTCAAGGACACTAGTTAAACATGTTTTTCCTGATAAACATAAAGATTTAAGCAAATATTAAAGTGAAGAAACATTTATAATTTCCTAAAATATTTATAATATTATATAAACATCATACATAACACAAGTAATGACTAAAACTAAGGTGAACTAGACCCTTTTTGCACGTATCACATGGGAAAAATTTAAAGGAATATTCATATGAGAAAATCCTTATTTTCTGAAAAAGCAACCCTTAAAATATCTCTTGTAGTTTTTAGTATATTAGATATGAAGTTTAGTTTTATCCTGGTATTCTCTGTCCCTTCACTAATCTTCCAACCTTTTCTGTTGTTTTTCTTCTTATTTTTTCCTTTACTCGGCCTCAACATCCCTTGCACTTAGGAATGGTCTTTTTTTAAATTACATATTGATACTTTTTGTCGCTTTCCTTATTGTCGTGTGGAAACATTTCTTTTCTATCTGCACCACGTTTGTAATGCCTTGTCTATCTACACCAAGTTTGTAATGCCTTGTCTATCTACACCAAGTTTGTAATGCCTTTTTCTACAATAAAGACACTATCTGATGCCCATCCCATAATTGTGAACGTACGACCGCAAAAAGAAAACTTCATCTATATTCTTGCAGTTTGAATTAGAGTTTGGTTAAAATTTAGGTCAGAGTTGCTAATATTAAGTCTTTAGCTACTTCTTGCAGTTATCAACATATGCACAGATTTTGAAAAATGCATATAGAACCTAAATCTTCAGCTTAGGTATGCAATGCATGTGTTTGATTTTCTACCAATCCAAATGTAGCAAATACCGATCATGATCTGTTTTAGCATGTTTGATGACGTCAGCTGTGCTTATATCGAAACGCACTTGCCGCATCAGTGCATACGTCGTAAAAATTTACATTTACTTATTAATTTGAACAGCGATTGTACTCAGTTTGTAAGTTCAAACCTACGTGATGGTTTTCCAATGTGGTCTTTCCCTTGAGTTATTCAATTCGTGTGTACACACACACACACACACACACACACACTGGCAGAAGCCGTAATAAGAGGACCATAAAATTTCACTAACATATGGAGGACAACACTAAGGAGATGGAGTATAAGGATAATTTCTTTCACCTTCTCTTAATTATCATGTGCTTTATCAGTGCAAAAATTAATTTTGTTGCTATCTTAAAAGTAAACTCGGCAGGTATCAAAGAAATTTTGCATATATACGAGGACAGTGTGCAAGATTGTGAGGTCTGAAATTTGATTTTCTGGGGTCAGCATGTGTGCGACTTCCCGAGGTCTGCATGCGTGTGATTTTATGAGGTCTGCATGTGTATGATTTACTGAGGTCCGCCTGTAATACACGAAATGCCATTTAATATAGAAATATAAGTGCACCATGGTTCATCCCAGAACCTCAAACAAATCAGAAACACAAGCAACCACAAAAAATATACATGTGGTCCTGACATTGAAGACGAGACCATAAATATGGAATGCAACAGATCTAGAAACAGTATAAAAGTATACCAAATTTCATTCATTTTTCATCAACAGCTCATAATTTATGGATTGGGAGGGAAAATGTTACTAACTGAAACGTAGATTATTGGCATGTGGTCTTGACTTTGAAGTTAGGAGCTCAATGCGGTACAGAACAAATAGACCAAGTTACATCGATTAATTTAAAATAGCTCTAATGTTAACTAATAACGGAAAGCCCAATGTGGTATGCAACACACCTGCTAATGATGATGAAAACATATGCAGAGTTTCATCTCTTAGTCTCAAATGGCTCTTAGGTTTTAGAAAACAAAGGAAAGCATGATGAAAAACTTGAAATATTGACCCATGACCTTGAATATACGATATCGAAAGCTCTGATGTTAGAACTGGTATTAAAAAAATGATGGAAAACTTAAAATATTATGGCATGACCTTGACCTAGAAGACAAGATGTCCAATATGGTTTGTGATACACCTTTTAATGATGTATAGGTATACCAGGTTTCAAACCTTAATCTCAAATGCCATGAATGTTATAGTGCTACAAGGAAAATACAATGAAAACTTAAAATTTGAGATGTGGCCGTGACCTTGAACGTTAATTTATTTCACCTTCTCTTAATTGTGATGTGTTTTATTTGTGCAAAGTTCAATTATGTTGCTATCTTAATAGTAAACTCGGCAGGTATCAAAAGAAATTTTTACATATATACGAGGACAGTGTGAAAGATTGTGAAATCTGAAATGTAATTTTCTGAGGTCCGCATAGATGTGACTTCCCGAGGTCTGCATGTGTGTGATTTTCTGAGGTCCGCCTGTGATACATGAGATTCCATTAAATATAGAAACATAAGTGCACCATGGTTCATCCAAGAACCTCAAACAACTTTTGAGATATATACCAGAAACACAAGCAACAACACAAAATATAAATGTGACCCTGACATTGAAGACGGGACCATAAATGTGGAATGCCACAATCTAGTGACAGTATAAAAGTATACAAAAGTTCATTCATTTTTGTTCAACAGCTTATGATGTATGGATTGGAAGCGACTGAAACTTAAATTATTGGCATGTCGTCATGACTTTGAGGTTAGGACCCCGATGTGGTAAACAACAAATATACCAAGTTACATGGATAAATTTAAAATGGCTCTAATGTTAACTAATAATGGAAAGGAAAGTATGAAGGAAAACTAACACATATTGACCCTTGACCTTGAATACAGGACCTCCAATGTGGTATGCAACACATCTGCTAATGATGATGAAAAGATATACACAGTTTCATTTCTTAGTCTCAAATGGCTCTTAAGGTTTAGAGAACAAAGGAGAATATGATGGAAAACATGAAATATTGACCCATGACCTTGAATATACGATACCCAAAAGCTCTGATGTTATAACTGGTATTAAAAGTGTGATGGAAAACTTAAAATATTAAGGCATTACCTTGAAGATAGGATGCGCAATATGATTTGTGACACACCTTCTAATAATGTACAAATATAGCACGTTTCAACCCTTAATCTCAAATGCCTTGAATGTTATAGTGCTACAAGGAAAATGCAAGAAAAATCCTAAAATTTGAGATGTGTCCTTGACTTTGAAGGTTAATTTCTTTTACCTTCTGTTAATTGTTATGTGCTTTTTAAAGTTAAATGTTGTTGCTATCTTAATAGCAAACTCGGGAGGTATCAAAAGCAATGTTACGTATATACGAGGACAGTGTGCAAGATTGTGAGGTCTGAAATGTGACTTTATTTTAGGTCCGCATAGGTGTGACTTCCCAAGGTATATATGCGTGTGATTTTCTGAGGTCTGCATGTGTATGATTTACTGAGGTCCGCCTGTGATACATGAGATGCCATTAAGTATAGAAACATAAGTGCACCATGGTTCGTCCCACAACCTCAAACAACTTTTGAGATATAAATCAGAAACACAAACTACCACAAATAATATATACATGTGACTCCAACATTGAAGACGGGATCTGAAATGTGGGATGCAACACATGTAGTGACAGTATAAAATATACCAAATTTCATTCATTGTTCTTCAACAGCACATAAGTTATGGATTGGGAGGGACAATATTACTGACTGAAACTTAAATTATTGGCATGTGGTCTTGACTTCGAAGTTAGGACCCCAACGTGGTAGACAACAAATATACAAGTTACATCGATTAATCTCAAATGGCTCTAATGCTAAATAATAGTAGAAAGCTAAGTATGAAGGAAAATAACAAATATTGACCCTTGACCTTAAATACAGGACCTCCATGCAACACATTCGCAAATGATGATGAAAAAATTTAGACAGTTTCATTTCTTAGTCTCAAATGGCTCTTAGGTTTTAGAGAATAAAGGAAAATATGATGGAAAACTTAAAATATTGACCCATGACCTTGAATATACGATACCCAAAAGCTCTAATGTTATAACTGGTATTAAAGGTGTGATGGAAAACTTAAAATATTAAGGCATAATATTGGCTTTCAAGATAGGATGCCCAATATGATTTGTGATACACCTTCTAATGATGTATAAGTATATAAATTTTCAGCCTTTAATCTCAAATGCCTTGAATGTTATAGTGCTACAAGGAAATACAATGAAAAACTTAAAATTTTAGATGTGACCATGACCTTGAAGGTTATTTTCTTTCACCTTCCCTTAATTATCATGTGCTATTTTAATTGCTAACTATAGAAAATGACCATCAGTATGTTTTAGTATGTTTGATGACGTCAGCTGTGCTTAAAATGAATCGCAGGTGCCGATTCAGTGCATGTTTCGTGATAGTTTACATTTAGTTCTTAATTTGAATAGCGAGTTTTGTCAGTTTATAAGTTCAAACCCACGTGATTACTTTGCAAGGAACGCTTTCTCTTGAGTTATTTCACTTACATTTTGTTAAACAAGACCCCAATGTGGTACACACAAATTATACCAAGTTACGTCGATTAATCGCAAATGACTCTAATGTTAAATAATAATGGGAGGCAAAGTATGAAAGAAATCTAAAAAATATTGACCATTGATAGTATATACCGAGTATTGTCTCTCTTCAAAAGGAAGAGAAGAAAATCAGTAATATCTAATAAATATTCAGTTTGTATTCAATGATTTCCATTTATATTTTTAATTTGGTACGTATATGATATAGCTGTCATTAATATTCAATCTATTTTACTGTTTTTGACTGATATTCAATATTCATTGTGCATGCTCAATTAATGTATTCATGTGAAATATTTCCTACAATGTTTGGCACGCCACATTAACTATATGGGGACGACTAAACATTCGAAGTCTTAAATGACATGGAAATATGGAATCATTATTCTCAGGAGTCAGGACTATACAAGAGATGCCTAAGGGCCAGATGGTATACGCGAAGACGACTCAAGCTATCTACCGAATCTAATCATGGCCGCCCCAGTGATACATTCGTTAACTTGAATTTACTGACTGACCGCCAATCTATCGCGTGGAGATGTCAGGTCGACTAAGCAATCGAGATTTTGTGTGTAAATCATATTATATCGATTTCTTCTAAAGAAATAAGATCTAATCATTAAACATCCATAGGAAATATAGATCTGTTAACGAGATATAGTCAAACCTGTCTGCAAAGACTACTCTGAAGACAATCTAGAAGTGGTCTTTATAAGTCGGTCGTCTTTATATATATGTTTTGATTTATATATAAATGAGACCTATGGACCTTTGCCATTATACATTGATGGTCCTTATATAACGTACTTATATAATGGTCACTATACACATTCTCCGTTTCATTATTTATGTTACTGACGTTACTACTTATATAAATTATTGTATCATAAAAAGCTAAATGTGGCATTTCTTTCCGATTACTAGCATGCTAGACTATGTTCAGATTCAGTTTTAAATAAGACCTTTATTTCGGTGGAGCTATTAATTGCATATTTTGATCAAAACTTGATACTGCGTGGAGAAAGGTAAAATTTTAATACAAGCTATGTAGCGAAATGTCAAAAGAACCGGAGCTCTTATGTTTAAATAAACGGAAAATATTACCTGACTTAGCTGAATAGGGTTCGTCACATCAAATGCCATTCTTGGTAAATTTGTCTCAAGTTACACCACGCCCTATAGTTTACATCTACATTATTTCAGTCGACCTTACATAGGTCAATACGGGTTCTGAAACAGTTATGAAGATTTCTGAACACATTTTAAACACTATCTGCAATATTTAAATATGAACTAATGATATTCAAAAACGTAACTTCACGCTGCTTTAAAAGGTATTTGATACCACAAAATAGTACATATCTTCGAGGTGTTGATTTTGTAGACATTATTGTAATTTCTGGGCAAGTATTTGGGAAAGAAAATCACTGGGCTTATAACTTACGTTCCCTTTGATCATTAACCTAATTGTTAAAAGGTACATAAGTACCCATCAACATTGAGAGGTCCTATCATGTGACTTGTTTACACATCAACTTTGAGAGGTCTTAACGATTAATTTTTGTATACATTACCTACATTAGGAGGAAAACCTGATGTTTACATACCAACATTAGAATGACATCTGACATCATGCATTTCTTATTTTCCTAAGATTTTACGATAATTACTTTATAAATTAGAGAATACACACTATTTACTACGTTCATCTCAACGTTGGTGTGTACACAAATCACACGATAAAACCTCACAATGTTGATGTGTAAACACACACACACACATACACACACACCGTCTCAGTTTAAAGTTCTGGAATTTGTTAAAAAATGTCCATACATTTGTATCAGAACCGATTCTTGTTGCTCTTGAGATCCCGTAGTCACACACACACGCACACTGTTTATGCTTAAAATGTACGAGATAGTAGTAAAACACAAATCTCTTTCTCTCTTTCTCGTTCTCTCTCTCTCGTTGTCTCTTTATCTGCGCAACAGAGAGAGAGAGAAAAAAAGGAGTATAAAAAAGCATACGAACTATATTATATAATATAATGGTTAATCTCTCTCTGTCTGTCTGTCTGTCTGTCCGTTTTTGACTTCTTTGGCTTTTAATTATAGGGTCCTGGGCGAGATAACAACCCACGCCCGACAGGGTCTGCTGTCTTAGGCAAGATAATTTGCTTCCATTGCCTCTGCACGATATAATATGCATGTGTTGATGTAAAACACCAAATTGTGCAAAAAGAAAATACATTTCCGGCCAGATCGTGAAGTAAAGTATTAAATTATTGATACGTATTCTTGACTCGGCATTGCAATGAAGCATATAAATCAGTTTATAAAATAAAAAATAAGAACAGTATAAGAAAATAATATATTAGACTATATTATTTTTGTCTTAAACAGCTTTGTTTTGTGGAAATGAGCGATTTTATTCTGATTGTTGTTGTCCCATAGGTGAATCATATAATATGCTTGCAGATCAAAATAATAATGACCTTTGTCTTGTCTCATCAACGGATGAGTTTCTGCTTTCTACATCTTTATTGTCAAATATATGTAAACAAAGGGACCTCTTGTTTATGGATGTTGTCCCGTAATCTCGTCGAGTTATGTATTTGAATCCCCAAGATAAAGTGGTGTAACCCTTACAAAATTCACCAAATCATGCAGGTCTTGTATCGCAGCTGTTTCACTTCAGATGTTTCATTGTTTAAATTCTTATGACGGAAAACAGTCCTCGCTATTTTCAAAATGGAAATAAGTTGATAATGTAGATGACACTTTTAAGAGATTACTTCAGTACTGAAGTGAAAAGAAGCACAAAATATGGAGCGCTTGCATACATGTCGTATTCGCAGTCAAAGGATTAAACCAAAGCAAATCAAACCAGAAAACTACTAATCTCTACCTCAACCCTCTGGTCTATTACTACATTAATATTTGACGGAAATAATACAATCTACTTATATCACATATCCAGTCTTTTTCTTAAATAAACATAGACAATGAAGTGCGTGATTCTTCTACAATTTAAATTGACACTCTGGGGATCCAATGCATGGTTCTTTTTATCCTGAAAAGAGCTGACTAAAGGATACCTACATGGGAGCTTTTTTATCTTTGCAAACGGGTTTTGGTCAGTGGTTCTTTCCGAATAAGACATTGTTTCTGATTTATCATTATCTTGAATGTACATTGTAACCTGCCTCAACGGACACATCCATATAGCGGTTACCCGTCAATAACGGACACATTCGAGGATCCCCAAGGAAAACCCTTCTTTCATAAGAGCACCTGTCTAACGCTGACGGCGGACAGTGATTTCTTTTTCTCTTTTGGTCAACAAAGTTGTGCATAGCAGACATCGTGACCTAACAAAAGTGCTGGTTTGCCTCATGTGCATCTCGCCACAGACGCTATCAGACCCACACATACTGGTGAAGCCCATCTTCTTTTGACAGTTAACGACACAGTGGATAATGGCCATTTTCCACTTGGTCTGATGATATCATAAGTTTCCCTAGCACTGAATTCGTAACCGATATAATCTTGCTTCAATCAGATCTAGAAGGGCACAGTTACGATGATGGGCATCCTACTGATACAACAAATGGCGGTTCGGAATATCTTGTAAATTGAACAGTTCATGAATAAGTAGATATGGCTTAAATTTAGTATAATGTTAATAGTATTCTCAGTTAAAATCCATGCATATCAATGTATGATTGTATAGTTTCACTGCTACTGGATGTTGACATTTTAAGTGCTGGTTTTTCATTCCCTAATTTTGCTCAGAAGAAATCCGATTACCTTAAGAACCTCTACTTTTTTGCATGATTTTAATGCAACAACCCGAGTCATAAATGAACGAGCTGTAAAGTACATCAAGGGAAATGGCCCTGTATATAAAAGACAAATGCCTATAGAGGCAGCTTTGTTTTGTCTCTTGGGTGTCCTTTATATACAGGTTAGTAGTATAGGGGGAGTGTTGGGGGAAAAGGGGGACGTTGGGGGAATAACGGGAATTTAGCATTGGGGGACCCTTGGGGGAATAACGGGAATTTAGCATTGGGGGACCCTTGGGGGAATAACGGGAATTTAACATGGTGGGGGACTGTATGGGGAATAACGGGAATTTAGCATTGGGGACTGTTGAGGGGAAAAAAATATGGCAATCATGGAAAAATTAATCTTTTCTTGAAATATGGGTGGCCCTGAAAAGGGCCATTGGAGATTTTTTAGTTTTTCCTCCAACATTGAGTGAGGAAGCCTAGGAGGGTGTTGGTCTTCTTCTTTTTCTTTGGGAGTGGTGGTGGATTGGGCAGCCAGTCGGGATGTTCCATGCGTCTGAACTTATCCCGGATTTTCATCCAGTTCAAGTTCAGGCGATGAAATTCCTTTTCTTTCCTGGCCTGCTCCTTCTTACTTCTTTCGAGAGCCCACAAGATCTTAATGTGGGCTACTTCTTTCTCCATAACTTTCTTTAATAATAATTTTGTCATGTGAAGATTTATCTCTTCACGACTAACTTTACTGGGGGATGGATACAACCACCAATCTTCCTGAACTTGGTGTAGGAAGTATCTCACCCCATCCAGTAAGTCGAGGGCTAACTTGAAAAATCCTACACGACAAGGAGCCGAAGAAGTCTTTAAGGATTCCTCCACCAAGACATCCTTCACCAGCCTCCTCGCTGAAGTCAGAGCGGCTAGTTGACTGGTGACGTATGGCTTGGTGGCAGGATATCTCCACCAACACTCCAACCTTTCCACCAAAGACTCCACACCCACCATGACATCCCAGGCTTCCTACAATAGCTCTACAGTGTTCATTGAAGTGGAGTGAAAGTGTGAATGGTGCGACTGCTAGAAGCGCGGACGTGAAGAAAAACATCCCCTTTTTTCCAAAAGACAAAATCTTATCACACCTTTAAAAAAACACAGACCCAGTGCGCGGACCGAAAAGAAAGTATTTTTGATAAAAAATTGTATACATACACATACTCAACATATACATTTTTTTATACATACACATCATCCTTTTTTATTTTTATTTTTTTATCAAACACACTCTATACAAACACACTCTACAAACACATACCAGGGAATGGCTAATTTTGTTTTTGTAGTGGGGAAAAACAAACACACTCTATACAAACACACAAACATACAAACACCTATGGCAATCATCGAAATTAATCTTTTCTTGATCAATGAGTGGCCCTGAAAAGGGCCATTGGGTTTAGAGTACATCCAGAGGTGCGGGCACCTCCCTGGTCTGGCCCGACAAGCGGGACAGCTCCCATTCCATGTTTTTCGGCTTACTTTACATGGAGCTGTGAAGGCCGACGGAGGATGAGTCGCTTCAGGCTCCCAATTCTCCTTTTCCTCCTCCTCCTCCTCCTCCTCCATCATCGGATGAGGTCTGATCGGTTCCTTCTTCTCCCTTTCTTCCTCCCTCTTCTCCACTTCATGGAGGAGGTGCCACGCCACCTCTAAATGTACTCTTATCTGTCTGATGATTTCTACGGTGTTCATGTTGACAAGTGAACAGGGGTAGCTCTATCGGAGAATGCGTCACTTTATATGCTAGAAGCGCGGACGTGAAGGAAAACATCCCTTCCCAAACAAAAAAAACATTACTCACACTACCCGCGTCTGACGTAATCCCTATGACGTCATTCTAGGCTTCGCGGATTCTGCACTCCATTACACCTGACCCCCCAAAAAACAAAAAAAAAAAAAAACACACGTCAAGTGCGCGGACCTAAAAGAAACTACTTTTTAAATATTTTTATCTAACACACACCACAAACATACCATCTCTATTTTATCAAACACACACCACAAACATACAATGGGAAAGGGAATTTTTTTGAGGGCAAATACAAACATACAAACAAACAAAAAATATTTTTGGGCAATGTGATTTCTTTTCTAGAGATCTGGGTGGCCCTGAAAAGGGCCGTTGGGGGTTAAGAAGTTATGTTGTTTTAACTTCTAGTTGCGGCAGCAGTAGCGGCAGCCGCAGCAGGGCGGCCACGTTTGGCCACGGGTCTCACGGCTTTAAGACAAGTTCTCTTTCTGGTAAAAGAGAAGGCAAACTCCTCACAATCTATCTTACAGCTGACTTCTGCGTCTGGTACTTTCATCGACTGCAAGAGTTGGAGCTGCTGTTGTTGTTGTTGTCTTTGCTGTTGCTGTTGCTGCTGCTGAACTCTTTGTCTCTCCTCCCATTCTGTTCTGTCCCTGATGATTTCTTCTCTCAGGACTTCTTCCACCAGATCATGAGCCATTTGTAGGAAGATCATCTCCTTTCTCTCCGGGTTGTTCTGAAGCAAATGATGCCTCACCCTCTGCACGTTCACCATAGCGTCGTTCAACTTGCTTATCTTGGCTGCTGTCATCTTCTTGAAGTGTTGTTGAGATCTTGACGAGTCAACGAGAGTGACTACACTGGCCAACGCACCGCTTTATATGCTAGAAGCGCGGACGCGATGGAAAACATGGTTCAGATCGATAGTGCAGGGAAAGAGTTGTTGGTGACTTCAGATTAATAGAAAGAGAGAGATAGAGCATATACATTTTTTCAAATTCAATAGAAAACCACACAACACCATTTTTTTTCAAAATCAACATTTTTTTAATGAACAACAAGAAGCTTCTCGAAAAACATAAAAATGCAAACTAACAAATAATGAACAACAAGATTAAACAACAGGAACGTATTTACAGGTTTGGCAACGTTGGGAAGGTAAATTAAACTTACAATCATTAGACTCTTGATGTACACTACGTTTCTGAGCTAAAGACAAGAGATAACCATAATGTTCACAAAACCATCGTTCTACTTTAGCATCGTTTCGAGCATAGTCTTTATCAAAACAAGTCACTAAATGTTCAAAGGAATATACGAGACTGCGTTGATGAAGAAAATGTACACAATATTGTCCACACACAATAGAATCCGATCCTTGTAATCGAACATTATTGAATCGAGTGGAAACGGCATTTCTTCTCATAAAGTCGATGATGTTGTCTTCCAAAGGAGGTAATCCATAAGAATACAAATATTCCACACAACTGTGATCGTTGAGAAAGTACACTGCTACCCAATGGGTTCCTGGTCGATGACTGTCGTCGGTATTGATGACATAGGCATGAACGTCCTTAGGTTTGCGATGGGATAGTTCATCTTTAGCACACACCATATGATTCCAAGAAGAAGTGTATGAACTGCGAGTCAACAGGTAATGAAGTTCCCAGGAATTCATTTTTTCTTTCTTCACAGGTAATAATAAGTCATCAATCCACACTTTACTGTAAACTTGAATTGATCTGTCAAGTAAGTCCACGAATTCTCACGGCGGATAGTCTCTGTACTCTGTTGAATGAGACCTTCGATGCGTTTGATCTCCAGAGGAGTGAGTGGAGGTGAAGAAGAATCCTGCAAGTCTTTATACCATTTTTTCAAAACCTTTTCTTCCGAGATCTGAGACCAGGCGTCCTCCAAATATTCATCCATTCTTTCTTCGACCGTCATCATCAAACATTTGTCGTGTTGTTTCTGGCTGGGATGATCGATTTGACATCCATGACAATGTTCTTTAGTCAGGGTGTTCATTCTTTCAATCAATTCCTGCACATAACAGGAGACTAAATGTTTTTCTTGTTTTGGCAATTGAGAAATAAATCCAGCAAACTTGGGAACAGTATTGTTCTCTTCTTTTTTAGGTTCTGAATGAATCACTTCGCATCAGTGGTAGTATGTGACTGCTGCTGTGTTTCACAAAAACCCTCGTCTATTTCCATAGGTTTTTCTTCTTTGTGTTGCATCTTTTTTTCTATTCTTCTTCTAAAAGTCGAGAATTACTTCTCTCAAACTGTTGATCTCTAGAGTATTATCAAGTTCTGCATACAAGATAACGTTCACCGTACCGTCTTCGCTGTACGTAGAGGTTGTTTAAACTGAATTTCCACACGAAGTGGGCCTGATTTTATAGGGTGGAAATGTCCTTCGTCGCTGCCTTGGTCAGGAGTGAAATCAAAAACCCACAAAGCATACCCTCCTGCATAATCCTCGTACGAAATGCCGTGGCTGGTGTTGGTGCCTAACTGTCCTGTGGCTTCAGACAGGCTCAAGTAAGAGTGCAAGTAATTTTTCTGGGCAAAGTTAGGTTCAAAAGGTCTGGTACACAATGCTTTACCATCTCGACTGACTTCTATCTTGGTTCCGCCAAAGTGTTGAAAGTTGAATGGATTTTCTTTGTGGGCTCCGTTGAAGGCTGAATTTTTTACGATGCCAATCAGCAAACGTTTGGGAAGCTGTCCTTGGAAGACGTGATCTTCGACTATGGATTGGGCTCCAACACCAATGGTAAATGTTTTTACTTCCACTCGTCGCACAGGATACTTGGCAGTGGTTCTGCTCAATGTTTGACTGATGTCGTTGGCTACTTTAGGTAAGACTTCTACACGGCGCACGTAAAGTCTGGCTTCTTGGATGAAGGTTTTCCACGGGTTGTCGTTACCATTGACCATCAAATGGAAAGCTGCACCACTGCGATTCAGTCTCAGGCGTACATCTACTCCGTTCAACAAATACTTGTCTTGCAACCACATGTCCAAATGCAAACGATCCATCAGTTCTAAACTTTTCCCTTTGATTTTCTCTCGACGGGCGTGAAATCCCACATTTTTTGGGTCTGCTAGAACTGGTGGAGGACCTGCCGCCGCCGCTACAGGCATCGCTGTCTCGTTGAACTTTTCCGGGGTGTCAGGTTTCCAGACCACCTAAGCATCCAGATGAGTGTTCTTGGCTTCTTTTCCGTACGTCAAGAGATTTTCCAAGTAAGCACGGTAAGGGTAAGTATCCAAACTGCTGCTGACCAGTTTGTTATTCAAGTACAAATCTATTCCATTGAACAAGGAATGCATGAAATTATTGACGGGTGCCACTAGGTCATCGTTCCCAGGAGGGTCGCCAGCCTTCGTTTGGGACACTTTGAGTTTCAAGTACAAGTAACTGTTATTCAGATCGATGTAATCTTCGGGTTGTCCTTTGATTTCAAATTCGATAGGAGCTGAATCCGTCAAAGACGATACAGGATGAAATTCTACCCATTGGGATTCTTGCATCGTCATCATGGTAGGAGGGATGGAAAACAGATCCAGTTCTGACTTGGTACATTCGCAAGAATCTCGGTGCATCATTTTCAATGGTTTTTAGTAATCAAACACGTCTAATTCTCTGACTGTTCTTCTTTTCTTATTCTTTTTTGAACGGCCGGGTGTTTTTTTATGAGCTCTGAAGGGATGTCGACGTCGTCTCTTTCTGCCTTGTCCTTGCTGTGGAGTGGAGGAAGAAGTAATGCCAGGGTCAGAAGCGTGAAGTGAATTTATAGGTCTCTCTCGGAGACCCAAAAGTTCTTTGCCAGTGTGTATCAACACATTTTTGCCTGCTCTCATAAAGGCTTCTTTAGAATTTTGTTTGTCGATGAGGACGTTTTGCAAAAAGATTTTTCCTTGCGTCAAAGCGGCATCTTTTAAGGCATGCAATCCTCGAGTCACCATAGGTTTCAAAATAGGGGCTACCGTTCGAAAAGCCGATTTTAACATATCTTCTAAACCATGTCCTCGTTGTCGAGCCACTCCTCGGTACACTGGATACATTTGTTGTGGGTTAGTTACAATTCTTTAGAGAACTTTGTTCGAAAATGTAGTGTCACCGTGACTTTTCCTTTGTCAATGAATGGAACACTTGGTCCCAAATCTCCTTTTATACTAATGTTGACACTGTCAAAATACGATTTACTGACTGGAAGATAATGAGGATGTACAAATTCACGGTGAACGTGAAACGTGTTTCCACCTTTTTCGAATGCACCATCGCCAGAATCTGTTTGAAAGGAAGGACTCTCAGTAAGGGAGCAGCTGTGTGTCCCACCACGTTGTACTCCACCACATCGGAGTACACAAACAATAAATTAATTCCAACGTTCAATTCGATAGGGGTTTTCAAAGCATCTCCGAAATCTGAGTTGCTGTGGACTGTTCGAGTAGTATGCTTTTTGTTTCCACCCAAAACAGCAAACAATCCCTCAGAAAAACTGACGATCATGAATTTTCTCTCGTGCACGGCTAAGTTTTTGTCTTCTATGTCGTTGTCGTCGAACGCCCCCCCCCCCACCCATACCCTTTCAAAAATTGCAAGACGAAACGGCGTGCCAAAGGATGGTATTTGATCTCTACCCATTGATTGTATTTGTTCAAGGCTTTGCCAAATTGGGCTTCGAAGACGGCCGCAATCGTGTCCACTAAATGTTGAGCACTAAAATAATACTCTTCAGGAATTTTCATGCGATAGGTCGACTAGGGAGTATTGTCTTTTTTTCACCTATTTTTACCCCAATGCCAGGATTATTGGTGTCCAAGTGATTATGCACTTTTTCGTTATAGAGATTGCTACGTCAATAATGGTTTGATCTACTCCAGACACATTCTTGATTTGCGTAGGATGAATGATTTCTACCAAAGCCACTTCCCAATGAGCTTTGTGATTCAATTGGATGGCCTGAGGTAATTTGGCTGTGAAACAACATAATTTTGTTGTTGGGAAACACATCCATGGAACTGTCACTAGGTAAAGTTAAATAAAATTGGTCATTCCTAGTAGTTCAAAGTTTTGCTCTCCGAGGAGTCACTCGAGTTCAGAGGAGAATGATGTTCAAATGGTTCCAAAAGAGGAGTGGTATTATGGTGACTGGAAGAAGAAGGTGGACTGGCGTTGGTCGCACTACCGTTGTTGTTGTTGCTGTGGCTGCTGTTGTTGTTGTGGTGATTGTCCGTCGTAAATTTCAAAGAGGGACTGGGTAAAAGATAATCGATGCAACTGCTGAGTAAAATGTTCCACAATTGTTTGTCTTCTTGTTGCAAACTCAAATTGGCAATAGCTGCTCCGATGACACAATACACTACAAAGATTTGGCAGAAAAAGACGATTTGATTTTTAGGCACACGTTCTCCGTACAACACCCAGAGCGGTTGTTTTTGTAATTCTTGAAGAGAAGAACTCTAATTCTTGAAGAGAAGAACTCTGCGAAGGAGTCGAGGTCGTTGTTGTGTTGAATGGCATGTTGGTTACTTCTTTTTATAGTCGACGACTTGGAAAGCGGCAATCCAAGAATCAAAACTAGGAGGATATCCTTTCCAACGTACTTTGACATCTTCTACTCGACGTTTACCCACTTTGCGTGTTCTTCGTTCGAGAATACTTTCGATGTCGTACAAGTCGTCTTCTTTTTTGGTCACTCATTGTAACTCATGCAAGTAAAATGTTCCTTTGAGTACTTCTCCGTGCATGTCTTCCAATTTATAGACGGGAGGATCACGTCCACGCACGGGTCCAGTGACACGAACCAATTCGGTGGTCCAGTTGGGTAAATAACCCAATCTCCCGTCTTTAACTCCAGTAGGGTTTTTTTCTTCTGGTGTCTCCTCTGGGGTGTACCAAACAATCGATCAAACACTGTCACTTCGTTTTCAGGGTTGACTTCTTCGGGGGCACATCCGATGCTTCGATGGTACGATTGATTGTACGCTTTGACCAAACGTGGTAACACGCCGATGTACTTGAGAGTGTGTTGATGTGTAAAATATTTCCACATGCGTTCTTTCAAAGTTCTTTGAAAACGTTCTTTGTTTCAATTCTTTTTGAAAAGCTTGGTTTAGAAATTCGGTGCCTTGGTCGGCTTGCCATCGTAAAGGGTGACGACCACTTTGTTTTAAGACCAGTTTTAAGGCACGTACCAATTCGGTACTGCTTTTAGAAGTCAAAGGCACAACCCAAGCAAATTTGGAAAACACGTCGATGACACAAAACAAATATTTATTACCACGATTGTAGGTTGCCAAATGAGAGACGTAGGCTAAATCGGCTTGCCATTGATGATCGATACCCTCCACTTGGGTTGGACTTCTAGAACATTTTCGTCGAATGGGTTTGTGTAACGTGTACGTCGATTGTTCTTGTAACCATCGTCGTACTTCTGGCAAACGTACACTTTTCAATTTACTTTTAGCAGATCGATACAATTTTTGAACTCCTCCGTAACCAGCAGTATGGCCAGGATTGTAGTAAATGGTGGCTAAACGTTTTCCCACTGTTCGATGCTACTACTACTTTTGGTGTCGTGAGGTTTGGACGAAGTGGCTTGACGCGTTCGACGAGCCACAGGAGTGGGTAGTGAAGAAGAAGGGGTAATGATGGTAGGTTTCTTCTTGGTGGTGGTGTCTTTTTTCACTTCAGTCTTGCTTTCTTTCTTTTTTTCTTCTGCTGAAGAAGGAGTGGACATCCTCTTATGAACCCAATCTTTCATTTTTTCTCGATGAGGGGTAGGTGAGGGTGTCAACAAGGCTGCGGCAATCTTACTAGAGATACCAGCAGCAGACGGAGTTTGAAACACTTCTTGAGGCTCCTCTTCTTCTGTCATCCCCGTGGCAGTGTCTGTTTTGGTGGTGGCAGTGGTGACTTTAGGTTCGCTTTTCATCAGGGCTTTGAAATTTCTCAAAGTAGGTGGAGCTGTTTCGTCTACAGCTTTTTGGTGAAAGAGTTGCAGACGTTGTAAGAATTGACCGTATCGTTGCGATTTTTCTGTTTCTGACAAATCGCTTCGATCCATCAGCGCTTGTAATTCTTGTTGTAACTGTGACATTTCGTTGAGATTGGGATTGGAAGGTAAATGAGGTATCCGTTGTTCGTTCCAACGATGGAATTCCATCCATCGTTTGTAAGGAACTAAAGTTAGTTTTCGTCCTTCCATTTCATCCAAAGGTACAAATGTGTGGTCTTTCTAGAGAAGGGTGTCCTTTTTATCTTCTTTTTTTCTTATCGCATGACAACTCCTAAAAGCGGTCCAGCAATCGTTCCCAACAAAGGAGCCGCTATTTTTAACAACGGTCCTATCAGCATGGGTAGAAATCCTCCTCGTTGCACCAACATTTTTTTTTTTGCTGGAGAGGTATTTTCTTTTTAACCATTTGGCGAAGAACGTTCCGATGTTTGCCTATTTTTTGTTTCTGTATCTTGGACAAAGGTACCGTTCCTTTCAAGACGTTCAAACAACATTCGCACACGGTATCGATGATTTCTTTAAGGGCTGTTTGAATGAGTTGTTTTCGCATGGGAGGATTGGATTTGGTCAGGACAGACAAGACGTCCCAATGTTTAGCCAGACGAGGTGGAAGTCCTCCTTTTTTGGTTTTGCTTTTCTTCTTTTGGTGGTGGTGGCGTGCACGTTTGGGGGTCATCTTTTTAGAGGTCAGGAACAGGTCTGAAGTCTCTGGCAGGTCACACTTCTATTTTATACTGGAACACGACTCCACTGATTGTCTGCACGACGTACCATCTTCATGACAGGCCTCACTCGACGTTGAGGTGTTTTCAACGGACTAAATCGTCTCAGTTCTTCTTTGGATAAATCCACTAAACTTTGTAACACGCCGGTTCTCTCTTGGACTTTGGTTTTAGGGGATGGTACTTTGTTCGCGGCTGCTGCCATGGCCAAATAAGCCGATGTCGTAGGTCCCGAAGTGGTGACTTTCGAAATAGGTTTCCATTTTTGCATCAAATTAGGAAAAACTTGTCTTAAGTCCGGTTTGGCAGGCATCATCGTGAAGGGAGGTGAAGACGACGACGTCGTGGTGTCTTGCGGGTGTACGTTTGCGTCCTCGCAGCAGTACCTCTCTTGCTGCTCCTTGCAGTGGTGGTGGTGGTGGGTGTTTTTTTCTTCTTGGCACGACTTTTCTTTTTCTTTGGGGTTTTCTTCTTTTTAGGGCTTTTCTTCTTCTTTGGGCTTTTCCATTTTTTTTTTTTTTTTTTTTTTTTGGGCTTGGGCATTAGGATCCCATTTCAGGGGTTAAAATGATTTGCTTTTTAGTCCGTGGATCGATTCTAGGATCGGCTAGTTGTGACAACGCCACGTTATGTTTTTTGAAAAAAACGTTGAGTTTGATGAGGGATGTGAATGATGCCTTGCAGTAATTGACGTGCCGTCAAAGTAAACCATCGTAACACTTCTTTGAGACTAGCTTCTAACAAATGGGCACGGACTTGTGCATTTTTTTCGCGACTGATGCCATACATGGCACGAATCAATTTGGCAGAAGGATGAGCTTGAAAGGAAGTCATCTCGAAGACTGTGAGACAAAAATGACGTAGTGGATGTTTTTATAGTTTTTTTTTTTTCAGAGTGTGGCTGAAGGGGACGTGTAAATGACGGGGCCTCCTTCTTGGCACAAATGGTGAAACAATTGAGTACGAAATCTCAAATAGTCGGGAGTGGTAGGTTTTAAGTCGATGAGTAAATACGCATGAGGTGTTTGAGTGGCATCGTCGTACGCATAATTCAACCAAGGAGTGCCTAACTGTTTGGCTAACACTTGCACTTGAGATTTGTCTCTGGGGCTTTTAAACAAGACCACGTAATGAGCGTTGAGACTAATGGTACGATGGGCTTTACTTTGTTGAAATAAATTTTGAGTAATGTAAATGATGCTGGCATTTCGATGATGTCCTTTTCGTGTAAACCAAAGTTTAATTTCTTCTTCGTCTTCTCCTAACATGTCGTCGAAGATGACCAGATGTGTTTGACTCACGTCAGACACGATCCCATCGTCTTCGCGAGGAATGCCATCCACAAACGAAATGGCTTCTCCTTGACTTTCACGAAGTAAAGTGTAAGACGATTGCCACTCCTTGTAACACCACACGATGCGTTGAGGTGGACGATCGAACAAATGAGATTTGTGTTCGATCAAACGTTTGACTTATTCGGTTTTACCTGAACCACTCGGTCCAACAATCAACATGTTAAATGGATGGCGCAGATACAAAGCTTACCAACTTTGACGATCTAACTTTTCGTCGATCACTTTGACCACAGAAGTAGACGAGGCAGACGAGGCAGAGGATGATGTAGCCATGACTCAGGTAGGAAGAATTTTGAGAAGAAGACAAAAGACACAAGACATTTTATACGTTTCATACACGTTTATTTTTAAAAAAAAAAAACAACCAACACAACAAACATATTTTTTTTACAAGTCATGAAGGACAAAAAATGCAGACCGCAAAAATGGTGAGGTACAATATTAAGACTACCACTAAAAGAATCAAAGTTTTGTATAAACAAGTCAATGTACAACAAGAACAAAACACTGTCCTACGAATGGAATGCACAGGCACTGGTGGTGGTATTCTTCTAGTCTCTGTTTTGGTGGTAGAAGAATGAAATGTCTCTGACGGAAAGGAGGGGGCGTGTTCTTGTGGTGTTTCCATGTGGACGACAACGGTGTGGTCGTCTTTCTCTGTGTCAGGTTCTTCCAGGATTGTTTCTAAGGTCATTTTTTTGGACTTGGATTTCAAGTGGTTCACTTTTGGAAATTTAGTGACACACCAGGTCTTTGGCAAACCGTGACACTTCTTGTAGCCAATCATCGAAACCAATACTTTTCCAGTCACGTACATCTTTCCAATTGTAAAGGCTTTGGTGTAACCAACTAGCAATACACACTTCTTGAAACGTGTCAAGGATAGATAAAGTATGACAAATGTCTTCTTCACACGGAGGTACACCACTTGTCTTCATCACCAGTCTCAACACTTTGAGTATAATTTGTTTTTCGTGTGCCGATAAAGCATGAATGGTCATGTCTTTTTTGCTTTGGTTAGTCCGCCAACAACACTGTGCCTCCAAAAGAGTCCACAACGAATGTCCTGGAAAACGAAATCCAAGAAAGGCCGTCACCACGACACATACGGCATAGCGTCCAAAATTTAATGGAAACAGTTCTTGTATCAAGTGTTTATAATCCTCTAAGGTCTGAACACGATCGTTGACTTCCTTCCACGGAATACGTTTCACGAGTGTAGACCATAGTCCTGGCATGGTGGGTTTTTATATCTAGGTTCCCAAGGTTGGTATCTTTTGATGTGGGTTTTTATATCCAGGTTCCCAAGGTTGGTATCTTTTGTGAATGTCTACGCCAAGGTGCCAGCGATAGAATCTTCCCAAAATCTGTCTTCTGATACTTTGGAAGTAGCAATGGTTTAAAAATCGAGGAATGACTTTGAGTTTGCGTTTCGCTTGTATCTGGACAAACTCTCTGTAAATACGTTCTCGCAGCTCCAAAGGCAAACCAAGAATGTGTTCTGGTAAAGTATCCGACTTGGAAAGAAGTGACTCTCTTTTGTTTTCTTCACAATAGCTGTGATAGTTTCTACCCAGAATCAGACTTCTGATACGGTGGAAGTCGCGATAGTGTGCAAATCGAGGAATGAATATGAGTTTGCGTTTCACTTGTATCTGAACCAACTCTCTGTAAATGCGTTCTCGCAGCTTCAAAGGCAAATCACTAATGCGCTCTTCTAAACTAGTCTTCTTGGTAACAAAATGCTCATACACTTGCCAAATGGAATCGGTGGGTAAATGAAATCCAAGATGTTCAGTGATGACCTTACACGTCAGACGACGTAAAGGCATTTCGTCTTGAGGTGACACTTCTTGTAAACGTTTTTGGTATTCTTGTAAGTTGGTCACATTTTTTTCCTCCACTTCGTTCCATGGAATTTCTTGTATCACTCCCACATGGTAAGTGGTGCCATCCAATCTCTTATAAGATGTGGAAAGTTGATCAATGTCTGACCATTTGAACCTTTTCATAGCAATTAAACTTCTTATAGCATTCAGATACCAATAGTTAAAACGTTTGTGTTGTAAAGGATGTAACTGTTCTTTACGTATCACTTGTATCTGAACCAATTCTCTGTAAATGCGTTCTCGCAGCTCCAAAGGCAAACCACAAATGTATTCTTGTAAACTATCATCCGACATGTTTACTTCTTGGAAACGGTAGCATCCGTCTCATCGTACGTGTACTCTTCTAAGGCAACTAAAGGCAAGTACTGACATTAGATATTTAGGCCACTTGTCTTGGAACGTCTGGAGTCGCTTTTCAAACTTGGAACAGCCAGTCAAAGCCACAGGTATCGTCAATTCTTTACCCCTGTAGGGATGGCATTCACAAACACGTTTAGTATTCCCAAAAAAGAAGAGAGGGCGTCCTGCATCTCTAGAGGGACTGTGAGGCACACGCCCAGCATCATCGCTGTCAAAGCGTACGGAATCCGTCTCGTCGCATGGCACCGCATCGCACTCCAAGTCGTGATTGCTCTTGGAGTTCACACTAGATTTCTCACTCGGTGGGTGGGTGGCATGAGTATTCTTATTCATCTTTTTTTCTTCTTGCTCGGTCAACGTTGAAAGTCAGAATGAATGGTTAGGCTTGGAAGTGGTTTCTTTTTTATACCTGTCGACTGTACCATCCGTAAAGTACTGTAATGTAATCGGTGGAAACGCCAAAGAAAGGTAAGCACAGTTTGGAGACCATCTGGCATGTACCAGGATAGCTGAATCTTTAGGCTGCATACGAATGGTTGCACCACAACTGAAACACTGCACTTCGCTTCCCTGTCCAAAGTAGACAAATCCTGCTCTGGCTAAAGAGTTGTAAGTGGGTAATCCATTCCATTTAGGCCATTTTTTAAACGTGTTCAATCGACTGGCACACTCACAATAGTCAGGCAAGACCACGGGAAATTTGTATTCTTTCAACTTGAGGTCTGTAGTGGGTTCATCACACGGTGATGAAGTCATCGTCAATCTTGCTGTCTTTCTGTTCAAGTGGTCCCTTTTTTATACCGAAGATCGGCGTGTCTGTAAGGCAAAGTGGTGTGGTCTGGAAGTCTCACTCGTTTCTGGTACACGATTTGGTAAACCTTTTTTAAAGGGCGACTGACGATTTGGTGATTAGGTAACCGTACGATCTTGTGAGGTTCTAACGTGTGCACTCGAAAGTCTTTCACTTGTCCAGACAGCAAAGCATTTTTCAAAACCTCAAAATTGACCACTCGGCTAGTTCGATAGTTTAGGGTCAATCCTTTGACTTTGCATTGGGTGTGAAATTGTCCTTGTGGGTCTCGGTAGCCGTAATTTTTAGGGCCACCGCTGGCAAAACTCAGGATGGTGTCTTGAGGGTGCTCGTCCGTCCAGGCTCCTAAGCGATCTCCTTGGATGGTAGGGTGTGGGCAACCAGGGCGATGGATGTAGATACAACTGTCGGTGTCAAAGTACAGGACACGATTTCCCAAGACTTCTAAAGCTTCGTCGTACAATTTCAAGCGAGCATGGGCTGTCACGTAAGCTGCAATGACCACGTTGCTAAAATGGTCGGGCTGTACAAACTTGCATTCTTCTTCGAAATTGACTAAGATTAGATCATCAAGGACGATTTCGACGTGTTTCATTAGTATACTTTTGTCGTGCACCAGTTTAAAGTAGCGATAAGGATCGGTCAAGTATTCCGTCTTGGGTAAGATCGTATGTTGTGCCATTTTTCCCCACAAGCAATTGAGCATGACCTTGGCAAACGATCTTCTTCCTTCGTTTTTTTCTACGTCTTCCAAAGTGATGCCTTCGATGTCACGGTACTCTTCTTTGAATCGAACTTGGTCTTTGGGAGTCTGACACCACGAGGGATAGCCGCTGGCTTCTTGTTTCAGTTTTAAAAATTGGTTGACGTACCCCGAGAAAATGCCTGGATTCGAGGCGTCGTCCTTTTGGTATTGTGAGGTGGTTGGAAAGTGCCAGATTTCGTACACTTTCAACAAACGGTATCCTCGATCCAGAGCCCGAAACAATTCGGCACTGACCCACGTTCCTGTCAAAGAGCTTTCTTCCTTCGTGTGGTGACAGGGGTGATCTTGGTTGCATGTTTCGGCACACGTACGGCATAAAGGAAACATCAGTTTTCCTTGGCAATGGTGAGGTAAGATAGGATGGTACAAGTCGGTTGGGGGTAAGACTTTACATTTGATCAATCCTTCGTATTGACGAATGTGTTCCACGTCGATGTGTTCTGTCAAGATTTCAGGGTGCCCGGTTGTAAATCGTTTGTATTTGCACACCCAAGGATACAACGAACACACGTCGATGTATTTGATTTCTTCTCCTTTTGATTCGTCTACGTCGTAAGCAAGCGAATGGCATTGGTTCGTCCTCCAAATAAACTGTGGCGCGGATCCAAAGGCTCGATGTCGACCACGTCGTAACTTTCGGTGATGCTCCTAAATTCAGGATCAGTTTTCAAACGTCGATCGTACTCGTGCTCCCACATTTCTACCGCTTGGTATCCTTGACTTTATAACTTGAGTCGTCGTTGGTAAGTGTGTTCGTACAACTCTTCCATGCTGGCTCCCGTGAAAGGACTTTTCATGTTTCGTTTAGGAAAACAGGTAGGGCATCAGTGAAACAAACAACCCTGAAATTCGTACACCGTGTGAGGGTTTTCTAAATCCCATCCATCCACGGAATAAGATCCAATCTTCTTTTCTCCTCCTCCGTTTCTAGCATGTTGTATCCATTTGTCTTCCTTTTTGCACAAGTAATGGAGCCAACGCAAAGCTTTGGCCGAGTATTGACGACTGGCAAAGAGAGTTGTGTTGGAGTCTATGATGGCTAGTTCGTTCTCGGGCATGAAGTTTTTGGTGTAGACTAAGGCACAGGCTTTGGGTAGGGTGGACGCTTCTTTAAAAAAATCGATGTCTCCGTGATCTAGAAATAACTGTCGAAACTTTCCACAGCAACGGCGCAAAATGTCCACATCGGCTCGGCAGTACTTGAGCATTTCTTCTTGGAAGTCAAACGGTTCTGACTGGTGAACGCGGTACGAAGCGTGAATGGCTTCTCGGTGTTCAGGGCGCACTCCGTCGGGGTCGTAATAGTCGACGTCAGGCAAATGCGGTAGCACGTCGTGTTGATTGGCTTCCGTATTGAAGAAGTGAGGAAAATATCATTTGGCCATTTCTGTCATGCCAAATGTTTTTGGCATTCGACTCAAAGGCATGGATAAATAACTCATGGAATCTTTGAACTGCACTTGTCTCACTTTCATGTAGATGAGTTTGGCTCCGTTCATGGTGACAATGGGACATTCAGTACCTTGTTGCGAATAATATTTTAACAAAAACTGTCCATCGTATCCCGAGAAATTCTGAGCCATGACGGTCGCATAGCGATGACAGTCTCCGTAACGCTGAATGTCTTCTTCGCTCCAAGTATCGTTGGTAGGGTCTAAAATCCATTCAGCAAACTCGGGCAAAGTGTTAGGACCACGAAAGATTTTTTCACGTCCTCCTGAAATCCTACTACAATGAGGACAGTGAAAATGGATAGGTTCTTGGATGCACTTCTCACAAGCCCGATGAGCCACGTAGAAATTGGAATGTGAATGCCAGTTTCTTGCATGCATTCAAAATAAAAAAGATGAAATCCACTTGGTTCTTCTTGTTCTGATCGCTCTTTAATTCTTTCTTCTCTGTATTGTCGTATTTTTGCATGAAACATTGATAATCATAATCCACCATCTGCTCACAAATGCGGCATCTTTTCTTTCCAGCACAAACGTGTCTCTTGAGGGCGTTGGTTTCAATCAGTCGTCCACACGTGGAGCACAATTTCAATAAGTTGCAAGCACATTTTTGTTGGTGTCCTTGCGTCCTGAGATGTTGTTCGTAACAAGAGGGACTGACAAAAGTTCGTCGACACGTCTCACAATGGACGTGTTGTTCAGGAAGGCATGGCTTGGCCGCTAAACAACCCCGACATCGCTCACCGCAATGAATGTGTCGCTTCCGACTGTTAACTCCTTTGTCGCATTTCTCACAATAATATCCGTATCCTAGAAATCCTGTGATACTGGTGATGGTATCAAAATGTTCTTGGTGGTAATACACGTGAATGTATTTTCCTTCGGGGAAATCGGGGCCTCGAAACAGTCGAGCTCCACGCACTTCTTGAGGGTGAACTTTCAAAGTGTAGCCAGGAGCCAAGACGTCTTGAAGTTGTTGCATTTGAGAAATACCACACACGGTGTCTTTGGGGATGCCTGCTTGTTGTAACATAGTTCTGCTTCTTTTCGTTGTTTGGCATTCTTCGACTTTCGAATGTTTTCCCAGGCTCTTTTCCATTCTGTGGTCTCGTTCTTGTCGGCATACGTTCGCCCCACCACAATGGCCCGAGCCAAACACATCTGGTCTTGTAAATTGTCGATTTGGACGACACTGCGTTTGGTACTGCGAAGGTCGTCCACCAATAACGCTTTCCTACTTGAGTCATGTAAAGTGTAGCCTCTTCATCCGTGATGGTAAAGTTTTCGTTGGATTGTTGAACGTGTTCTATTTTGGTCATGACTTTGGCTGGTGTTAATTCTGCCGGCAGTGCTGAACTCGATCCAGACAGGTGACTTCAAACTGTCGTGATGGATGGCTAGTCTCAATCGATCGTCTTCTTTGGCTCCGCATTGTCGTTTCAAGTTCTGTAACACAGAACCCCACAAATCGGTAATTAACCCGGCAGCTTTCTCGGGAGGCACTTCGGACTTGAAGTCTTTAAAGTGAACCGTGTGAGTGTATGCTGTGGTTCTAAATTTTCTAGAGGTTATTTTTTGTGTCTCTCGAATACGATAGTAATTTTCGGGAGCCACGGTAGGACTTTCTTGGTCAGGGCTGTTGGTAGTGGTGGTTTTTTTTTGGGTGAGTTAGAAGTTTTGGTTTCAGGTTCACTCATCTCCTCTTCGAAATCGCTAGCATGGACTTGAGCTAGCAGTTCAGCAAGCGGTGTTTCAGGAGGCACGGAAAATCTTCGTCGCCGTGGCCTCTTCGTTTCTTCTTCTTCTGGTTTCTCATGAATTTGGCGTGATCTTTTCATCTTAAAGTCTGATTTGAATCTGATTCAGTTTCACAAAGGGAAACTATATATAAAGAGACCTTCTTACCCTCAGAATCAGTATTTGTGATTCCACTTTCAAACTGTGAAGATGGAAGAGAAGAAGTCAGAAAACCTTGCCCTTCTGCTCAAAATTTCAGCACAACAGACGGCTGTGGCTATCAAAATTTTACAGAGAGTCCTTGGAAAGTATACTAATAAGACAAAGGACTACTCCTCTTATCGAGATAAAAGTCAAGATACTTGCTATATCTGCCAAGAGAAAGGACATTGGGCTCAAGAATGTCCACAACGTCAAGAAAAAGAAAAGAGAGACAAAGGGAAAGATACCTATTATCATTGTAAAGGAAAAGGACATTGGTCTTCCGAGTGTCCTCAGAAACAAGAGAACCTACCAGAGAGGGAGGAAGCAGAGGGATCTTCACTCCAAGAAGAAGAAGAAGAAGAACCTATCGTCAAGAAAAGCAAGAAAGCTAGACGACTGGAAGACAGTGAGAATGAAGAAGAAGAAGAACCCTTGATCCCTGTGAAGAAATTCAAGAAGAACAAGAGAGACAGACTGTGAACAATGAACTTTTTTTGGAGTGTGGTGTTATGTTCATGGTGAATTATTTTGTAAAAAAAAAGAGAGAATAGACCAGAATGGAAAAAAAGTAAGTGTCTTTGTGTTGTTTTTTTTTGTTATTTAGAGTATGGATGCACGCATGCACGCACTCTTACACAAAACCAAGGAATGGGATTTAAAGTTTTACTTGATTTGGCAATTTGATTTATTTTCTAGATAAATGGGTGGCCCTGAAAAGGGCCGTTGGGGTGTTGGTTTTTTTTGTTAAACAAATTTATGGACTCGACATAATTAACTTCAACTGTCGCAATCCTTTTCCACGACCCAGTCCTATTCCTGCTGCTGCTGCTTTGGTGGTAGTAGTAGTAGTGAATGGTGATGGTGGTGGTGGTGGTGGTGGTAGCATCTCACTAGTAATAGTCGTGATGGGCTTCGCATGTTTAGCCCGTGATGGTCTTTTTCTCTTAGGCTGAGTTAAAGAATATTCATACAGCTTTCTTAGATGCTTTAATCCTTCTAAAATGTCTTGTAGTAGACTCACCGTTTTGTCTTCATTGCTCTCTTCCTTCGGTTCTTCATTCTTCTCCTCTTCTAACTTTCTTAGTTCTTCTTCTTGTTTTCTTCATTCCTCTTCTTGCTGAAGAAACACTTCTTCCGCTTCTCTCTGTCGCTGTACACATTTTTCTAATTCTTCTTTTTGCCTCTTTTTAAAATCATCCATGACAGGCAGCAAAGAGGCTGATGGTAGAGCAGCTGCAGCAGTAGCAGCAACAGTCGTGGTCGTTTCAGGTACAAATTCTTCAGACAAAAAATCCCCGAAATCTAAATTAAACTCTTCCGGTTGGAAGTTCAACACAGCATTGCTCGTTGTAGGCTCACTCCAATACATAGTGGTCTTGGTAGTCTCCATTAGGCTGTCCAAAAAGTAAAAACCCTACGAACGCTGTGATACCTTTATACCCAAAATGACGTCACACTCCTGCTCTCTTCCTATTAGAAGAAAAACTGACCCACTTGTAACGCGCGCTTGGATTGGTAGTTCATTTCAATCCATTTCGGCCACTCATATGGCATATATACCACCGCTTGTCTCATAAAGCTTCACTGGTTTTCTCCAAGACTACTCCAGAAGAAGAAAAAAGATGTGGACTAGTGTCGAGTCATCCAGTATCGTCTCGGGAATGTTGTTTGACCCAGCATTCCCCATGTATGTAAAAGCCTCATAGGCTATTACTAAAATAAGAGAGACCGCTATATGGAAACGTCGTATTTATGTAGAAAGACAAGGATGTTTGAAGAGGGTACTCCTCTACGGTCCGGAAGTACGACGTAGTCTCAGAAGAAGAAGACAACCCTCCAGGAGATGTCTTCTCTGTTAAACCAACAAAACTCCAATGGCCCTTTTCAGGGCCACCCATTTTTCAAGAAAAGATTAATTTTTCCATGATTGCCCTATTTTTTTTCCCTCAACAGTCCCAATGCTAAATTCCCGTTATTCCCCATACAGTCCCCCGCCATGTTAAATTCCCGTTATTCCCCCAAGGGTCCCCCAATGCTAAATTCCCGTTATTCTCCCAAGGGTCCCCCAATGCTAAATTCCCGTTATTCCCCCAACGTCCCCCTTTTCCCCCAACACTCCCCCTATACTATTCAGGTTTCACTATAATTGGGCCAATGTCACTTTTGACGCACACATCCCAAATCAGCCTTTCTGGTACATGAGCCAACTGTTGTTGCATCAGAATGTGCATTCTTTGTAGTTAACAAAAATCCATCTGACACATTTCTTCTTGTTGGTTCTACAAATGACTTTATTTCAGAAAGTAAAGAAGAATGAAGGAAGGAAGATATAGATACATAGGTAGATAGTGAAATTTATACATACATACAAACATACAATGTATGACATTATGTGCCGTTGTCGCGGAGGCTTGTCCCAGAGGGACAAAGCCGTTCATTGTGCTAGCTCACCAACAGTGCAAGAGTAGAAAACATTTTCTATTTTGCCGCTCTGAGGCAAAAGTCGCCACTTAGGGGCGGCCTCATTGCACCTTCGGTGCACGTCGTTGGCGAGAACATCACAGGCTCAGTTGTTAACTATAGTGTAGTTGTTAATTTTGTCGCAGTTGTTTTATATATTGAGCATGCGTAATATTGACTGTGCTATAAATTTTCTTGTAACCCTATACTAGATGGTAACGCACTCTTTTAAAATTTACTAATGCGCCAGAAAATACATATTCTCTTATCCTTATAACATACGGTGATACAAAGTAAATATAAAGTGCACGTTGTTGAATTTTGAATTTATCTTTTGGTCATTTTTTTATTTTGTTTGTTGTGCTAGATCGTATTCTTTATTCATTTACAAGTGCGCCAAAGTTTGCAATTACTATCTACTACGAATGAAGAAAGAAATAAGAAAGAAAATTAAAAAGAAAACAGGATTGATAAAAAGATGAATGTATGGATTGTGACATACATACATACATATATACATACATACATACACGCATTCGTACATCTTACTTAAATGTTCACTTACTTATTCATTTATTTTTTCTTTATTTTCTTACATTCTTACTAAATATAAATTGAACAATATTGCATTTACCCTAGACATGCCAGAAATATATTTTATCGAAAGTAACATCTGCCTGCGCGTTTGTGATACATTGTTGCAGCTAGTTACATATATAGCAATAGAAATGTGACCAAGGATGAAATCATTGACATGTGTTGTTAAAATTATCCAAAGTAAGATTATCCGTTCTAAAATAGCTAAGAATCCTAATTCTGATTTGTTTGTTCGGTCATTACATCTTGGGTTGTACCAAGCATGGCAAATTCATTGAATTTCGTGAGACAAACAGTTCTTCGTTTCCCCAGAAAATGACTTCTGTCGGCACGTTCTTCTTAAATATGCACTGTGAGAAGAAGTGTGCTTTTTTCCTTATATATCATTTTTTTTACGAGGGGGAGGGGGTCTGTGGGTGGGTGGGTGGTCGATACATGTTTGTTTTGTAGCAACTATTGCATGTTCATTGATTTGTATGTGATAAACAGTTCTTCGCTTTACCAGAAAATGACTTCTTTACCCACGTTATACTTAAAAACGCCACTCTGTGAGGAAGTGTCTTTATTTTCGTATAGCTCATACCTTTCTGGTTTGCTTGTTACGTTTATGGCTTGTTTGCAACCATGAAATGGAGATAAATCTGTATCCAAGAAATACATTGAAATTACAGTATTAATTTCAAACATAAAATTAATTAATTAATGCAAAACCCACAGTGTAAAATTATGCAGCTTATTTTAAAGACAATACGACTTGTATCAAAATATGTTTATAATAAATCTTTTGTCGCGATTTATCTATGTATGTCAGAGACTCTTTAGTGCCTTATTCTTATTGTTATAGTAAGTGGTCCTTAAGGAGAAGAGAGTTCAGTACAGAGAGGAGTACATCTGTACAAGGTGGCAGACCACTGAGTATTGCAAATACCAGCACAGAGAATGAAACTCGGGAACGCAAACACGACAAACAAGTGCTTTACTACATCGACACTACATCTGCCTCTACAAATAATTTCTTTTGAACTACTACTTTATCTTGTGCTTCCATAGATTGTAATCCATAGATTGTGATAAACTGATAGATACTCACTGTGATATATATCTACTAGGCTGTTTTCGTGGTAGCCTAATATCGGGCTTTCCGATCTTGCGACCTAAAGGCTTCTCATATTATGACGCAAACAAATTGGAAAAGAAGTTAGATAACTGTCAGAAACCGCCACCTAATGTTTGCTAATCAATATATCTCCTAGGTTTCTAACTTTATCTAGATTTGACACTTTTAAGGTTTGGTTTTTAAAGTGTTTTTGTGATTGTAGGATTGAAGTATGATTTTGGGGCTTAAATTTACTTTAATTTTGATGCCTGAAGAGGGATTAGCATGAAGATGGCGACAGCTTCCTTGTTTTGAATCGCTAAAAATGTAATACTTTGATTGTGACCCTGGACAGACTATGCAAAGAGTCAACGTTATGAAACTGATGGGTGTTTTATTTCGAATAGTTCATGAAAGATATGTTTCTTATTATCCACTTACTTGTAAGATGATATATTTTATCTTTCTACCTCTCTGTCTTTCCACTTGTATAGCAATGCGGATTATTTCCAGGAGTAGGGGTTGGGATTTTCGACTTACTATCAATCATATATCTTCCGCCAAAATGGAAACATTTATTAAAGTGTTATTAAAATCAAGTAATAATAATAATAATAATAATAATAATAATAAATGCTGGACGGAAGCTCGAAATCAAATCTTTTATCTTGAATGCATACATGTGTGTGTGCGTATGTGTGTTTACTGAATGAAATAGGTCAAGGTCATTTTTACACATAGGTCCTGTATTCGGTAATCTCAGACACGAATCTATTTTTGACTCAACCTTAAAATTTCTATACTCGGGTATTCAGATGTGGACAATATTAAAGCCAAGTGTACCTTACGAGTGGGGACGACACTCTAGTCTTTAAAAACATAAATCTTCAATATAAGTAACCTGATATCTCATATCTCATCTCTCTATACGATAAAAGCTAGGGGCACAGTGACAGGTCTATTGTTGTTCTGATACCAAAAACATGAAGTGGCTTGCTTCATATAAACGTACATTTGACCATCTACTGGGAATACTTCATTGCATGGTACACAGCGTGCCTTTGTCAAAGATTAATACGGCAGACGAGATTGTAGTGCAATAATAATGGACATCTAAAACAACACGCTTGTCTTTTGAGTTCAATCAAGGCTAGACTGGATGGAGACTAAACTTAGATAAAATTGGGAAAATCTTGTTATTTTTTATTTAAATGACATTCATTGAAATTTTTGAAACAGATAGAAAAACCTGTATGCTCATGAAAACTTTTTAACTTTCAGTTAATTGATGTATATCTGAGACATAAGTTTCCGATAATGCACTTTCATTTTGAATTTTCAGCTGCATATTGTCATTTCGGCCTCGTTGTTCGTGTTATATATAGGAGCAAGTGCGTGAAGAAAAAAAAAAAATGAAGGGACATATTGCGTGTTTTGTTGTTGTGTTGTTGTTGTTGTTGTACTTAATAGGAGAAGATGTCGCATCCAAGTTAGTTAAATCCTTCACAAACACCAAACTTCATGTAACATATATGATTGAAACCACACACTTAGCCATTTGAGAAGTATCGAGTGTAACAACGAGACAAGTACAATAAAAATCATTGAAATTTTTTTTTCCGTTTATCCTAATCCCCAAAACTCTGTTTAATATCTTACATTTACCTATATCATAATACTGACACTGAGGAGATCACTTCACTAGATATACATACAATTTATTGTAAATAAAGTAAATTAATCAGCTTAATGTGTACCTAATATCAGACTCTAGTTTTAGTCTTGTGATAACCGTTAAAAAATAATGTTCACCGACTTTTTTATGCATTGGAATATTCAGTGTCTATAGTACTAACATACCCAGATTTAACAGATTCGACAGATATGAACCTCAAGATCAACCGTTTTGCTTATTTGTACATGTATCTTTCATGTAGGTAATACTATCTTCTAATATCACATCTCTTGTCTCATTTTAAAACAAAAGCACGTACTGAAGTGTTTGATCTTCTATAACTAAATGTGGCATTCAGTCTTGTTCTTTGTATACTGATGACCTAAAATACCTGGCTCAAATGCCACACGCTGAGGAAACTTATTTGTCTTTAAAGCGGGGCGTTGTGAGTGATTGCTTCCAAATTAAGTATTGTTTCTGATTTACAAATAGCATGGGAATAACTTGAAACAATGGCACAGCAACGTACACATCCCAACCAGCCTATCCATTGTGTGAGACAACTCGAGTTGACTTATTTTTTCAGTCTTTAAACTAAGAAAAATTCCTTTAATGCATAATTTTATGAGGATTTTCTTGATTTCAAATTCATTTAAAAAAAGAAGAAAGTAGAAAATATAAATAAAGAAAGACGAATAGTTCCATAGATTAATGCACATCATGACATGCATACACATATACATACATACATACATACATACATACATACATACATACATACATACATACATACATACAGGCGATGAATCATATATACATGCATACATACGTGCATACATACATACATACATACATACATACATACATACATACATACATACATACATACATACATACATACAGAATTGTGAAACAAGGATGGTTGTCTGTGGAACAACAAGACGGAAGTATCAGGTTGCCCTGCAAAGACACGTGGTTGTCCGATTAAAAATCTACTTGATCATTCCAATGAAAACAGTGATTAATCAATTATTAAAAATTTAGCATTAGATTTCTTCTAAATTATGTAACTGCGAAGTCCACAAGCTCCTATTTTCAATTTGTATTTTATGTAGACAGCTGAATTGATTCATTTTGCATAATTTTAAACATACTTATTTTACTTTTAACATATAAAGACCTGATTGTTCTGCCGGGCTTTGACCTGGAGTCAACTTGGTTCCACAGTTTTGATTTTGGTTGTCCGGTGCAACTGAGCTATATTTTGTTTTATCTACACACACACACACACACACACACACACACACACGCACACACACACACACACGCACACACACACACACACACACGCGCACAAATATAAAATATCCACTTGCTTTCATCTTTTTTTCGCTCTCAATAACTTGCTTTTATCTTTATTTCACTCTCAATATAGTGTTCTATATGCCTTTTCACTCTTCACACACACATACGCGAGCGTACAAGATAAAAAGATGCATTTATTTATATTTTTCTCCCTCAATCTTTCTTTCTTTCTGCCTCCACCTCTCAATTTACACACAGACGATCGCAAAAGAAGAAACCCTCTGGAGTAGTCCACAGAACAGCTTCAGCGTGGTTCTCCACAGCGAAAAAAGTACTGCAAAGTCATTTTCTTTCTTCACAAATGTATTTTCCCTTCGGAACATATCAGAGCCAAATAAAAAAAATATTCTGGTTTAATTTTCTCTGCCTAATAGCCTAATATGCGCGTCTGCTTTTTTATTCTATGACAAAAGTACAGAGCACTATCAGCGAGAAAGTATAAATTTATCTAAATGTCTGTGATACAGGCAAACAATATCTTTTAATACAATACCATTTATGTATGGTTATTCCTAATCACCAGCACATAATTCTAAGGATTACATTCTGACAACCTGTTTTGCGCAGTTTTTAGTGTTTAGTTTTCCTCTTAACTTTTTTTTTTTTTTGAAAAAGAAATGACTATCTCAACCTCCAAAGTTATTGAGAATGTAAGTCACTTCATTTAATTTTATCCATTCAAACTTTGAAATAAAATCTTGTCTATCTATCTATCTGTGTCTTCCTCACTCTATCTCTATCCCAAATAAAACTTTTTATCATACCAAAAATCTATAATGTTTTTCATCGAGTATTGTTGAAAGCATAGTTTCATTTTTTACGAATTGAAACTCCTACAATATTAAAATAAGGTCAAAAATTGAGCCCCAACGCTACAAAAAAAAAACAAAAAAAAAAAAAAAAAAAACAATATTCATGAAGATAAAAAAAATTTCAAGTATAGAGGACGTGAAGTGATATTTATAGTTTTAAACATTTGCAAAAATGACTGAAAGTTTGTAACATTATAATACAATCACTTAAAACATGGCTCAAGTTTGTGGAATGTATCCGCTCGCTAACGAATATAGTTTTAATATCATGCATGAGATTCCTATATTTTATTCATGTCAAAACTACATGAATCAGTTTTTTGTACACCCCCATGGGTTTTTAAGGTGTTGTATGTGGGTTGGACATTGCCGCTGAAATAAGGAAATTTTTATTAAAACCCACGGAAAAACCCTCACCTTTAATGTACTTTTTTGGGAAAGGGGGAAGGATTATCTACCCGGGGTGGGGCAGGTCCCTTATGGTAGCAAGTGGCTGGGCTTTTAACACCAAGCACAGTTGGGAAAGATAAACCGAGTCAGTGCAAAATGTACACAACAGGAACTAACAACACTGCAACATTAGCATTAACAACAAACAAATACGAAACAACAGCCGACAACAGCGAACAATAACTAGAAGCACCTTTAGGTTGTTCGCTATTGTGAATTCCCCTAGCTTCCCTATTGCAACATTTGAAGTATCAAAATGTCCCCGACGCGTTTTAAAAAAGATCTGGTGGTGGTAATAATAATAATAATAATAATAAATAATGTCTTTTTTTTTTAAAAGACACAATATTTAGACGTAAGAGCTAATCTTACGATTGGATTCTAATAAAAATGATTAGTACCGACTACATGTATTTCATATGTACACAATGTTATTATGTAATGTAGGTGCGAGCCAGATGGTACTCATGACATTAGGGTTTGAATTTAACAGTAATATATGGAGTTTCTAGTTTCAATAGGAATGGTATTCCATAATTTGGACCTGATATAGCAGCAGAAACAGGCAGATACTTTTCGAAATAGGGGGGGGAAACCCAATGTGATAGTGGAAAGAAACTATACTGTATTCGGCAGAGATCGAAAATAAACAATCATGTAATAGCGGTTTGGTAAATTGATGACAAATATGAATTCCGGTACATCTTGATCATCAATTTTCTAAAAGCGCAGTTCAGTGGCGTTATACCAATGCATTTCTTAAACCTGAAACAAGGTGGAATTTGGTGATTTTTTACATTACCCTCTGAAGTGATTTTTTTTTACTGGTGTTACAGGGATGATTTGTTTTTAATGATCTTTGTGATAGTCTTGCTTGAAAATCTAGTGAAGGTTAAAATATTTTTTTATTTTTTTTTTTAAATTTTTTTATTTCATTACTTTGCCAAAATGTGCGATTTCGTGCACGTTTCGAAAGTAATTTCATCTTTACATTCCTCATATAAAAGGAAAGGAGTCTGTTTAAAAATTATAATAATCATAGCTTTCCCTGAACACGTCCACTATCCCACCCACCCCTTCCCGAGGGCGACGGCAGTGTTCGATATATAGACTTATCTGACACAGAGGGGATGTGGTGGTCAGTAAACTGACACGGAGGGGATGGCGGTCAGTGGAGACTCACAACTCTGCTTCAGTTATGCGTTACAATGATTATATAGATAGTTTCCCATCGCAGCAAAACTGAATCATCTTTGTTTTTTTTTTAACATGCATAGCTTAAATCAATGTGTTGGCGGCATAGAGCACCTTCCTTTGTACTTTAAAAAGAAAAAACATACTAATAATTTTGTTCAGATCTAGAATTCAAGATTGACATCTTCTTCAACGACCTGTATTACTCAAAATGATTGCAAATTTCACTTTCCAGCCATACCAAAATAGATTAATAATGTTTCAAAGTTTAGAGCTGCACTTACAAAATTAAGAGGGTCATGGCATCAACGATCGTTTAAAAATTAAAAGTCGTAGATGGGCAAACTCTGACTATGTCACGTGAACATTTTCTGAAAGGTGCAAACTCTTTGATGTTTTTGAAGAAAAAAATAATTTTATGTTTATGTGCCTTTTGTGTATATATTGTTCCCTCACAAATATAGGGACCGAAAATATTGCAAATAGACATTTAGCAGTTAAGAAACAAAAAAAATAAAGAAATAAAAAATAAAAAATGTATCCGCCCTATAAAAACTCTAAACCGTTCCAACCACAAAAACTTAAATCATTGGAAAAATCACCCCGTGATTCAAAAATAAAATAAACAATTAAACAAATTACCATTATTAAACAATTCCTAAATATTATATATATCTGAAATTTTTTAGTTAATGTGCGAAAGCACCAAAACTGTGTAAATTGTAATGCTCAACTTAATGGTCGTATACTTCGGATACGCTTCTCTCATATCAAAGTCCCTGAATTCCCTGCCCCAGATATATCTGTCGCATTGACAGATGAACTCACTGATATAGTATGAGCACTGACTTGGGGAACATGTCGGACTTGAACCCGCAGTCTCCATACAGGAGTAATGAGCGTGAACAGCAGTCAGCAGGGTGCCAGGTTTAACTATATGCATGTACATGAAGTTCTGGAAAAGTACCAACGTTCCCCAGCCATCATAATTTTTGTATACGATGCTTCAGCGAGTTAGCCACTGAGACCAACAATGCATATATAATTTATTAATATTCAAAGAGATGAGATGATTACAATCCCCATAAAAAAAGCCACGATATGTTTTGTATTTATGGGGGGGTGGGGAGTTGCGGCACTTTTAACACTTTATTGGCCTTTATCGTGCCTTAGGAATTGAGAGCCATGTGCCTATCCCAAGGACACACAGAGGCAACCGACCCGGGCTGGCCTGGACGGGTATCGAACCTTGTGACCCTTGGATTACAAGTCCAACGCTCTACCAACTGAGTTGTAATAATTGTTGTTGTAGTTATAGGTTGAAATAGTGGTGGTGTTGGTGGCGTTGTCGCTCTTGTTGTTTGCTTTGTAACGTCTATAACGCAATGTTTAAACTCACCGAGTTCTTTTCAAGTTATTTGTTTCTCTTTCTTCGAGCTCTAAAACTTAATTGTCTTCTCTCTCTC
>JAQPZY010001442.1:1800000-2057500 GCA_029931535.1 Margaritifera margaritifera
ATGCAGTAACAAAATAGTGTATTGATACTAATGTCAACACTCTTAAAACAGGATTCATGGATAGTCAGCTTCAAAAGTTGATGAAGAATTACTAAAATCAGATGGCAAATACTAAAATTAAATGAAATTTCTTTGAAAAAAACCCACGTAAAGTTTGCTTCTGGAAAGACTTTTACATTCAAACTCGGAAAGGAGAAACATATAGTGACATACGATGATGATAAGAACCCTTTAATTTCATAATTTCTGATGGTTTGTAAATAAAAATAAACGAGATGGAAATTGTTAGATTTGGTGAAACAGGTTAGAGGTCCCACAAGGTTTCATTGTAATGTTAAGATGACTTTTAAAAAATACAAGACTGTGCTACTAGATGTTTTGTAGATATTATTATTACCAATTATCGCAAGCAAAATTATAAAACTTTCCTTACGAATCTGGTGATGCAATGAATAGCATATTAGATATGATTGAAAATAAGATCACCCTAAAGCTATATGGCTATTGATGATTTTGACTTGAAAAATACAAAATATGCTGATGATAAAACAATTCATGTGAAGCATGAACCATCATTCTTTTAGTTCCAAAAATGTTCAGAATATAAATAGAATGAGTACTTAGATTATGTGAACCAAAAGACAACTGCAATATCTTGGTTAGAATGTACAAAAAGCAGAGATATTGAAAATGCAACCGGACGTGTTGTGTGGACATGCGCATGCGATGCTTTTGTACGATGAGTAAGCAACTGTACGTGGCTTTAAAAAAAACTTGAAATAGTATTTATTTAAAATAAAATGTTACTTGTCAAATGTTCTGTAAACAAATATTTTTTTCAAAGGCAAATAATGTAGTTTCAATAATAATTTTATCAACATTGTCAGTACATACACCTGATATGTTATGTTGTGTAACGTGCGCCACAACAGATTCTCGTCAACCTTGTCTGTTTCCTTGAGATGCCAAATTCGGTGCGAAAATCATGCATACTTTAAGAAAAGAATTTACAGCAAAATCCCACTAAACAATCCTCTAAAGCCAAGATGTGGAACTATATGATTTAATTGGTATGGGCAGTTCGTGCGTCGCTGACAGATACGTGCAAGTTCGTTTACACGTTTACCAATTTGGTAAACGTTTACAGGCAGTAAACTAAACTAAGCCGTGTATACAATTGTAAATGTTGCAGCCTTAGTCCCCGATAACAGTTTGTCCCAGTCTCTTTCCGAGAGTCGAAGTTATGCGGGTCTTTGTCTTGCATTGGAAACAGACGACGATGTTCAGAATGACTGATCAAGTCACGCTCCTCACAGTTTATACTTTTTCAGAATATATCGCTGTGCATTTGTAACACACTCGTCTCTTTCCCATGCGAATCGAATAAACTGGATTTTTACATACTCGTCTCTTTCCCATGCGAATCGAATCAATTGGATTTGTACATACTCGTCTCTTTCCCATGCGAATCGAATCAATTGGATTTTTACACACTCGTCTCTTTCCAATGTGAATCGAATCAATTGGATTTTTACATACTCGTCTCTTTCCCATGCGAATCGAATCAATTGGATTTTTACACACTCGTCTCTTTCCCATGCGAATCGAATCAATTGGATTTTTACATACTCGTCTCTTTCCCATGCGAATCGAATCCATTGGATTTTTACATACTTGTCGCTTTCCCATGCGAATCGAATCAATTGGATTTTTACATACTCGTCTCTTTCCCATGCGAATCGAATCAATTGGATTTTTGGAAAGAGACTCTGAGGCAATTGTAGTGATACTTTTCAATTTGGTACGTTTTTGGCGGACGAACATCTGGCTAGATATGTGAAGAACATATTATTATAAAATGATAGGTGTTTAAAAAAACACTTGACAACGTTTCAGCAGTCAATGAAATACCTGCACTTTTAATTTTTAATGTTTATCCTCTAACTTTGTAATGAAAAGATTGAATAAATCTGTCCGTTTCAATAACCTGAAGCTATTGCTTACGTTGCTGTTACTGGCGACACGTCATCTAATCATGGCAACGTCGTGAAGATATTATGATGTTTTGACCACCACGGCTTGAGGGCAGTTCGAAATGGCTATTAGTTACATCTAATGTTTGCTAGTTTGTGTGTTGTTTTTTTCTGAAGCATTTGATGGAAAAGGCAGAGGATGTTCCGGCTGATCGCTGTGTAAATCCCATTCGGAATGTCCTCGTCTCTTTCCGATTCGAATCGAATAACATCGACCATCTGCAAGAGACTTGGGGGGGGGGGGGGGGGGGAATGTAGTGATACTACCCCAAATGGCAAGCTTTTGGCGGACGAACATCCAGCTTGATGTGCGAAGAACAGATTCTTATAAATGGTAGGTGTTGGAAACAGCACTCCACAACTTGTGAACAATCAATGAAATATCTGCAATTTTTTAATTTTTAATGTAATTCCTGCAACTTTAAAATGAAAACTTGAAGAAATCATTCGGTTTCAATAAACCGAACAACTGCTTACGTTGCTGTTTGTGATGACACGTCATCTAATAATTATGACGTTATAAAGTTATTATTACGTAATAACAACCACTGGCTTGAGTGCAGTTCAAAATGGTCATTGTTTACATCCGTTTTTATTTTTAACGTTTTTTTTCTTTTCTTTTAGCATGAGATCAAAAAGGCAGAGGACATTCCGATTGCGTTTTATCCTTTCAAACAGTGGTAACCCAAGATTGGAACATCGTTCGGTCATTTTCGTCAGTTCGTCAAATAACCTCAGAAGTGGTTGCACGAATACAAATCAGTTTAATGTGTTTGGTGATTCGCCTCTGGCTGGGTGCACTACATACGCTACGACAGCAAGTTCAGAAATTATTCCGATTGTGTATTTGTCTCCTTCGGTCGTCATGTTGTTCCATGTGAACGAAAGTAGTTCATAATATAGTTCTCAATGGCGACGAATTACATCCGAAGTTTCTTTCTCAACTTGACGGAAACGGTCAGATTATGTTCCGATTGAGGTAACCCACTGTGAGGAGTCATTTGGAACATCCTTGTCTCTTTCCCATCAGTGTCGTGGGTAGTCGTTGTGATTCTTCCCAAATTGGCAAGTTTATCGGATGAACATCAGCTGTGAGAAGAACAGAGTCTTATAAAATGATTGGTGTTGAAAATAACAGTTGTCGACATTTGAACAATCAATGACATACGTGGACTTTTAATTGTTAAGTTTTTCATGCACCTTTGTGATGAAAAAATTGAAGAAATCGTTCGATTTCATAACCTGAAACTATTGCTTACGTGGCAGTTAGCGATGGAACGTCATCTATTAATGGTAACGTCATGAGGTTATTATGATGTAACAACCATGGGCTTGAGTGCTGTTCGAAATGGCCGTTGTTTACATCCGAGGTTTTTTCTAGCAAGCGATGGAAAAGACCGAGGATGTTCCGATTCTATGAGGACTATCAATCGGAACATTTTTCGGCCTTTTCCGTCAATCGAATCACCAAACCCCATCATACAACTACATTGAAGTAATTTTCGACTTGGACGGAAATGGCCGAGCGATGTTCCTATGGAGGACTATGTGACCAAGTGCTACAACGCTGACATACTGACCTGTTGCAAATGTCCGTTATTTTCATGATGAAAACGACGAATTGGTCCATTTTCTTCTCCCTTGTCAAGCGATTTAGTGCACAAGAATAAAAGTAGTACTTCAGAAAAATACCAAATAGTAGGAGCCACCCAGTAAATCACAATGTTAAGTCCCTGCAATTCAGCTATATTTGAATGAATTTTAATGAAGATGCCATTTTTGCTGTTATGAAAACTAGTCTTGCTTCCATATATTATATTTTTTTTCCTGGCTACAAATAATGCGCCCGCCTTAAGCCACCTAGTAAATCACATGTAACTGCCAAGTGCCTGAATGTTTTCCCGCGCGCACGTGTTCATGAAGGGGTTTAAAGTTCAGGGACTTGGCATTTGTAATTTACACGGTGGCTCATACCAACCAATGGACGATCAGACAATTTCAACTTATTTGACCTCTAACCTAAACAAAATATGCAAATAATATCATTGTATATAATGCACATATTATTAGTGAAAATTAACAAGTGAAAATCGTATGAAATAATTTGTTTTATTAAAAATTTGTGTGTATATGATTGCATGGTGTTCAGTAGGGGAATAATTAAAATGTCGAAACATTATTCTGTAACAGACATTTTTATAGTGCCCCTTTTAGAGTCGCCCCTAATTTTAGCTGCTAAAACTAATAATGACAATTTCCACAAATATGTTTTGAGTCGACCCTATAAAGTGTCAGCTGTATTTGCGCAGACACTATAAAATCCATGTGCGAGTAAAGAAGGATGTCCATGGGATAAATAAGATATATATATATATATATATATATATATATATATATATATATATATATATATATATATATATATATATATATATATATATATATATATATATATATATGGAAACAAATTATTCTTAGTTTCCTTTTAGAGCAGCCATTTGCCATTTTGCTTTAAAACTGTTGCTTTCCACGTTTCTGCCAAGTGCGCGCCATCCCGATTATGCAGGAACAAGAAGTTGGAAGGGGACATGGTATCATGAATAAAAATAGATGCTTGCAGTATACACTATTGTTTTTATTTGTTTAACAGAGTGAGAACCAGGTACACCATCCTTCTCTTATAACATACATTTTTTGTGCGTTCCATCGGGAAGGAAAGACAGTCTAAAATTGTCGGGCAACCCAAATTTATTTACAGCGCTCGTGCCGGGTAGGTCATTCAACTTTTTTGGTAAACTTTACTTTATGACCATAAGATGGACAGTCCAATAAGGAAGGCCTCTTTTACTTCAAGAAATAAGAACAGCTGAAAAAAGTGAAAAAAAAAAAAAAAAAAAAAAAAAAATTCTGTACAAAAAAAAAAAAACAACAAACAAATAAAACAAATAAAACAAAAAAACCCCCACTCTTTTTATTATTAATCACAGAATAATTGAATTTCAGGACCCGTTTCCGTTTAGAAAAACAAAAAAAACCCAAAAAACATTCCAGTACACGCTGACTGCAATACAACGGGTGACATATGACTGGTATCACTGCCGCATACAAAGTCGCTTTTATTATTACTATTATATATTTTGATTGTAATTATTAGTTTTCTTTTGTTAATCTGTCACAAATGTTGTTTTTTTAAAGTTTGTTTTGTTTTATGAATAAATGAATTGAATTGAACTGACATTATATAATACTACTAAGGCCTATTTTCTTCAGCAGAAAAATGTATGCTATTTAAGTGTATAATTCCAGTTTCTTTTATTATGTGTACTACAAAGAAAATGTTATTTGAACCTTCCAATAATAATAATAATAATAATATCTTTACAATTATTTATTTTTTCTTGTTCATTATTAGTATCATAATAATAATAATAATAATAGTGATAAGAAGATACAATGTTGTTATTATTATTATTAATGAAAATAAAGAAACGAAATGAAATATAAAATATATAATTATGACAAACGAAGAGAAAATACTTTTATATAATTATAATCTACAAATGTATGAAAATAAGGCATATTTAGAACGGTCAGCGGCTCCGCGCTTTAGCACTTGGTCAGCTGATTTTAGTGGTCAGTAAAACTCAACGTCAACATACTGGTCAGAGTTTTAGTACAAGAAGCTGTTTTTGTCACTTTGGCTTTGTATTTTTGTTACCTTTTTAGGCTCTGTGAATTACAGGTAAGGGACTCGCTGCCACAACGAAGATGTATAGGATTTGGATAACGTTAGTAGAAGTTGGCCTAATTCAAAGAAGTGCATAATAACTACACACTACGTTAATATCGATGACAAGTTAATGTTTACGTGGTGTATATAATTTACGAATGTAATCTATAGCAGACCATCATTTATACGGTTGTAAACACGCATATAATTGTTCCTTTAGTCATGTTTTACTACAGGTTAATTAGTACTTAAATTTTTTATAATATCTGAATTTGTGAAAAATTTGCTTAAAAGTTGAAGAAAAATATTTTGCTTTCCGTTAAAATATATTTAATAAGCGTCTTTGTTAGAATAACCCACCAAAGTTGTAGTTAATCATGCATTGTGCACGTGCTTTGTCACATGAAGTTCGTTATTTACAAACAACGTTTCTTTGCAGATCACCGTCAGGGGCTAATTTCTAGGACGCAATGTTTGTGCAAGTTACAGTGACCTGTTCTGTGTCCATGCATGACTTTGCAAATAAGTTGACTCCATCTTAATAGAGGTCAAAAAGTGTTGTGACAGTGTTGTGTACTGATTTTCGGCCCAGGGCCAAGTTGTAAATATGTCGATGGTCTAATCTAGTACATGTACTAATAAAATAAGTACTCCTTCCTCATTCGTTGTTGAGTCGATGGTCTGATCTAGTACATGTACTAATAAAATAGTACCCCTACCTCATTCGTTGTTGAGGCTTCGACATTCGTAGCTAGGTTTAAATAACACTGGTATACTTTGTGGACTGTGATAGAAATTAAACTCAATAAATTCAGTATGTTTTCTAAGACATTGAAAGCTGAACATTTGGCTCGGAAGGTAATTTTCAGTGAAAATCTGCTGAAGAACAGAGCAAGATCTCGTGGACGGACGTGGAAAAATGCTATATCAAATACTGAATTTAGTACCTTCTGCGGGAATGAGGTGTTGTTACATAATGAAAAAAAAACTTTTAGTAAATTGTTACAAAACAAAATGGATCTTAGATCAGCATGGACCAAAACTTGTCATTGTGGAATTGCTCAGGTGCCGCTGAATAACAGGCAGAAAAAAAATATAGACAATGGTATTGACCCATTTGATTTACCACAGGTGCCAGTTCCAGAAAATGGCGTATCATTCAGAGGGATGGAAACTGAATTCCCTTGTCTCACAAGAAAGTAAGCTATTCAGAATTATATAGTTATCAGCCATACATCATACAATTTTATGTAGGATTCTGTATTAAACTACTGGTTTGAAAAGTGGGTTGGATTGTAGTATTTACAATACTCATGTAGGATTCTGTATTAAACAACTGGTTTGAAAAGTGGGTTGGATTGTATTATTTACAATACTCATCACGTGCCATATCTGCCAATGTGGGTATGTGAGAAAGCTTGCCAGTAGCGTCCTGTGAGTCTGTGTTTTTCTTCCTGGGGTTTTCCTGGGTGCTTCCTCCTCCAAATGTACTGGCCACCATGTATAGCCTATCGTGTGCTGAAAAATGGTGTTAAACCCGCAAAACCACACACAAACAATCAAATTTTGTTGAACAGAAGAATGATTCATTTGGAAGGTGAAATATTCTGCCTTAATTATTTGTACTTCTCTCCTGTACTTTGAACAACAAAGCTGTGCATGTTATTTAAAAAAACGCAGCTTCACAAAAAATTAAAATATACCATTTCAGCCATAGTTGTCATAGATTTGTTTATAACAAACTATTCTGTGATTGGTTTTTCACTGTCTTAAGCTTGGGTTATTTTACAATGATAATGGCCAAGTCAATCACCTTTTTCAAATAAAGTCCACATTGATAATATTTGGATGTGGTGAATAGAAAATAAGATTCACTTTGTTCTTGAGGCTTTGCATCCATGTTGCCTTTCTGGGCTGTAGCTATTATTACAATATGTATGTTGAAATTCAACTAGTAATGTGAGTGCATTCCCTTTCTGGACTGTAGCTATTATTACAATATGTATGTTGAAATTCAACTAGTAATGTGAGTACATTCCCTTTCTGGACTGTAGCTATTATTACAATATGTATGTTGAAATTAAACTAGCAATGTGAGTACATTCCCTTTCTGGACTGTAGCTATTATTACAATATGTATGTTGAAATTAAACTAGCAATGTGAGTACATTCCCTTTCTGGACTGTAGCTATTATTACAATATGTATGTTGAAATTAAACTAGCAATGTGAGTACATTCCCTTTCTGGGCTGTAACTATTATTACAATATGTATGTTGAAATTAAACTAGCAGTGTGAGCAATCTTAGTTATGAAGGTGCTGTACACATCTAAACTAGGTCCCTGTATCCTTCTTTCAGGTGGTCAAGTATTACTTCATAGTCTTAGGCAGTCACAGGCTCTCATTCTAGTGACTTTCTACCTCACTTTACTGATAAAATTGAAATGTGTATGTGCTTGTTTGGATGAGCAGGTTTTGTATACCAGATAAGGGTCCTCTGTACTTTATATACTCCTGCTGTTTGGCATTGCTTCTAATTTCATTATCTTGCTATTTGCATGTGTATTGTTGTGTATGGTTTGGTACATTCACAATTTGTTTGGTTTATAATTTACCAGACTGTAAACTTTATTACAGATACAAGTAGCAACCTTATGAAACTGGAAACTATACCAAACATATGGAGTTGGAGTAGATATAATATTGTGAGGGTTGTAATTGTACCCCTAGACATCTAGTGATTTATTTTTGAATAGTAGATACAATATAGTGAGGGTTGTAATTGTACCCCTAGACATCTTGTGATTTATTTTGAATAGTAGATACAATAGAGTAAGGGTTGTAATTGTACCCTTAGACATCTAGTGATTTATTTTGAATAGTAGATACAATATTGTGAGGGTTGTAATTGTACCCCTAGACATCTAGTGATTTATTTTGAATAGTAGATACAATAGAGTAAGGGTTGTAATTGTACCCTTAGACATCTAGTGATTTATTTGAATATATTCAAAATATTTATTTATCAAGATTCCATGACAGACATTTCCTTAACAACAGGAGTAATCATGTAGTTGTCATGCTCCCTAGTACACTTACATTTTTATTAAAGCAATCGTGAAATGTGCATTTCCTGCGCTTTCATGCAGTTTTATATCAAACAGCTGACTGAAAGGTTGATACTTTTGATCGGAAATATTGTTGCAAAGTTGTTATTTATTTAGGTTGTGGCAGTACATGTGTCTATTATTATTATCTAGCTGCAGCTATATTGAACATTTTGAAGTGTTGTAATTTCATACATGTATTACATATACAGCTATATTGGACATTTTGAAGTGTTGTAATTTCATATTACATATACCCATGTTCTTGCTCTTTCGTGTTTTACCATCTGTACATAATTTCATCTCATCTATTCATATTGTTATAATTGATGCATACATGTTCTGACATGTATATGCTATAATACAAATCTTGTCAAGTGCATGTACTTGTACTTGTGTATTTAACTAGAATTTATGTTGTAATTGACTAAGTCTTGTAAATGGAACAAAAACTTGTCAAGTAGATACATTATATGATTGCCAATAAATCATTATCCATATGAATTGTTCTATTATGCTTGAATGATAATTATGGCCACCATGGCAGCTACATCTTTCAAATCTTGTCATTGCTACTACTTCTAAACAGATGGTCACATGAACATGAGGTTTTTGACTGAAAGACTTCCTATGATGTCTAGTTGGTACTGAATGAAAAATGGTGCCTGTCCGACATACAATATGGCTGCCCAGCAGCCATCTTGAAAGTCTTTTTATTACTGTTATAATAATAATGATAGTAATACATTATTTTCATTTGGCCAAAATTCTTAGCTAATCTCACATAAGGCCCTCAGGGGCATACAACATTCTGTACATGTACACACTATTTATAAAAGAAAGAATGAACATATTAAGTACAGGCTAATGTCACAAATAATTCACTTAAAACTTGCAGTGTTTATACATGTGCATCAGTGTCACATGTTTGTAGCTGATTTATGCATATGCATAAGAACAAAGGAGAAACTGTTGGAATATTTGGTGAGAGACGTTATATGTTTTGGTAGCAGAAATAGCCTGATTTGAACATGGCAAGATTGTCAGCTTGCTTTAGTTCAAGTGGTAGCTGATTCCATTCAGAAGATGCTGATCTTAAAGAGTACACAGAGGCAGTATTGCTGCCTTTGACAAGGATATCATTCAGGTAAAGAGGTTTACAATTATGAACAGATAGTGATATTGACATGAGGTTTTCACTAAAAGACTTTTTATTGTGTCTAGTTTAATGGATGGTCATATCAATATTGGGTCTTCACTAAAAGACTTCTTATGATGTCTGTTTGGTTCTAAATTAAAATGGTGCCAACCTGACATCAAGTATGACTGAAAATCTTGTTATGATTATGCCTCCTGTATGAGTGGTCATATCGACTTGAGGTTTTCAATCAAAAACTGTATATATTTTATTGGTACTGTCAGACCTCAGAAATGGCCACCAAAGCATTTTATCACTACTTCTAAAAGGGTGGTCATATTTACATGGGGGTTTTACCGAAAGACTTCTTACCATGTCTGGTTAGTACTAAATGAAAATGATGCCAATCTGACATACAGTATGGCAGCATCTTGAAAATCTTGTTATGGCTACTTCACTCAAATGGATGATCTTAAGTGACTTCTCATGATGTCTAGTTGGTCTTAAATAAAAATGTTGTTGATTGGACATCACATATGGCAGCTATGGTGGCCATCTTGAAAATCTTTTTATAGCTACTTGAATGGATATAGTCGTAGTGACTTGGAGTTTTCACTGAAAGACATCTTATGATAAATTTGTAAGGTTGGTGGTCCTCAACATAAATGGTGCTGATCAGACCTCAGATATGGCTGCCAAGGTAACCATCTTGAAAATTTTGTATTAGCTTTTGATCAGATGGTCATATAGACATGGGGTTTTCACTTTTTAAAGACTTTTATGGTATCTGGTTGGTCGTAAATAAAAATGGTGCTGAGGTGACCAACATAATAAACATGGTGCCAATCTTGAAAGTCTTATATTTAGTCATATTTTCATATTGTTTTCACTCAAACACTTCCCACTATATGCGTAGTTGGTCCTAAATAAAAAAGATGCCAGCTTGACCTCCCAAAATTTGACAAATCTTGTAAAGCTACTTGTTCAGAACAAATGACCTTGCCAACATTTTTATAAATAAATAAAAAAATTCCTTCTTTCTTGCCATATATTGTTGTTCCTGTATTAAAGTGATGATGATACAACCTCCGAAACAGCCATGATGGTTATCCTGAAAATTTTTATGTGGCTACTTCTCCTGAAAGGACAGTCATATTGTCATGGGGTTTTCACTGAAACACTATAGGTGTAGCAGCATGTAGCTAGTTCTGATAAAAATGGTGCTCATCTGATCCACTAACATGGCACCATAGCCATCTTGAAAATCTTGTTATCATTATTCCTGTTGCATAAATGGTGGCATTGACATCAGGTTTCATTACAATGCTTCACGCAATATTCAGTTGGTTCGGAATGAAAATAGTGTATATCTGAACACCAACATATCGCTGCTTTTTTTTTATTGAGTTTTGAAAACCAGACCTAATTGACCTTCAGGTCAAGTCAAAGGTCATTGCTTGCATTATTGTACTTTAGTGAACGTAAGAACACCATGCCTTGTACTTGTATAAGTGAGTTTTGACCAGACTTGCTTACTTACATTCCAGTGAACAAGTTGATAACAGATTAACAGTCTTGACTTTGGTTTTAGCTGTACTTGCTTGTAAGCATGACAACACAAACACATATGAATGGATTTTCATCATTTAACTCAGTGTATGGATATATCTGAAGAATACCCTTAATGATACTACTTCAATAACTTCTTTTCTTTCCTACAAAATATTACTTATAGATTTAATCAAACTTTGCATGTGGTTTTATTTTGACATTGTCTGAGACAAATTCAGTGATCTTCTATTCATAATATAAGATTCAAGGTCAAAGTCATGATGAAGACTTTTGTACTTGTCTCACAGGTATCTAGTGAACATGTTAACTAAGATATGAGGAAATAGTTTTGTTTACCAGATTCGTATGTTGGAGTTATGTAACAAAAAGTGTGATGATTTGTCAGGTGAATCATGGAAGTACCTCTGGCTATGAACTTGCATACCATTTATGTTAGACCATCCCAGATAATATTAGCCAAGTTTTTTATGAGCGTGTTTTCTTAGATTTTAAGCTTTCATTAATTTTTGTGTTGTCAGATAACTTTGTTCTGAAAGTCATTAAATTAGAGCCATTAGTATGGTACCTAGTGAAAGTATTTTGCATATTATGCTTGGTCTCATGTTTTATGGCACAGCAGCACAAGTAAGTTATTTAGTGCCAAGACCATTGAAATAAAGTACCTTGCCCAAAGACACTATGATTGCTGAACCAGGTTGTTCTGATGGTAGAATTCGAACCAGCAAGCTAACCACTGAGCCACCATGGTTCATGTTGCTATTAATCATCTATTATGACACAGGAGAGCACATCAGGTCTATTCTACATCTGTGAGCCTGCAGGGAGTGCATATTATGTACAATATTTATATTGACATTTTATTTTTAGTATAGGGTGCATCCAGGAGTGAACAGTATGTACTCAGATCTGCCATTGCACAATGTACCAGTAGAGATCATATTCTCTATTGTTTTATAAATGATTTCAATCCAGCAGGATAGACTCGGATTTGCCATTGCACAGTGTTCCTGTAGAGATCATAGTCTCTATTCTGTTTGATCTATTGATGATTTCATTCAAGCAACATAGACTCAGATCTGCCATTGCATAATGTACATGTAGATCATGGTCTGTATGGTTTTATTTGTTGTATTGATGATGTTGATCTAGCAGCTTAGACTTGAATCTGCCATTGCACAATTTACATGTAGATCATAGTCTGTGTTGTCTATTGATAATTTCAATCCAGCAGCATAGACTCAAATATGCCACTGTGTAGAGTACCTGTAGATCATAGTCTGCATTGTTGTATTGATTTTCAATCCAGCAGCATAGACCCTGATCCCATGGAACATTATGTGATGGACACATGGTTTCCCTTTGACCCGTACTCCTGGGTTTTTGATGCATGAATTTATATTTTACCTGGCACTTAGTTCAAGAAATCTGTTTTATTGGTACCTTTTGGAAAATATCACCTACTAATTCAGTAAAATTACATTTGAATCTATGATTTTGTTTCTGAAAATTTGGTCATGTGACAGGCATATGATAAACTTGACCATGTGTTAATCATGTGTCATGACTGACCATGTGACAATTATATGTCATGACTGACCATGCAGACTTCAGATATTTCAGAATTAATTTGTGATAAATACTTGTATACATGCACATGTAATGAATGTATTTACAATATACATGTACCTTCCAGTAGTTAATACATTGTTTTAATTTTATATTAATAGCAGTACATGTAATTTGTTTTCCTTAAGAAAGTGAATTTTTTCACACATGCATGCATCAGGATCTATTCTAGAATGTGTGATTGTAGGATTCACACACTATTCCCAAAAATTGTGGAATAAAATCAATTTAATGCATCACATTTTCAGGCCCTGCCATTATTTCATCAATAAATCTCTCCAAATTAATCTCGTTTTTCATATGGAGGGGGGGAATGTCTCACCCACATGTTCAGTTCTAGAATAGACCCACATACATACATACATACATACATACATACATACATACATACATACATACATACATACATACATACATACATACATACATACATACATACATACATACATACATACATACATACATACATACATACATACATACATACATACATACACACATTTCTTAATAGCAACACAAATGTACAACATGTTTCATATCTGTAGTCACCAGAGATGCAGAGGTCTTTTTGCTTCAAGTGGGGAGGGAGCTGGCAATGATTGCAGGTGTAACATCTTAACAGTTATATATATATATATATATATATATATATATATATATATATATATATATATATGTATGGATGAATTAATATATATGTAGATAGATAAATGAAGGCTCTGGTATATGTAGTGTAAATATTCAAAGAATAAATTCAGGATTTTTATATACTTTTTCATCATGGTTTTGAAAGATTTATCAATTTTACCCCTGTCTATATATATTCCAAAATGAATTCAGGAATTTTACAATTTGTTGGATTCTAATGAGAATGATCCATAATCCTGTCCTTTTATTTCAGTAAGACCACAGGTCCAGAACCAGAGTATGACAATATTCTCACAGGATACAAGACACTGATCATTCATGAGCCATTTCACATGAAATATGGAGGTATTTTGCCAAAAGTTGACATTGCCTACGAGACGTGGGGAGAGCTGAATGAGGATCGTTCTAACGTTGTCTTGATACATGCAGGTCTTTCAGCTAGTTCCCATGCCAAAAGTCATCCAGTAGGTATATGCAAGGATAAAGAAATTTGTTGAGATTTAGGAATATTAATATACATAGAAACATCCTCTTGAATTGAATTGTGAGATCAAGAACAGAATGTTAATTATAGATTGATTTAATACCACAATGCAGATATATGAAATGACACTTTACATGCCACTTAGAGATGTATATAAAGAAGTTTACAAAACAGTAATAAACATACAGGAAAGTGGATAATCTACAGATAAATAAGGCATGACAAATTAAACAGACAGAGCTTTGCATTGTGATATTAAATTGTGAGCTTCATTGCACTAGTGAGCAGTTAGTGCAGTTCACAAAAGCCAAGTTGTGGCTTGTACATATAAATGTCATTGTTGTAAAATGTAAATATTGACAGAAGTGTATATTAAGCTGTAGTGGAAATTTTAAAACAAACAAGATTAACATACAGGATTTGTATAATTGAAAAATAAGGAGATCAGCATGCATTTCTGAGAATTATTTTGCAATAGTTCTGGATTGTTAAAACTGAATATACATGCTGTTGTTTACACTGTTAGTTAATGCTGTTTATTTTGCTTTCCAGCCTGTCATGTATTTGCATTGATGAAACTTACATGATTTGGATCAAAGATGACAATTAAGTTGTCTAAAGTCCAAATTAATACTTATTTTATTGTGAGTAAGCCCATAAATGTCCTTCAGCTACAGTGTAATATATGATGGCACATCAACACATGAATGGCTATATAGTGCAATGGGGGTACAGTATCTTGCCTAAAGACACACCACAGCAGTTGACTTGGGCTGATCTGGATAGGATTCACACCCACAACCTTTGGCATGCTAAACATGGAGCCATCCACATGTCAGTAAACTGTAGCAAGAGGCAATACTCATACAGTGCAGGTTGTTTCAGTGATGAAAAGAGGTTAAGTATGTACATAGCCCAGAGTTAGTATATAACCCTGTAAGAAAGAGTCCCTGATGCTCAGAAATATTTGAAAACCAGGTTGAGATTCTGCGTTATTTTACAAGTGCTATATGAAAAGCATTGGGACTTTTGATAGGACTCTCATTGCTAAAGTCCTTAGGAAAACCCTGCTTCAACTTTAAAAACAAGTCCTTCATCATCTGATAGTATTTCACAGTTCAGGTGTTCTTGAGCAATCTTATAATTTTGTCCTTTTTTATTTCTAGGACAATCCAAATCCAGGTTGGTGGGAGAAGTTTGTTGGTCCTGGTTGTGCTGTGGATACAGACAAATTTTTTGTCATCTGTACTAACACTCTTGGGGGATGCTATGGGTCAAGGCTAGTTTACAAGTCTTTTTATTTTGTACACACCATGAAGGAAAATAGGGAATTGAGGATTCAAAGCCCATATATCTCGAAAGATTTCACTACAGATGTACTATCCAGGCTGTATTTTCATGATGTTAAGTCGGAGATTGCCTTTAGTACATCAGGTCCCAATTTCACTAAATATCTAAAATTTTCTTTCTCAAATAAGATTTTTTAAACATCTTTTTTATTGCTTGATTGGCAACAGAGAATTTTGCACTGAATATCAAGCAGGCAGAAATATTTTGAATTCAATGCATTTGAGAAATACCTCAATTTTCTTTTCAAGAATAAAAACTTTTCTAGGTGTACAATTTTATAACTGTGGATATATTCTTCATCCTTTTAAGTATCCTTACCTCTGGAAACAACCATGGCATTATCGGAAGTATCGTAGGGCAGATAATGTAAAATATCTTTCTGAGAAGAAAAATTGAGAAATTTAGTGAAACCTGGACCTGGACAAATAAGTGCATATGTGATAATAAGTGTGTTGCATGGAAAATGAGCACACACAAGCTTTCCAGTATGCAGTGACAAATAAATTATGACTTTGTGATAATAAGTGTGTTGCATGGAAAGTTAGCACACACAAGGTTTCTAGTATGCAGTGACAATAAATTATGACTTTGTGATAATAAGTGTATTGCATGGAAAGTTAGCACACACAAGGTTTCTATTATGCAGTGACAATAAATTATGACTTTGTGATAATAAGTATGTTGCATAGAAAGTAAGCACACACAAGGTTTCCAATACTTTTGAAGTGAAAATAAGTGCATATGTGACAATGAGCATGTTGCATGAAAAATAAGCAGACACCAGCTTACTTTTGAATTGAAAATAAGTGCATCTGTGATAATAAGTTTGTTGCATGGAAAATAAGCATAGACAAGTTTTCCAGTACTTTTGTAGTGAAAATAAGTGCATATGTGATAAAAAGGATGTTACACAGAAAATAAGCATACATGGCTTTCTGGTTAAGTTTCAGTGAAAATAAGTGCAAATATGTGTGCAAAGATAGATGAGTCAAAAACTTAAATTTGTTCCTTTGAATTTGTTCTGATAATATTAACGTGATTTGTTTGACTTTGATCAGTTTACTTTATTTTGATTCAGCCTCTTCTTTGTATCTTTCCTTTGTTCAATCAGCCATCTGTCTGGAGTATGCAGTTGAATTTCATTGATGTACTAAATAATTGCAACTCTACAAGTACTTGTATCAAGGTACATTGACAGTCGATAAGTGCATACCAAAATAAATACATATAACCTTTAATGATTTCAAAATTAAGCATTTATGCACATTAGCCAGATTTTGTATACCTTCATGCAAAAACAATTAGTCCCAGATGGAAAAATTGTCAACCAGTCTGTCCTGCTTTGCCTGATACGAAGATATTTGGTTATCCAATCAGAATCACAGGATTTATCATGTGATATGAACTAATGTTAGAGCAAGTTACATGCTCAATCACATGACTTTGTCACTGTAGCTTAATTCACAAACAAACCTAATCACTTACAGTATATCTTCCATTTAGAGCACAGAATCTCTTGGAAATATGGAAGCTTGATATGAATGAAAATAAACCCAGTAAAACTGTCTCAAAGAGGTTATTAAAATCAGAAATAAAATTTAATGTAATAAAATAAATCCCAAAGCTCAGAATTCATGATGCTTTTATTGCCTATTTCAGTGGACCATCTACCACCAATCCTCTCACAGGAAAGGTGAGTACCAGGGACATAACAAATATTCAACAATTTTCAACATGGTTAGAGTTGAGATTTTCGTTTTATTGCACAAATATTGAAAAAAGTTCCTTATGATTGTGCATATTTCTAAATTATTTGGGAAATATCGTCAGATTTTTCTTGTGCAGCAAAATGTAGGCTTGTCCCATGTTGCCAGACAAATACGAATGCCCAAAATCATATAACCACAGTGCACCAAATAATGAACATAGCAATTATTTTACAACTCGAAGGTTTAATTTGATAATTTCACCACTTAATTATATAGTAAAATTAGCCATGGTGACAGATCATGAATTAACCAGGCCACTTTATAATCAGACTAGCTTTAAGTTACTACATCAGATGTTCTTATGTAATTTGTACATGTTCCTCAGTAAAATTAACCAAGGTGACAGATTATCAGGTAACTAGGCTACGTTATAATTAGAGAAGCTGACCACCCCAGATGTTATGTAATTGTAACATGTTACATCGTAAAATTAGCCAGTGACAGATTATCAGTTAACCAGGCCATTTTATAATTAGACTAGATTTATGTTACTACCCCAGATGTTATGTAATTTGTACATGTTACAAAGTAAAATTAGCCAAGGTGACTGATCATCAATTAACCAGGCCATTTTATAATCAGACTGGCTATATGTTACTAGCCCAGATGTTCTTATGTAATTTGTACATGTCACACAGTAAAATTAACCAAGGTGACTGATCATCAGTTAACCAGGCCACTTTATAATCAGACAAACTAGCATTGTAGACTTTATTACAATAATTCATAAAACATTGCCTAGCATAATAGTAGGTAGCGGTCAGTTGAAATGTTGAATAAGCAAAAATTGACTGACAGCTGGTGGTAGCTACATGGAGTTTGGGGATCTGTCAGTTGTTTCAGTCTTACATTTGTACATCATCTTGTGGAACAGTAAATTGTAAAAATTTGAAAGATCAGAAAGTCTTCTTGCTCAAATTTCTTTTATAGTTTACCAGTGAAGGTTTTTTGGCATAAAGTTACAAGTCAACATTCTAGTTCAGGAGACATTTCATTTCCTAATTCATGCTGTTCACCTAATCATACAACCTTGAACAATCTTTGAAGATTAAGGGTTGCCTTGAAAACTCCTTGAATTTGGAAAAAAAATTGTTTTATCTTTGAAAAGTCTTTGAATGTGTTGATGTTTTGCCTTAAACTCTTTTGAATACAAAACTCTAAAACTGAATCAAATGTATCACTTTTTAAATGCAGAATTCTTGTTATTTACATATTTAAAAAAAAAATGAATAAATAAATAAAATGGAATAAAACTGAGTCGATCAAATGACACATGACACAGGTAGTTACCAGATGGAGTAGCATCCCATTTATATAATAGTGTGCTAATTAGTTATGTGCTTTTTCTTATACATTTGTACCAATATGTAATGCACAAGGTAACAGATGGTGAAATTTTAGTTTTGATAAGAAAAAAAACCCCTCCTTGTAAACTTTTTGGGAGTCTTTGAAATGACCTTGAAAAATAAACCATGGCCTACTCATAAGTTGCACAGAATTTTATTCCTTGGAGGAAATGTTTAGCCATCAGAGTGTTTACATCCCTTTGGTTAGTACTTAACATGATGCATTTTCAGTTTGCTAACTACAGGGATCTATTTTAGAACAGGATATAGGTCACTGTGACCCATATTTCACACTTTAGGATGCTATACCTGGCTACAGTCACTGCAGTTTTTCTGGCAGGCACTATTGCCACATGCTGATGTCATATGACATTACATAACATAACATGATATACTGTATATACTTGCTTATAAGTCAAATCCAACTCTAAAATTTCATTGACCCAGATCTGCCGTCACATAATGCACTTGCAGATTTGGGTTCAGGCAGTTTGTTAGAAGTATTTAGTAGAACAAGCAACATGGGCCCTAATCTGCTGGCACATTATGTGATGGCTAATCATGGTCTATGTTATTTGCAGTTGGACCTGGATTTTACATGAGTATATATGGTATTATATCTATTGTTGCTTTTCCCATGGGATCTGTTTTCCTACAGTTTTGTATAGTGGAATATAGTGCCTTCACCTTTGGCTTGGGCACTATACCCAAACAGACAACACTTTGAAAAACAGATCTCTCAAGAGAGGGCAATAATAGAATAATGCTACAGCTTCTTTGTAGTTCATCAAACAACACACGATCATCTCAATAAAAAATCCTTATCAAAGTAATTGCTAAAAATGTTTTCTCTCAAATCTTATATGATTTAAAAAAAAATCAATTATATGTTAAGAGATAAAGAGAAGGAAATACATAAAAGATGTAAAATTTAGATTACCTACATTAAGAGAGATATTGGCATTTGCTTATGATCATAAAAAAGGAACACAGTTATCAATATCTTGCAACTTTTGTTAATCTTTTTCATCCTGCTTAATGTAGTAGTACTGTATCCCACCAATCATTTATTACCCATAATACTTTGATTCTCCTTAGGGCCATTCCATTTAAACATACATGGCACCTAAAAAGTATATGCCAGGGTTCTCTGATTACTCAAGGAGTTCATAGGAAAATAATATAAAATTCTATATTGCATCTATGGGTGACTACTCAACACTGAAAGTGCCTTCCCTCAATCCCAAGTATGTTTTACTGGAGCAGCATTTAGATGCAGCACATATCCATATGTAGTAAAATAACTTTCTAATGAATTTCTTGGGCCTTCATCGGGTATACAGTAAAATACCTTTATAACAAATCACTTGGGCCTTCATTGGGTATACAGTAAAATACCTTTTTAATGAATCTCTTGGGCCTTTATTGGGTATACAATAAAATACCTTTATAACAAATCACTTGGGCCTTCATTGGGTATACAGTAAAATACCTTTATAACAAATCTCTTGGGCCTTTATTGGGTATACAGTAAAATGCCTTTATAACAAATCTCTTGGGCCTTCATTGGGTATGCAGTAAATACCTTTATAACAAATCTCTTGGGCCTTCATTGGGTATGCAGTAAAATACCTTTAAAACGAATCTCTTGGGCCTTTATTGGGTATGCAGTAAAATACCTTTATAACAAATCTCTTAGGCCTTTATTGGGTATGCAGTAAAATACATTCATAACGAATCTCTTGGGCCTTCATTGGGTATACAGTAAAATACCTTTTTAACGAATCTCTTGGGCCTTTATTGGGTATACAGTAAAATACCTTTATAACGAATCTCTTGGGTCTTTATTAGGTATACAGTAAAATACCTTTTCAATGAATCTCTTGGGCCTTCATTGGGTATACAGTAAAATACCTTTTTAATGAATCTCTTGGGCCTTTATTAGGTATACAGTAAAATACCTTTTTAATGAATCTCTTGGGCCTTCATTGGGTGTACAGTAAAATACCTTTTTAATGAATCTCTTTGGCCTTTATTGGGTATACAGTAAAATACCTTTTTAATGAATTTCTTGGGCCTTTATTGGGTATACAGTAAAATACATTTATAACAAATCTCTTGGGCCTTCAATGGGTATACAGTAAAATACCTTTATAACAAATCTCTTGGGCCTTCATTGGGTATGCAGTAAAATACCTTTATAACAAATCTCTTGGGCCTTCATTGGGTATGCAGTAAAATACCTTCATAATGAATCTCTTGGGCCTTCATTGGGTATGCAGTAAAATACCTTTATAACAAATCTCTAGGGCCATCATTGGGTATGCAGTAAAATACCTTTATAATGAATATCTTGGATATTCATCGGGTATGCAGCAGAATACCTTTATAATGAATCTATTGGGTTCTCATTGGGTATGCAGTAAAATACCTTTTTAATGAATCTCTTGGATATTCATCGGGTATGCAGCAGAATACCTTTATAATGAATCTCTTGGGTTCTCATTAGGTATGCAGATTTACTTTGCTCTAACCATTAATTCATTATATACATGTCACTACAAGTGCCATTCATTGTCCTATAGTCAAGTTGCATTAGGAAAATATTTCTTAAGCTTCAAAGCTACTTAGACAATGTCTTTGTTCCAAAAGTCATATGGAATGAAAATTAAAACTGAAACAAATTTTGGTTAAATCATTGTTTGGAGGATTTGTTTTTAATAGTGATCCATCTCTTTTGAGGTTTTTAGAGTTTAAAACTGTTTTGTGTGAAACACTTTGATATGGTGGTATGGTTGACTGACAAACCTGCTTGTAGTTGTCAAGTGAACAAGCTTGAAACTTGAACCATGCTATATGTGAGTTTATTACAGCTTGTTAAAATATTTAAGTTTTGTTTTATGATCATCGTTAATGAAGTTTGTGAAATCAACTAATTCTCTGTCTTGCACTTTAGATAGTATTAGCTCCATCAAGTCTTATTGGAATTGATGATCTTCACTTAAGATGGTATTAGCTCCATCAAGTCTTATTGGAATTGATGATTTTCACTTAAGATAGTATTAGCTCCATCAAGTCTTATTGGAATTGATGATTTTCACTTAAGATTGTATTAGCTCCATCAAGTCTTATTGGAATTGATGATTTTCACTTAAGATAGTATTAGCTCCATCAAGTCTTATTGGAATTGATGATTTTCACTTAAGATAGTATTAGCTCCATCAAGTCTTATTGGAATTGATGATTTTCACTTAAGATGGTATTAGCTCCATCAAGTCTTATTGGAATTGATGATTTTCATTTAAGATGGTATTAGATCCATCAAGTCTTATTGGAATTGATGATTTTCACTTAAGATGGTATTAGCTCCATCAAGTCTTATTGGAATTGATGATCTTCACTTAAGATAGTATTAGCTCCATCAGGTCAGATTGGAATTGATGATTTTCACTTAAGATGGTATTAGCTCCATCAAGTCTTATTGGAATTGATGATCTTCACTTAAGATAGTATTAGCTCCATCAGGTCTTATTGGAATTGATGATTTTCACTTAAGATGGTATTAGCTCCATCAAGTCTTATTGGAATTGATGATCTTCACTTAAGATAGTATTAGCTTCATCAGGTCAGATTGGACTTGATGATTTTCATTTAAGATAGTATTAATTCCATCAAGTCTTATTGGAATTGGTGATTTTCATTTAAGATGGTATTAGATCCATCAAATCATACTGGAATTTGTGATTTTCATTTAAGATGGTATTAGATCCATCATTATTGGAATTTGTGATTTTCATTTAAGATGGTATTAGCTCCATCAAGTCTTATTGGAATTGATGATCTTCACTTAAGATAGTATTAGCTCCATCAGGTCAGATTGGAATTGATGATTTTCACTTAAGATGGTATTAGCTCCATCAAGTCTTATTGGAATTGATGATCTTCACTTAAGACAGTATTAGCTTCATCAGGTCAGATTGGAATTGATGATTTTCATTTAAGATAGTATTAGATCCATCAAGTCTTATTGGAATTGGTGATTTTCATTTAAGATGGTATTAGATCCATCATTATTGGAATTTGTGATTTTCATTTAAGATGGTATTAGATCCATCATTATTGGAATTTGTGATTTTCATTTAAGATGGTATTAGATCCATCAAATCATACTGGAATTTGTGATTTTCATTTAAGATGGTATTAGATCCATCAAGTCTTATTGGAATTTGTGATTTTCATTTAAGATGGTATTAGATCCATCAAGTCTTATTGGAATTTGTGATTTTCATTTAAGATAGTATTAGATCCATCAAGTCTTATTGGAATTTGTGATTTTCATTTAAGATGGTATTAGATCCATCAAATCATACTGGATTTTGTGATTTTCATTTAAGATGGTATTAGATCCATCATTATTGGAATTTGTGATTTTCATTTAAGATGGTATTAGATCCATAATGTCTTATTGGAATTGATGATTTTCATTTAAGATGGTATTAGATCCATAATGTCTTATTGGAATTGATGATTTTCATTTCAGATGGTATTAGATCCATCAAGTCTTATTGGAATTGATGGTTTTCAGTGATCTTTTACATCTGCAGTCCCAATGCACAGTTGTCAAATTTCAAAAGTCATTATTACATTTATATTACATGTGTTAGGAATTTTATAAATATATTATGAAAAAAATTGTGCATTAAAAAAATAACTAAAGGGAAGACCATATCTCTCTATAGTTTTTGTTTCTCTTTCTCTGATTAATGAAAAAATGTTTTTATATATTCATACTCGGTTCATACAATTTCCAGTGGATGTTGTTAAACACAATGCTTTTTATGCAAGAATATATGGTGTCTGAATTGTGTGGTTGTTATACATTGATTACCACAAAATCAGTCTAATCCAAAATATTTGAACATAACAAAACTAAATTCCATTTTTATTTCAGCCGTATGGGACAACCTTTCCAGTTACCAGTGTGAATGATATGGTGGAGGCACAATTTTTATTGCTGAACCATCTTGGGATAGAGAAGGTATGTTTACATTTGTGAGCAGATAAATGTAAATGCTGTGTACAGCCCTCTCTCATTATGATGTAATTCATGTGCTCCATCCTTGAAGCACTTCACCCTTAGTCTTGGGAAGATCTCACACAGGATCGCTCCACCTGGCGGAGTCTCATTTATACTGGAGCTACAGACTTTGAACGGAGGAGACCAGAGGCAGTGCAGAAGTACAGATTTCAATCCATTTCAGGTACATGCCAGTGTGGGATCATCACTGTACAGATTTCAATCCATTTCAGGTACATGCCAATGTGGGGTCATTACTGTACAGATTTCAATCCATTTCAGGTACATGCCAGTGTGGGATCATTACTGTACAGATTTCAATCCATTTCAGGTATATGCCAGTGTGGGATCATTACTGTACATATTTCAATCTATTTCAGGTACATGCCAGTGTGGGATCATTACTGTACAGATTTCAATCCATTTCAGGTACATGCCAGTGTGGGATCATCACTTGGAGGTATGTGCTCTCTTACAGCTGCTGCATTACACCCAGAAAGAGTTGGCAGGTACAAAGTTTAAACTTAACTTCTGTATGCTTCATTTTCAGTGACTACATATTTGAGTTTTATTTGTCTTTGTTATTGTACTACCAATGGCATTGATATAGTAATCTACATGTATAAAAGTATATGTATATTTACACTCACTGCATCTCAAGCTCTGTTCATGCTGCAATCATCAAACTATGATTGTGTGCATTTCTGTTAGTACCACACCCTAACGGCAAAAGAAGGGGTGACTTTAATCTACATTTCAGATTTTACTGGCTTTGGTTAAGTTTATGCATTTAGCTCATGACCTCATAGGTTTTTGCACATTGTTTACATATTATACCTGGACTCGTGAAACCTAGTGAGGGGATTCATCTCTCTCATCACATAAGTAGGTCACTGTGACCCATAGTTCATGCTGCACTGACTTGAAATAAATTCTGTGTTCTAAGTTTATTTCTCAAGCACTGCTCATGCTAGAATCATTAAACTTAATGATCGTGTGCATCTGTATTAGTACCTCACCCTTACAAAAAAGAACACAAAAGAATGTCACTGTGACCTATGCTTCACATTTTGACGACTTTGGTTAAGTTTTTGTTTTTTAGCTCATGACCACATAGGTTTTTTGCATCATGTATACATATTGTTATACCTGAAATCATGCAGCTGTGTGTGTGGATGCATCTTGATGAGTACTACACCCTCATCACAAAAGAAAGTCTCTGTGACCCATATCTTCCCCTTCACTGACTTGGGTTTAATTTTGTGTTGAACTGTACATGCAAAAATCATTCAACTAGAAGATGGTTACATCTCGGTTAGGATCACACCTGTAAAAAAAAGGTCACTGTCACTTACATTTCATGTATTACTGGCATAGATTAAACTTTTGTGATTAGCACATTACCACATAGGTATTTTGCCTGCTGCATACATACTAATCTATCTAGAATCCTGTAATGTGGCGAGGGGATGCATCTTGATGAGCACTACTTGGTAAATGCAGAAGTAGGTCAGTCTGGCCAGTATTTTATACTTCACTGACTTGGGGCAAATTTTGTGTTTGATGTTTATTTCTCAGACATTGCTCATACTAGAATCATGAAATTGATGATGATATGCATTTCTGTTGGTACCACAACCTTCCAACAAAAGAAACTCATTGTGACCTATATTTCATCTTGGTTAGGTTTTTATGTTTAGCTCATGGCCACATGAGTTTTTGGCATACTGTGTGCATGCTATCCTACCTAAAATCATGAAACTTGGTCAGGGGATGCATCTTGATTAGTACTACACCCTTGTTGCAAAAAAGAAGAGCCTGTACCAATATTTCATGCTTCAGTGACTTCGTTGAGGTTTTGTATTTAAAGGTCATTTATTGAGTGCTGTTTATGTTAGACTAATGAAACTTGATAATTGTATGCATATTTATTAATACCACAACCTTACAGCCACAGAAGGTCACTTCAACCTACATTTTATGCTTTACTAACATTAAGTACGTGTTTAGCTCATGACCACATAGGTTTTTCCATGCTATATACAGCCATTTATAACAAGTGCACTTGAAAGTAGGAATAATGTTTATTAAGTGGTAAACTTTCCATGTTAATAACTACATTGTATTTTTGTGATTATGTGCCCTTAACAGGTGAACTGTGTATTGTACAAGTGAATGAGTATATGAATTAAATGATTAGGCTGCATGTATTTCATTTGAGGCCTCAACTGTAGTGGCTAATCAAGGTGGTTACTGATGCATGAATATTGATTCTAATAGTGGTCATACTGTCTGTCACTCCAAGGTTAATCAAGGCTTGAGACATTTATTCAGTAAAATCTGTGTAGACAATGTTAGGAGCTTCTGAAACAGATTTTAAGACCTGATTTAAAATGACAGAAAAAAAACAAAATTGATCTCTTTTTTTTATTATGAACTTAATATAGTATGCCATCTTTGATATTATAGAAGAGAATGCACTTTTAATTAATTGCTTTCTTTTATTACCTCTAATAGAGGCCAACATTTTGTTGTCAGGATGACATTTGTCTTAATTTATTTTCTGTATGATAATTACTTTTTACAATGACTACATGAGATGTAACATAAAACTTCATAAATGTGAGTTGTGTAATCATTAATTACACTTTTTTATATTCTGTGAGTATATTAGAGGGCTGCAACTTCTTAGCTTAAGCCTCAGCAGGATGCAACATATGATAGAATCTTGTGAATGCTACTAATCATGAAGTTATTAATACATTTATGTCATGCTTGGTACATATGGTTATTGATACATGTCTGTTATACTTGGTACATATGGTTATCGATACATTTCTGTTATACTTGGTACATATGGTTATTGATATATTTCTTTTATACTTGGTACATATGGTTATTGATACATTTCTGTTATACTTGGTACATATGGTTATTGATACATTTCTTTTATACTTGTGGTACATATGGTTATTGACACATTTCTGTTATACTGGGTACATATGGTTATTGACACATTTCTGTTATACTTGGTACATATAGTTATTGATATATTTCTTTTATACTTGGTACATATGGTTATTGATACATTTCTGTTATACTTGGTACATATGGTTATTGATACATTTCTGTTATACTTGGTACATATGGTTATTGATACATTTCTGTTATACTAGGTACATATGGTTATTGACACATTTCTGTTATACTAGGTACATATGGTTATTGATACATTTCTGTTATACTTGGTACATATGGTTATTGATACATTTCTGTTATACTAGGTACATATGGTTATTGACACATTTCTGTTATACTTAGTACATATGGTTATTGATACATTTCTGTTATACTTGGTACATATGGTTAAAAATAATCTGATGATGTGGATATTGACTAATCACTGTACTCCTGCAATTTTTGTAAGATTTATTGCCCCTTTTGATTTATAGATGGTTGCAATATCAGTCTTCTAGCTGTAATTAATCTTGCAGTTACTGGTGGATTGTATGGATACTTGTTACATATTATAGTCATCATATGAAGATGTATACAACCACTTTCATGATTTTTGTAAGAGTTATTGCCCCTTTTGATTTATAGACGGTTGCAATATCAGTCTTCTAGCTCTAAATAATCTTGCAGTTACCAATGGATTGTATTGATACTTGTTGCATTTTAATTTCGTCATATGAAGATGTATACAAACACTTGTTGTGCTTTCATGATTTTTGTAGGAGTTATTGCTCTTTTTGATTTGCAGCTAGATGTAACTTGTCTAACAGTTCTTTTCAGTAGAGACAAAAACTATAAATTTATCTCCAGCATGGGCTTAGTGATGGAATACGAGCGAGGACAGGGTAAATTTACTTTAGCAAATTGATTACAATTCCTCAAGTTTGGCTATTTAGTTTCGCAGATGCCAACCTACCTGAGAAAAATATGTAGTTTTTGGAATAAAAGAAAATATCTTGCTCTGTATATTTAACTTGGAGCAAACTCCTGTACTACACTCAACATTCTTCTTTGAAAAAGGGAGAGTAGAAAGTTCTATTTGATGTTGAATTTGTCCCTTAGGGATGAGATGAAAGACCATGTAGTTCACATATACATTGCTCATCCTCTTATCAGGCTACCCCATTTGTGATGAAATCATGGCATTATGAAAGGAGTGGCCTCTCATGATGCATACCCAAAAGTAATAATATGCAGTTTTGGTGTCAGCAATGTAACATTTAAAAAAGGGTGGTCTTTCTTAAAAGAGGCCTCTCAAGAAGTGGGGGGGGGGCATTGCATTTAACTTGCATTTATGCAATAACAGGGTTTGCACAGGCCTGGAAAAGTCCTGCAATTTTATGGGAGGTCCTCGAACACTCCTGGAATTTGGTCATAAGGGTTTTGTCCTTGAAAAGTCCTTGAATTTTGAAAAAAAATCATTGATTTTTGCCAAATGTGCTTGTGCTATTATAACTTAAACAAAATAAATGGACTTTTGTAGTTTACTCAAAAGGAAAAATATTATTTTGTTTAAAAAAAATGATCAGTAGTGTTTGAGGAGTTTTAGCAATGTTGATGAATTTGTCCTGGTACAGTTTTAGTGCTAACCTGTTAGAACAAGGCAACTGGGAACCAGTCTATGATTTTTTGTTTTACTGGTCAAATGCCAGAATAGCTTATGAGATGGTCTTTTGTCCATGGTCCATCCGTCCGTTAGCACAAGTTTGATATCACTACTCCTACAGAGATGCTGCCATGGCATGCAAGTGCGAGAATCGTGTAAAGTTTGCACAAATTTACACACTTGGAAAGCAGTGATGCGTGAGAACTCCCGCAAATTAGTTTAAAGTCGTGCACATGAAAATGTACTCTGTGCAGTAGTAAATTTTTATTTAATTGTTTACTCTTAAAGTGCTTGTCACAACATACATCGCACCACCTGTAGTGGTCTCGTAGCGCTTGTCTCATCATCAGTCTTTTTTCCGGTTGGCAGCAGTTTACACATATGAGTACTTCGGCTTGACATGAACAGTTGTTAAACTAAATTGTCACATTGGGCCCTGGAACAAGCATTGTCAAGGTTGAACCTTGTATTCATGAAGGAAGTTTGACAAATGTGTTTAAAGTAAGGGCTCCTTGAAAACCCCAAATGGCTGACTCCCAACATGGTTCACATTCAGACGACGATTTAGTTCGGCAAATACTGGTTGATGATAGCGATGATGACAATGATTTTTAAAGTTTTGAAGTATAAAATGAGATTATTGGAGCCCGGAAAGTCTTACTTGAAATACCAGTGAGTAATTTTGAACCTGAAAATAACATTGAATAAGAGTCAGATGTACATGCTGGGTGGACAAAAACAGATGGCATGCCGGTCAACCCCCTATTAAGCGGTATTTCTAAATTAAATGTCGAAAAGGCAGAATACCAAACCTAATTAAAATACAGGCAGTTTAAAAGTAGAGTGCAATTTTCATTTCTTTTCTCAAACAATTCTGCCTTGAGGGATCCTGTGCTACAAAACTATATAGCACTCTAAGGGTTTAGATAAATTGAATAAATAAGAATCAGAAAAGAAATTGCAAAGTTAGGATATTTATTTTTGATCAAAATACCTTTGTCTGAACAAGCTGATTATGGCATTGATGGACGTAAAACCATTCAATATTGTGGAACAGATAAGAAATCTGGCATAGTAGTCAGCAAAGCACTGATTCAAGAAAGTGAAACTTTGGCAGAGCTCGTGTTGGTGACAAATATTATTTTGGAGCAGAGATATCTAAGAGACAGTACCAATGAGCTGTTGAAAATTGTGCATAACAACCATAAAAAACAGTTTTCCAACTTATTCAAACTGGCTTAGCTAGCTATACATATGTAAAAGGGGGTTCTCAGCACAGAACAATATTCATACACAGATAATGAACAAATTAAGCTCAGAAATGATCAACAGATTAACTCTTATACAACTAGAGGAGACATCTTTTGAGGATTTTGATTTCAATAGAGCTCTAACAAAGTGGAGCAGGAAGAAAGAAAGAAAGACGGATATTTATGTGTTAGGTAAATATTGAACTATGGCTGTTTCGTCCTACCTCTCATTTTTTTCTACTCCCCCCTTATTTTGGTGACAAGGGGGAGCTGCCCCCTTTAGATAAAATCCTGCCAGCATCTCTGCTCCTAATCTACTTGGATGATTGCCATGAAACTTGACACACACATTCAGCCCATGGTCTAGTAGGTCCTAAATGAAAATGGTGCCACTCAGACATCCAATATGGCTGTCACAACAACCATCTTGAAAAGTTTGTTTTTGCTTCTTCTGAATGGATGGTCATATCAACATGGGGTTTTCACTAAAAGATTTCTTCTGATGTCTTGGTGGTTCTATCTGAAAATGGTGCTGATCTGATGTCAGCCATCTTGAAAATCTTGTTATTGCTACCCCTTCTGAAAAAAAGTCATATTGACATGGACTTTTCACTGAAAGACTTTTTACGATGTCTAAATGGTCCTAAATGAAAGTGGTGCTGATCTGATATCTAATATGGCTGCCACAGTGGACATCTTGAAAATCTTGTTATCGCTATCCTTCTGAATGGATGGTCATAACAACATGGGTTTTTCACTAAAAGACTTTAAATGATGTCTAATTGCTCCTAAATAAAAGTGGTGCCAATTTGACATCCAATACGGCTGCCACAGCAGCAATCTTGAAAATGTTTTTCCTACTCCTCCTGAAAGGGAAGTCATATTGACATGGGGTTTTCAAAAGAAGACTTCTTATGATGTCTAGTTGGTGTAAAATGAAAATGCTGCCGATCTGATGTCTAATGTGTCCAGCACAGCACAGCAGCCATCTTGAAAATCTTCTTATCGCTACTCCTCCTGAACAAAAAATATTAACATGGGTTTTTCACTAAAATACTTCTTAGTCCTAAATGAAAATGCCCATCTGTTGTTCAAGATGTGTGCCACAGAATCCATCATGAAAATCTTGTTATCGCTACTTCTCCTGAACAAAAAGTCATACTGACATGAGGTTTTTGCCAGAAGACTTCTTATGATGTCTAATTGGTCCTAACTGGAAATAGTTTTGCTCACACATCCAGTATGGCTGCCACTGTGGCCATTGTGAGAATCTTATTATTGCTGCTCCTTCTGAATGGATGGTCCTACCAATATGGGGTTTTTACTGAGAGACTTCTAATGATGTTTGGTTGGGCCTAAATGAAAATGGTGCTGCTTTGACATTCAGTATGGCCACCACAATGGCCAGCTTGAAAATCTTGTTGCCAATACTTCTCCTGAAAGAATGATAATTATCAGCATGAGATTTTCACTAAAAGACTTCTTACGTTGTCTAGATGATCACAAATGAAAAAGGCGCCAATCTGACCTCCAGTATGTTATCACTACTTCTCCAAGATCTTGAGATTATTTATCAGAAGATTTCTAATGATGTCTAGTTGGTCCTAAATGGGAAATGTGCTCATCTGATGTCGAACATGGCCACAATGGCAGCCATCTTGAAAATCTTATTGTTATGCCTCCAAAATGGAAAGTCATATCAACATGGGGTTTTCACCAGAATTCTTATAATGTCTTGTTGGTCCTAAATTAAAATGTTGGTGATCTGGCATCCAATATGGCGAGCATGATGGCCATCTTGAAAATCTTGTTATTGCTACTCTCAAATGGAAAGCCATTTTGACGGGGTTTTCATCAGAAGAGTTCTTATGGTGTCTAGTTGGTGTTAAAAGAAAGTGATGCAAACTGACTTCCTAGTGGCCATCTTGAAAATATTGTTATCTCTACTCCTCACAAATGGATGGCTATATCAACATGGAGTTTTCACTGATAAACTTCTGATGATACTTAGTTGACCCTAAATGAAAATGGTGCCATTCATACGTCCAACTTGGCTGCCACAACTGCTGTCTTGTGAATCTTCCTGTTGCTACTCCCCCTGCATAGATGAACATATTGACATGGCAATTTTCACCAAAAGACTTCCAAGGATGTCTAGTCTTTCCTGCATGAAAATGGTGGCAATCTGAGGTCCAATATGTCCACCACAACAGCTAATTTGAAATTCTTGTTATATAGCTGAAGAATATCAGAGATAGTTTCAATGCTCCGCAGTTTAAAGGAAGAAATGGTCTTATCTTGAATTCCTGGAAATTCTTTTCACCCATTAGTCCCTTTGAGGGACTCTTGTGAATGAGTAAACATGAGCAAGGGGCAATGTGTTTATAATAGCAAGTGGGAATCTGACCCACTTTATAAAGACAGGGTGAAGTGTTACAAGGGAGATAAGAGGAAAGCAGTATGTACTGCATGTGAGAGAATTATTGATATCTCAAACATGGGGGAGAGTGTCCTAAAATCTCACCTTAAAGGTGGAAAACGTAGACAAAATATCCAAAATCAACACAGTGTGACACTTGCATCTTTCAGATGTGAATCATTTTGGTCAGTTTTGTTTTTAATTTGTATTGTTTGCAAATGCTGAAAAATATTTGTGCAGCTATTCCAGTAGAGATTTGATCTGCCAAGCCAAAGTTTATCTCTCTTGATTTAAAAACAAATTCTTTAAAAAGAATAATTTAATGGGTAAAAATACCCCTTGAAATGCCCTGGAAAAAATTTCACCAAGTGTGCATAAACTCTGAATAATTTCTTTGGCAAATTATTTTTTTAAACTGATATTTAATAAAACAAAAATATCTACATAAGACACTTGAATTTATCTGACTTTGCATTTTATTTTATGCTGGATTGACAATTTTAAAATATACATTGTCTTGAAATTTGATTTACTGGTACTTAATACTGATGGAGCTGTGGTGGCTGAGTTGTTAGTGTGCCTTGACTCATGACTGAAAGGGTGCAGGTTCAAATCCTACCTTCGGATCAGCATGGATTGCCTACCGTGGTGTGTCTCTGAGCAAGGCACTTCGTCTCAATTGCTTAGCACTAAATAATCTACCTGTGTTGCTGTGCCATAAAACACAAAACCAAATCATTTCTTAATACTGACAGGATACATTTTAAAATCCTGAATATCACATCATCTTTCTCTTTCACTCCAGGATTGTGTCCATATCTTCATGTGCCAAATCTCATCCATCGTCCATTGCCATGCGCTATCTTCAGCGGAAGTGTATCATGACAGATGCCAACTGGAACAAGGGACACTATTATGATGGACCTTATCCTAAACTTGGGATGAAATTGGCCAGGTAATTGGATAACTAAAGTGATCTGGGTAGCTTAGTGTTGAAGCCCTCTTTTTGTACTTCTGTGATCTTGAGTTTGATCACAAGTTCTTGCACATGTGAGGGTGTGTGGTTGATCATTCTTGCCTAAGATTACCTCAAGCCACAATACAAGCTTTTGTTAGCTTCTAAGAAAATGTTGTATTAGTTGCTATAATTTGTTGTACCACTGATCCATAATAAATAAATTTAAATAAAAATGTGACTTCAGGTCAGTCCAAAAATCTATGATTGTTGAATTCTGTCATGAGACTAAATAATTTATATGTTTTTGCGAAAATATTTTTTTCCCTCAGAAAATATCTAAAACAAATTCTAAAGGGGGCTCAGCTTGTTTCTTGTGCCATAGTGGTCTGGTTCCCACCAGATCTTCTTGAAAGTGATTGTCACTTGGTCAATGTGTAAATGTATTTTATATACATTTTTTGACACTGACAGAGTTTTAAAAGACATTGGTGTACATGTGCACAATATACCTTGTTTATGCTCTGTCGAAAGTGCCTCATAACATTTATTTGTGCACTTTAGGTTTATGATCTGTCAGAAGTATCCAATAACAATTATTTGTGCACTTAGGTTTTTGACTGTGTACATTTATCTACCTGAGCAAGAAAGGTACATTTATAACCTTTTAGATCATTTATGGCATGTAACATGGAAGAAAGGAAAGTTTATATTACCTAATGTCATGTAACATGGAAGAAAGGAAATTTTGTATCATATGGCATGTAACATGGAATATAGGAAATTTTGTATCACTTAAAGCTATGTAACATGGAATTTTGTATCACTTATGGCATGTAACATGTGATGAATTTTTTTTATCTCTTATGGCATGTAACATGGAAGAAAGGAAATTTTGTACCATATGGGAAACTCTGCATTTTAATTAGGAATCAAGATCAAACAAATCTTACTCTTGTAACATCAGTTTCGTGGGACAGTTGTGGTCATAGGTCAGTGTATAATAAGGTAACTGTAAGTTTCAGTTAAAATTAACTTCTAATCTGTATTTTTTAAGCAGACTTTCAGGGTCTATTCTATTCCCCTGCCATTGAAGATGGAGGGGGGTCTGAACATAGGAGGAATTTAATGAAAAAATACAGACAGGACTTGAAAATATGATTTTGTGCACACATTATCTGATAAATTAGCATGAATCCTGCAATTGTGCATCCTAGAATAGATCTTGGAATTTGTACACAAATTGATTATAGTGTACTGATGAAAAAAGCAACACTTTTAAGAAGTAAAGAGCCAAAGTGTACATGAGGATTGGAGCAGGAAGAGAAATGCCAAAGGTCAGTTTCAGAATTAAAATGACTTTTTTATTTCAGAGATATTGGAAAACTTACCTTTAGAAGTGCCTGTGTATGGTGAAAAGGACAAAATAGCAAAGCCCACGGTTAAAATTTTGGTTTCTTTTCAGAGAATTTGGAACCCTGACCTACAGAAGTGGGCCAGAGTGGGACACTAGGTTTGGTCGCAAGAAAATTGACCCCAGCCAACGAGAACAGAGCCTTTGTCCCACCTTCTTGATTGAGAGTTACCTAGAGTATCAAGGGGAAATATTCAGCACTAAGTTTGACCCCAACTCTCTCCTCTACATATCCAAGGTGTTTATTACATTTCATTCAAATTAGATTTTGCATTATAGAGCCCAGTATTACACACCTACTTTACCTGTCTGTACATTTTTAATTACACTTAAAGAATGTAGAGGTTTGATTTCCTGACTTTTTGTTGTGGCGTATACCTTACCTGATTTGGGTTTCTATATTTTAAGCATGTCTGATTAGCTATTACAATAACCTGTTATTATGAATTACATAATTGTACAGCATTGTGAAAAAAAAATAGTTTTTTTAAAAACATTGCATTTGTTAAGATGCAGATTTTATTTCACTTTTTGTTGCATGTGTCTTTTGTATACACCTGTTTTAAGTGGCATATTGGCCACTTTTTGTTGCATGTATCTTTTGTATATATCCGTTTTAAGTCTGGTGTATTGGCCATAACTTTGTTATGGTTGGAGAGATTTGCATGAAACTTTGCCCAAATATATATCATGACTAGATTGTCTGTTGCATACCAAAGCAATGCTCCCAACCTCAAAGTCAAGGTCATAGAAAGGGAAAATATAATTATGTGACTTGTATCCTTGTCCAGAAAAGAACTTTTGAACTACTTTAGATATTTTAATATAACTTTGCTTAAATATATATCATAACTAGATGGTGTGTCACATACTGAAGCCATGCCATGTCAAGGTCATGGCGAGATAAAATTTAAATCAGCAACCTATATATATAAGTAAAACTTATGAACCACTGAAAATATTTTATTGAAACTGTAGCCTGTTATATATCTTGCCTTGGCAGTATGTCGTGTATTTACAGTCATCTCACTTATCTTACTGTCAAGATCAGAACAAGGGATAATGTAAGTCACTGGCTTGTTTCTTTATCCAGGCTGTCACTTTTAACCCCAGCAGATATTTTCACAAACCTGGCAACCCTTACAATTTGACCATAAGTCTTACTGAAATGACACTTAAATTACAGACTTATGGAATAATAGGAAAAATTACGAAAATATGATCTGGACTCGCTTGTCTGTGTTTGATCCAGATCTGGATTTCATAAAAGATTTAGTGGAGTTCATAGGGAAACCAGTCTAACTTTACAGGAGTACCTCAGATGTTTTGAAGTGCCCATGTTTTTGATGTAGAATGCCTGCATTATCGAGCAGTTGCTTATGTAGCATTTTCTAGAAATGGCATCCAATGAACGAAAACACGTTGAAGATGATAGAGACAATAAGCCTCTTAAAAAGTTTAAATAATCAGCACGTAAGTATTAAAAGGAATATTCAGATTCTTGGGGATAAAAGCAGGAAAGGCAAATTATGTCTATGGGACATCACGTATTGATTTAAGTATGTCTCATGGCGGTAGGGAGGATAGCTGTCACCGTGTGAAATTCAGAATAAACCCAAAGATTATGTCAAGTTGGGAGGATAAGCAAGAAGCTTTTTGAGCTCCATGGGGTTTGGAACTGCAGGTTCTGAAACTGTACTGGAGATAATTAAGGTCTAAGTGTACTTTACAAACATTTTTGTTGAACATAATGTTTGCCTTTGCTGCCTCAGCCTCAGATTACACCTCTGAACTGTTTAAATGCATGTTTTCCAAGTTGACAATTGCAGTACATGATATTGTGTTATACCTTACTGAAATTGGTCTGACATGGAAAAATGTCAGCTGTCTTGCTGAGAAAGTCTTGTTAGGGTTAGCAGGTCTGCTTTCACAAAACTTTACTCAGGCCACACCCTATCATACAATAGCCAAATCCCTAGCTCGTTGGTCAAGGTCATTAGTTTGGAAAAGGTAATGGGATGGGTGTATCATGTGCTGTTTGCAGTACACTTGTTGTTAGTGGCAGTTACATCAAAGTGTGGTTTGAAGATCAAACATAATATTCTTAGCCATTCTTTCATTGAATTACAGGCTATGGACCTGTTTGATATATCTGAGGACTTTGAGTCTCTTCATGAAGCTCTGTCCCATATCCAGTGTCCAGTCATGGTGATGGGTGTCCAGACAGATATCTTGTTTCCAATCTGGCAACAAAGGGAGCTGGCACAGGTCCTTCAGGAGGGTGGTGAGTCCTCAGGCCCCACATTTTTCAGATATGTAATAAGCTTTTTTTATAATATATATAGGGGTTTACACAGATAATAGATTTCACTGTTTGTTTTGGCTGCTTAGGGAACAGGCGCAGGTCCTTCAGAAGGCTGATATATTCCAGACAGAAGAAACAGGCCTACATTTTCTATCATGTGATAGGCTGATTTTGTATCAATTGCAAGGTTTCAGACTGTAGAATCTGATTGCTTTAAACATGGTTGACTTGAACACTCAGAATAGCTAAAACTGTACAAAGTATATTATTATATTTAGTCTATATAATTTACCTAAGTGACTATATTTAGCCTATGTAATTAACCTTAGTGACTAGAACTATTGATCTCGCAAACTAATTCACTTGGTCCCTTTGAGATTCAAGCTATTAAGAACTCTTCTGCATTGTGTTATCAGTCTGGCTATAGTTGAAACTGATTCGGGTCCTTCAGGAGGCTGATTAGTTCTCAGCAGAAGAGGCAGGTCACTTTTTCTCTATAACATGTAAGAAATTTATTTGGTGATAGTGGTAGTGGTCCATACAGATTTGTATTAGCTTTGCACAAAGTTACTTAACTGTCCTCTTTCAGAAGGCTGACAAATTCTCATTTTATAACAGTGATTGGAGTTCAGAGAGATAATCTGTTTCTAATGTAGCAACAGAGGTTGGCAAAGTCCTTCAGTGGTCTGGTCAAGTCCTCAAAAGAAGAGGCAACTCCTTCTTTTTTTCCTCTCTTTCCTGAAACATTTTAAGTACTCAATTGATAACATTGACTAGGGTTGAAGGGATAGAACTTTGTTCCCCATATGCCAACAAATAGAACTGGATCAAGCCACTCTGGAGCTGTTAGGTCCTCATTAGGCAACGCATGTCCCCCGTTTGTACAGTGTGATAAGCTTATTTGATGAAAGTGACATGAAAGTTTCAGATATCTTTCTCCATGCATGGCAGTAGAGGGAACTGGTTCAGGTCTTCTAGAGGCTTGCAAGTCATCAGTGAGTGATATGCTGACTTTGTGATAGTGACAGGGGAATAGACATATATTGTTTCCAGTCTTGCAAGGGAGGAAAATTGCTAAAGTCATTCAGAAGAAGCTTACTGTTTCACCTCTATTAGCATGGGGGGATTTATTATCACTTCTTCAACAGTGTGAACAGTGGCAACAGTGATGGGAATAGACAGATATATTGTTTCCAGTCTTGCAAGGGAGGAAAATTGCTAAGGTCGTTCAGAAGAAGCTTACTGTTTCACCTCGATTAGCATGGGGGGATTTATTATCACTTCAACAACAGTGTGAACAGTGGCAACAGTGAGCATTTCTGTCAACTTTTTAAAAAATTTCAAGGTTTTGCTAGTCGTTATATAGATATAGAAGGGATATATCATTACCCAGATATAAGTAGGATATATCATTACCCAGCTATAAGTAGGATATATCATTACCCAGATATAGAAGAGATGCATCATTGCACAGGTAGTGGAGGGAGATATTTTTACACAGATATAAAAGGGATATATCATTATACAGTTATGAGGGATACATCATTACACATATATAGGAGATAAATATCATTGCACAGATATAGGAGGGATATACATCATTGCACCAATGAATTTGAGATACCAGGTTCTGCAGAACATTTATTGATACAGATCAAGGAAGACATTAAGCTAGGTGAAGAGTGATTAAACTTTTGTTTTTTTTGGAAGACATTAAACTGAGTGAAGAGTGATTCAGCTCTTGTTTTTCTAGGAAGACTTTAAGCTGGGTGAAGAGTAATTCAGCTCTTGTTTTCTAGTAAGATTATCTGTTTCCATGTTTGCTATAAGTATGATAGAGGTAGAGTAAGAAATGTTCTGTTCTTACACTTATAAAGAATTACTCTACCTGTATTTTACTTGTGCTTCTTTCTGTTTTCCAACAGAAAATTAAAAAATCATAATCTGTAATAAATTTCTCTGTTTTCTGTTTGGTTAGCTTGAATTTAGTCTTGCATCATCAAGTTGTTTTAACTGAATTGACATATGCATACTCAACCATTGAAATCACACATGCTTCTTGTGTGCAAGATTTTTTTTGTGTATAAGAAAGCTATTTTTGTATGCATTTCGTATATAATGTATGTGCATAATATATATATATATATATATATATATATATATATATATATATATATATATATATATATATATATATATATATATATATATATATATATATATATATATATATATATACATATAACAACTGATTTATGTAGGAATAATGATGATAAACATTTTGATGTATACAAACATTTACTGGAGAACTTGGGGAAAATCTTTGAACCCTCAGGCACAACCTCTTTCCTCATGTTCTGGTAAATATCAGATCATGTATAATTACTGTAATATATATTAATCATAACAAATGAGTGTTCATCACATTATTTACTGTCAGTGTCTAAATTTAATTGTTCTCATCATTGCCCTGAAAAGATTTGAAATCCTTTGTAATTTGTGGTCTTAAATTTTCAGGGAATAATGCTGTAACATTCTATGAGTTGAACTCCCTCTATGGACATGATACATTTCTGTTGGATCTGAATGGAGTCGGAGCTGGTGTCAAGGTGAGTTTTAAAAAAACATGACAGATATTATACCCTTTTGTTAGCTCCAATTACCTTCCCACTAAATAACTTTTGTTTTTGTGCCACAAAACACCAAACCAAAGCAAGTCGTCTTGACAGGAACAACTCACCATGTACAAACTTAGGTTGCTGTGACCTACTTTTTATGCTCCAGTGATTATGTTAAGTTTTTGCATTTTTTCTTGTACACTTTTGTATGTACAGTCATGAATAATTGTGAACAAAAGAAGGTCAGTGACCTGTTTTTCACACTCTAGTGGTTGCGTGAAATATTTTTTATTTAGATCAGTTTCTCTGACTGTTTTATGTATAGTCATGATACTCTATAAGGACATTCCTTTTTTAGAACTAACAGTCACAGTCATGAAAAGTATGGTCACTGTGACATACTTTTATTGCTCAAGTCACTCTGATATATTTGGAATATGTCTTGGTGTCTCTGTGTAATGAAAATTATCTGCTCTTAATGTATCTGGATGTTACTATTTTACATAACCAGAAGGATGGGTACTTGGGTCTACATTTTTTGATTGTTATATGCAGGTATATATAAACTGGCATGTTTAAAGCAGTGCCTGCTCCTTGCATGTCTTTATAGTTTTTGAATGTTTTCTATGGGTTTTTTTGTGCAGCGACATAAAATAATGATGTCATTTGTAGAGAGCGAGATGTTATGTATGTATCATGACACTGCTGTCAGTGTTGGTTATGTATGTATCATGACACAGCTGTCAGTGTTGGTTATGTATGTATCATGACACAGCTGTCAGTGTTGGTTATGTATGTATCATGACACTGCTGTCAGTGTTGGTTATGTCAGCAGTCTTATGAGTTTGTATGAATGTATTTGAAAATCAGTAGATGCATTTCACAGTCACCAGTAATCAAGGTAAGACTGATTATTCAGTAGATGTGAAATGAAGATTTGTGCCCCACTTGGCCTGGGGGATTGGGGGGTTGGATGGAGGTTTCCCCCCTTCCCCCTTCCGACCCCCACACCCAGCAGTCCAGGCTCTCAGGGAGCCTTTAAAGTGTTGACTAGCACCAGCTGTCCCCTTATAGACTGATCAATGTGCTATTTGCCCAGCCAACCATTACCTCCACAAGGTCTGCTCAAAATGGGGAGTTTTACAGTGCAGTCCTGTGGAGACACTAGATAATTAATTGGCTTGCAATAACAATTTAGACATATGTCTTGTAGGCCCATTGTCTAAAATGTGTACTAGCTGCTTTCTTATTAATGCCTTAGTACCTTTAACAACTTTGTCGCAGCAGCCTTGGTTGTGGTGGGGTTGGGTATATATACGGCTCATCAAAAAGAAAATGTTAACAGCAATATTGATAGTTCAAGACCTCCTGCTTCAGACATGCAGGCCATATTGAATAGAGGCAGTAAGTCATGAGGCAGCTATGGTTCTATCAAAGGTGCTAAAAAGTAGCACAAAAATAAACCACTTTGGAGTTGCATTTTTTTCTTCAATTAAAAGACAGCATCATATGGGGGATACGCACTGGGGGTGGTGGTCAGGGGGGCAGAAAGCTGCTGTGCCAGTGGTTTTGCCACCGCAGCTAAGATGCCCACTGTTTTTTGCAGGCAGCACACAGCCATAGCTAGTTGTTTCAAGAGCCCTTCCACAGGTATTCAGTTCTGAGTGGTATTCAGTTTTTGTTTGTTTGCTACTTTGTTTAACTCACCTTCTGAGATTGCATTGTCTTGCAGGACCTTAGAAATATGATCTGTGAAAGTAATCAGTTTGGTTGCCTTCAGGGAGAGTCACTGGCAGACAATTTCTAGCCATGGACACCAGCCCACAGGCCAGAGCTGTGACCTTAAGGGCAGCCACGATGGGGGTGGCAATTATGGTTGACAGAATCCTCATGCCTGTCACACTGGTGCCCAGAGACATAGCTGTCAGTGTGGTGTCAACACCATCCACCTCGTTTACTGCACACCAGTACTTTTGAAAAGGCCATGTTGCTGTTCGGCCTCTGCTTGTAGGGCTTGCTCAACCGCTGACATTTTTTTCAGATGAAAATTTTGTGGGTCTTTGAGTTTGGGTATAGCAACATTATAATTTCTCCATGAGGAGCGCGATATGAAAGTTTAAGTAGTGTGGTGAGGTGGGGAAATAGGGGTTAGCATGCACCTCAAACTGGTATTTTTTGCCTACTGATCACCATGATGCGACAGAACATATCTTTATAAAAAAGCACATGGTTGTTTAGTCTGGTGAGCTGTGATAGAGGGCATTACATACCATGAAAGAAATTGCTGATGAGGAATTTGTCAAAATCACATAGCCAAATACAACATTGCCTATTTAATAGCAAGCGAAATTACTGTATGTTGGCTTAGGGTGCTATGGGTAAAACCAGTGCTTGATGTCCATTTGCTTAGCATCCCCATTCCATCCTAATTTAAACCAGTACATGTCAAACCCATGTTGGTGAAGATACTCTTCCACCAGGGTTTTGTATTTCCTGTTGATGTCAGGCACTTGTTTTGTGAGCTGTTCCAATACTCCGTCGTTGATATCAGGATTGGCGGGCGGCCCCAATGATTCTATATCTGGCTGCTCCCCCATGGCTTGTTCTTGACCATGTTTTATTTTTAGCTACACGAGTTCTAATTGTGAAAGGCAGCTATAGTAAGAGTGTCTTAAAATCCATTCAGCTGTGCTGTGATGTTGAGGTCTTTGCACCTAATGGTGTTTGCAGCAGCAAATGTAGATGCAAAGCTGGTTGTATGGATTTTTTGTTCGAGGTGAGCTGGAAAACGGCACTACCGGTATCATGTGCCATTAAAACTCTGTTTACATGGATTCCAAGCGATGCCCACATTTCATCACCATGACTCCCATGGAGGTTAATAAAGTAAAAATCGGTGCCTGGAATGGTGATATTGTCTTTGTTGCAGAGTGCAGGGTTCCCATGCGACTAGGAAGTAGGGAAAAAGTTGGGAGAAATAATAGGTTTGTTACTGACTAGGAAAAATCCTTGAATTTTGCAAATATTGATGAAAGTCAGGGAAAAACCGGGAATTTTCAGCTGCCACTTGATCACCAAAAAAATACATAATTCAGTCATAACTGAACATATCAGGAGTTAAATTTAACGAGTTCTTACCATAAGTTTTGTAGGTTGCAGAACACTTCAGTTAGTTGAGATATGGTTGCTGTATGGATCATTTGGGTGCTTGCCCTAAACATATTTGTTTAGTGTATCTAAGTGCTCAGACGATTGGATTGGTCAAGTAGACTTGTTACCTCTTCCTCTGTGCCATACCATTATATTTGTTTTTTATGTTGAAGTTATGAAGACCAGTCTAGCATCACAATGTATCAATATGACTACAATGTGTGATTGTGGTGAGTGTAAGAGAAAAATAATAAAGCTTTTCTTCCCCAGTTACCCTTTCAATATGCAAAGTTAGCTAAAATGTATTGTGACAAATCTTTGCTTATTACTTGGTAGTTTGCACTGAGAACACTGTGTTAAACATTATTGTCAATAGTAACCTTTCCCTCCCCCATTTCACCTTTGCAGTAAATTTTACTCTCAGACCCTGCTAAATACTTAAGGGATGATTCCAACAAAAATATTTTGTGGACCTCATCCCTAGAATTTGGAATTTTTTATCACAAAACGAGTATTTTTGAGAATTTTTTAACATGGTCTAATGGTTTCTAACCTCCTATCCCTAATCACTGCTTTTTGTTGCAATTTATTTTCAGACGTCCCTTTAAAGCAGATTAGGAAGTTAATATTATAAGGGTTCATGCATAGTGTAAACCAAAATTAATTATATCATTTTGTTCTTGTTTTGTAGAGAAGTTGCCTTTTTCAATAGCACCAGTAGTAGTAGTTGTGTTCTTGGAACAAAAATAGCTTCTTCTTTTTAAATAACAAGACAAATATGAAATAAATATATGTTTATACATTTAACATAATATAGATTTAGGCTGCATTATAATAATTATGTTTGTTACTTACAGGTGCTACTTGAATAAAAGTGCCCAGTGATCATATGACACTGTTGGTTTCACATCAAATTAAAGTTTTGTTCTGTTTTAAAGGATAGAAATCTTTGCAGCATATTTACCAAGCAGACTCAAGTCAACAAACTTGAATACTGAACACTGTTAAAAACTATATTTCCTTTACAATGCAAAAAGCATGACACAGAATGTCGTAAAAATAAAACATAATTTGATTCATTAGAAGTAATGTGGCGGAAAGAGTCATTTAGCATTTCACGCTAAACCATGCGACTCCCAGCATATCCTAGCAAACAAATCTCAGGCTCTGTGTTGACTTTAAGAATTCAAAGCACAAAATATGTTTATCGATCATTACCAATATGTATTAACAACTACCAAAACAGGTTGTCAACAAATGTTTATAATTAAGGACGGAACACATATCCATTGCTGTCAAAATGTTTATAATTAAAGAAGGAACACATATCCAGCGCTGTCAAAATGTTTATAATTAAGGAAGGAACACATATCCATTGCTGTCAAAATGTTTATAATTAAGGAAGGAACACATATCCATTGCTGTCAAAATGGAGGAACTGTCTGCTTGCTTGTCACCTTTTTGACAGTGCACATATGTTGCAGAATCCAAATATAATTACAGGGTCCATGCTAGCGGGTGATTCTGGTGAAATATTTGTCTTGGAGTCTCACATTTCACCTAAACAGGCCCAAAAAGCAAAGTTCACTTCTCCTTGTATTGATTTCAAGATATTGCCTCCACCCCCTTTTGTTTCAGCATGGTGCATTAATAATCAAAGTAAAACATTGACCTTTTTTAAATTTTCCCTTCAAAGAGGAAGGTGGAAATATAGAAGAAGAAATTTTAAGTTTTGTAGTCAGTTTTAGTGCTAATTTGATGATCATAAATGCCAGAAATGATATTGCTTTTCTACAGAATTCCCAGTATGAAGCAAACTGAGACGTATCCAGGTCCATTACTCATAAAAATAATCCAATTGTGTCCAGTATTTCATCATGCAGGTGTATGAAAAGGGCCTGGTATGGAAATGGTTGCGGATCTTCTACTGTAACTTTTTTTTTGAGGTTCCCATTTTTTGTTATACAACAACTTTAGTGAAGCAAAGTAAGAAAATTGTTACTATTTTTGAAACTTACAATAATATATCATCATCATTTTAATCATTTGATGTGAAAATATGCAAAACAGTAGTTTCAAGTGACTATTTTGAACTTTGATCACCCACTTTTCCCTATTTTCGCCAACTTCACCCTATTCTGGCTAGAGGTAATTTCTCCCAAATATTGGAGTCGAGCTTGGACTCTCACTTATTATGATTAAATGCAATTAAAAGCAAGCAGAATGGAATGAGGTAAAGTTTCGGGAAATCGAGAATTACTAACATTTGATTGGGATATTTCAAAATAAAAGTTCTGGAGATGCCAGGTGGACCCAGTTAATATAGCGGAATAATCCCTGTACTAAGAAATCTACTGACTACTGGGGCAATTTTCAATGCAGAATCCCATGCTCTGCGTGTCCTTGACATTGACTGCATTAAATATGCAGTCCATAGTCAGATTCCATTGTAAGTAAATGTTAGGGCACTAACTTGACATAAATGGAATTTTGAAGAAAAAAAAACTGTCCTTTTTTTAATCCCAAGGTAGATAAAGTTTAAGGGCTTTTTGTCTTTTTTTCTTCATACCAACATATGCAGTTAAGCAGAGTAAAGTTAACATTTTTATTCTGTAAATTAAAATGAGCACATGCACATTTATGTGAAATTCAATAGTTATGCTGGTTTCTAGTGATACATGCTGTGTTTTGGTACATGGTAATATCATTATTTCTGATGTTATGGGAGCATCTAAAAAAAGAAACAGCTTTTGATTCTTAAAATTAACCTTTTTTAACCAAAATATTTTTATTCCGTTAAGTGAGGGTCATAAGTGATCCTTGAATACAAATCAATTTTACGGAGGAAAAACCTGGAAATTTTTGTTTCAAAAAGCGTGGGAACCCTGTGAGTGTAGAATTGCCAATGTTTTGAAAGTCTTGTATTGAATCCTTGTGATATAAACCAGGAGCATTTAATGCCATTAACCCCACTAACTGACATGATTGTGTTGGCAGTTAAGTACACAGCCTTCAAGATGGCACTGGTGTCCATGCTGGCTATGCTAAAAACGACAACTTTGCAGTCGCGAATTTTAGCCACTGGAGAAAACGGAGGTGATGGCCTGGAAGATGTTGAACTAGTGCCTAATTTAAAGGGTATTAAATGGTGTTTGCTTTTCATCTAAAATACCTTGGAGACACCTTTGGCCTTCCAGATTTCCAACTTGTTCACTCTCAGGATGCCATACATTTTTGGGTAGAGGCCCATGAATGCCACAATCGCAACCCCTGCGCACTCATCTTGAAACCTACCAACAACCTTTCTGATGGCTGTGCTAAACAGCAGATGCTTTTTTGGCTAATCACTTGTGTCATACGAGTGGACTTCTCCTATGTCATGGTACAGACCCTCCATGAGCATGTTGTCAGTGTTCATTTATAGGAGCATTTGATGCTGTTGTAGGAGAAGTCATACATCAACAGCTTGCTAAGGTCAAGGACCAATATCCCTGTGTATATTGACTGGCTGAGCTTAAGGTTGGCCTTCATGCTGTGAACCCTGATGAGGTTGCTGTCGAAGATTTTCCTCAACTGAATTGTTGGGTCAGCAACCAGGCTGTGCAGCTTGTCTTCCTTGCCTTTAGACCTCAAAAGTTCCATCCAGATCAGATTTCATAGCATCTCCATGGTCTTCCCAAACATAGAGTTGTTCATGAGCTTAAAGTCTTGCCAGTAATGTGGCAGTGGTCCTGCGCCTGTTCGGCCCCCAGCTTCTCGTTGCAGATGTGGCAGTCTTCCACTTCCTGCAAGACCTTACATTCAACAGGATATTTTTGTTTTTCACATGTAAGGACATGTGATGGGACTTTTATCTGTACCACAGCAGTATTTAGTGTGGGCTTCCAATGGGCCAGCCTGGCTGAAGACGTGGAGGCACCAGATTCAGATATGCTTTTTCATTCTTGTGTTTGGTTTGCTTGTATACTATATGGCTTAAGTCTTTAATCCAGACATAGTGGCTCTTTTTGCACTTGGCAAGCAGCAGTAGGTCCACATCATGTGGTCTTACTTCCTCGCTGATTCATAGTGGGTAGAGACCACTTTTCCAGCCAATGATGCTAACTGCAGTTTTTGGGTTGTACCGCACAAACTTGCCAGTGTTGCTCACCTTTACTGGAACGTCAATGCAAGGAAAGTCAAGTTTGCCCAGGTGCTGGCAATACCTGACTGAGCAGTTAATGTGACTTTTGTCTGCTGGTTATAAGCTGATTTAATAGCACACTTGAAACAGCAGTTGTCTGTGTTTTTCACATTGATAACAGATTGTGGAGAATTGCACTTTGGCATTGGAATGTAGCTCTGGCCTTGAAATCGGCAGTACCATACACCTAAACCAAGTGTATCTTGCACCTCACAAAGTGTCATCCACACCCCTTGTGCATGTACTCTTTGATGCACCATTGAATTGTGGCATTGGTTTGGGTGACCAGCTGCTCGACCTCATCAATTTGCATGGCTGTGGTTAGCGCTGGTCCAGAAATAGGCTGTCACTTTGATGGGCTTCTTCATCATGGACATTCTGCTGGCATAGTGCAGCTTTCTTCAGCTGCACGGTCAACAGGAGGCTACACTTCAAGATGCCAAATTCCTTGAGCTCCATGCCGATGATATACCACTTATGAAGCACCATGGTATTAAGAAATGTCCAAATGTCTGCTTCGAGCCTGTGATTTTCTGGCATGGTTGTGTGGTAGTCCTTTACAATCACGTTGGCTCTTCCCTGCTGCTCTACAAAGGCTGGCAGGGCTGGGGGCTCAACCCTGTGTCTAGGAGCCAGAACTGGCTGTTGGGTTGGAGCAGGAGGCTCAGTGCTGTTGGTCAGCTCATTTAGGTGTTCCTCCATCCAGCCTTGTGCCTTGGAACTGGAACAGGCCATTGGGTTGGAACAGGAGGCTCAATCCTGCACCGATGAATCAGAACTGGCCATTAGACTGGAACTGGTTGGGGTGCTGGCTTATGACCCCTCCCTCCAGTAGTGTGTCCAGCATATCGTCATATTCACTTTGGGTTATAAGTCCTCTTCAGATCAACTCATTCAAGCAAGTGATCGTAGACATTGCTTCAGGCTTATAATCAATCAATACTACTGTGTCTGCACACAGCTGAATCTAATATAACAGCCGTATGTGTAACAAAAATATTTGACTGCATGCCTGCTAATCAGGCCCAAACATGATGGGAATCTCATTGTTTTCTGGTTTTGGCGGTTATGTTGGCATGTGCTCTCCCAGGCGTAGCATTCACCCTTCCAGCTCTGCCATTACTAGCTTGAATGCCTTTTTAGCTCACTTTTTATGCTTTACAACTTATCATTTGCTTCCTTGCCTCCACATTATAGACAAAGCCCTGTTTCCGAGTGTGTCCCAATCCCACGGCCATTGCATGGCATTTGTGGAATTCTTCCCTTGTCATCATTTGTCTGTGAAACTTGCAGTACCCATTCATACATGATGCTCCATATTCATGATACCACTTTTAATCATAGTACCTATACATTTTTGTGTCAGACACAAAACTTGTATATATTACAACACATTTTTATTTTAGATAAAAGTACTTCACCTCTCCAAGCAAAGCAACCAGTTATCTAATGTCTCCATAGGACTGCATTGTAAAACTTCCAGTTTAAACCAACCTCATGGAGGCAACAGTTTAAACCAACCTCATGGAGGCAACAGTCAGCTGGGCAAATAGCACTTTGGATCATACTGTAGGGAAATGGCTGGTGCAAGTCAACACTTTAAAGTCTCCCTGAGAGTTTGAACAGCTCCAGGGTGTGAGGTGGGGCAACCCCAACCTCCCCCCAGGCCTAGGGTACCTAAAGTTTCCACCCCAAAATGCATCATTTAGTATTTTTAAAAAGCGGCCACTGAAAGCGGTAAAAATATATTATAAAAACTAATCATTTCAAACAAAAATGTTTCATTGAAGGGGGGGGGGAATTCTAATTTCACATCTACTTAATTTAATATCTCATTAAGCAAACAAAGTGAGGCTTGGGGTGTATGCCTCGTGTCTATGTACCAAAGACAGTGGTAGGTTATCATGGCTGAACAGCCTTTTTAGATCTGTTATGATACATAAATTGTTCTAAATTGACAAAAATTCATAAGAAATAAATGATTAAATTAAAATAATAATGAAAGGTTCATAGGACATATACATTCTAATACAGATAAAGTTGAAATGGTATGAACAGTCAATGTCAGACACAGAAATAATATTATTATTCAAATATAATACTAGCCCAACACTGTATGGACACCTATGAATAGATGTCAATAACCTGCCTGTGCTTTGATATTTTGACTGCATTAGGCATCATTTTGACTTATACCTAGGTATTATACTCAAGATCCCATCCCTAAGGGTAACAACTTGAGTGAGAGTGACATGTATCAGCGAAAGAAATTTTCTAAGTGAGTTGGATCTTGTAAAAATTATAATGACCTTTTATCTGACAGTAAACACTGACAATTGCATAATCACTGGGTGTATTGTTATGATGTTCTCTGTCTGTCCAACCTGTCCACCAGTCTGTTAAAAATTTCATTTCTGCAAAATATTTTTAGCTGTCCACCATCTACAATTAACAAACTTTCTGGATGACTTGCACTTGGGGTATAAAAGAACCTTATCGATTTTGGGCTAAAAAAATATAAGGTCAAGGTCACTCTGACTGAAAGAAGGAAAATGGTTTCTACACAATAACTCAAGGTCTCTAGAGTTCTTTAACATATACAGTTACCCATCAATTAAGGGTTAAAAGGTCAGAAGCCATGATCACTGTCTGAAAGAAGAAAAATGGTTTCCACTCAATAACTCAAGGTCTCTATCATCAGTGGTTACAAATCTGTGTGGACATCTTAAACTCAGTGTAAGGAAGAAGCCTATTGATTTTGGAGTCAAAAGGTCAAAGGTAAGTTAAATAACTGACCCTTAATTACTTATGGGATTCACTAGGTTTACTTTATATATGATGTATCTAGTTGAAGTGTCCTCTGATTATAAAAAGTTAGCTTGTCATTGTATATTATAATCTATAGAACACTTGAAAATAATTGGTGTTGTTTTCATATATGATACGTTTCATGCAACTTAAGTCAACATTCAATGTTTTTCAGGGGTTTCTAGAAACACATTTGAAGGAGACCGGCTGGTTGACAAAACACTCACAAGATGTCAAGGTCAATTCCACTCATAACAAAGACCGTGTTTACTTCTGAATGGCACATGCAAGATCTGAATTATGTCATTTTAAATTATCTTGCTTACATGATTAACCCAGTCCAGCCATTTGATGTGTTCAAGACTGGGCTGCAAAGCTTTATTCAATTATTAGAGTTTATTGTGTTAATTTACAACAACTGTTTATACAAGGAAACTCCTTTCTAATAGTGGTATAGTTTTGCATATTTTGTGTTATCTCAGAAACAAAATAACTGACACCAGGATTTTGTTTCCCTGAATTATTACTTCACTTTTGTGTAGCATGAGTTACTGTCAAATATTGAATTTCCATTTTCTTGTGGACAACAATTTGGTTTTGTTAAAAGAAACTCCTTTTCTGGAGGCAATTCATAAATCACAGATTTATTTATTAAGTCATTATATCAGAGTTACAACCATGCACAGTTTTCAAAGATCCAGCATATATCAGGAAGCTTGGGTAGGGAAATTAAACTCGGGGGTTTCTCTGTTGGGTTCAGAATTGTTCCTTGAATTTCTGCAAATGCTGTTACTATTTAATTAAGCGTACTATTCATGATGAATCTATGACATTGGAGATTTTATTAGTAGTCACATGATCCAATTCCATTGCTGGCTGTTGCTTCTTTTCTCTTGATGGTTTAATATTGAAATCGATGAGCTTTACATTATGCACCCTGTCCAAATTACAAGAGTTATTTCCCTTTTCATAACTACTTTAAGAAAAGGTAAACAGTGAAATCTCACCATGCTATGCGATTAAAGTTGCTATTCTTTGTTAAACGACTAGTAATCATTGGCTGCAGTGAATAAACAAAGAATCAGCACTTCAACCTAAATAAACACTGATTTTGGTTTTTATGCTTTGAACAACTCCAACAGTCAAAGGTCATCTGGGGTAAAACATTCTCCACATAGGGGTACTGGCAGAACATAACAAAACTTGTATTCAGTGGAAATCCTCCAGCTACATGCATGTAGCATATGAGAGCATTATTGTTACAACAACATGCAGATACAGACCATGCAACATGTATGTACCCCAAAGATGCAGTTGAAATGCATATTTTACATGCATTTGAAATGCATTTCTTTTGCATTTGCATTGCAGTCAACCATCTCATCCATTACTGTTTATCATCTCAGTGTTCAAAATTGTTCCTTGAACTTCTGCAAGTGTTGTTACTATTTAATTCAGCATACTATAAATGGTGAACCGATGACATGGGAGATTTTGATCTTAGTCGCATCATCCAATACCATGGATGGCTGTTGCTTCTCTTCTTTTGATGGGTTAATATTGAACTGGATGGGCTTTACATTATGCATACTGTCCATTTTACTAGAATTATTTCCCTTCTCATTATTAATTTAAGAAAAGGTAAACTGGTGAAATTTCACCATGCTATGCGATTGAAGCTGCTATTCTTTTTTTTAAAAATGACTCTTAATCATTAGCTACAGCGAATAAACAAAAGAATCAACACTTCAACCTCAATAACAGCTCAAATGGTCAGATGTCATCTGGGATCAAACATTCTACCCAGAGGGGTACTGGCAGAACATTGTTTTCAATCGAAATCCACCAGCTACATGCAAGTAGTATATGAGAGCATTATTGTTACAACAACATGAGTAAAAACATGCAGATAGAGACCATGAAACATTTATGTACATGAAAGATGCATTTGAAATGCATACTCAAAATGCTCTTGAAATGCATCTCTTTTGCATTTGCATTGCAGTCAAGGATTTCATCCATTACTGTATATCATCTTTTTGTTTACTGTTTATCTAGTTAAGAGTTCTGCATTTTTCATTTATGTTCATTCAAGAATGGTTTGGAAATGCTGTTGCAAAAGTTTCAAGCAGTTGTGGACTGCATAAGGAAAGAATCATAATTTTTCATTTAATTGTACCCAGAAGAAATGAAATATCACTTTTAAATCATAGTTTAAATATTTTTTTTCTGGCAAAGGTTTTCAATGTTTTTCATAAAAAAAGAAAAGTTTACTTCAGATATTTTTAAGTAGAGTTTTTTTTTAATAAATTTCATTTTAATAAAAGTTTTACTTTTAACATCAGTCATTATTTGTTCATTCTGCATTTGCTCAGTGTTTGTTTTCTGTTAATTTTCATTCACTCATCATTCCATTTGTATTTCAAAGGGGTAAATAAATGTTTCAGGATCTATAGCATATCAACTTTCAAAACAATAGTAACAGTGTAAGAATAGTGTTTCTTTATAGTTACAGTGTAAAAAAAGTGTTTCTTTATAGTTGCAATGTAAAAAAGCTTTTCTTTATAGTGTTTCTTTATAGTTTTCCTTACTATAATTGGTCGAGATTTATTAACAAAGATTATTTATTTCCCATCACTTCTCAAGTTAGCAGAGGAGAAAAATAAAAGCAATGAAACTGTTAAGTTTATCTTTATATAGAATAGTTGAATAATTCTCTTGATGGGGGGGGGGGGGTGAGTGGGATGGGGAGGAGTAAATACTCAATAAAAAATAAAAAACAGGGATATGAGTTAAACAATAGAGTGTTAACTAAGTAAAACCATATAATGAAAGGAACATTACAGTCATTGATAAGGATAGGATATCCTGCCCTATGTTTAACTTAATTATTACCAGTTATTAGGAAGATAAAAAAAAAAAAATTTGGTACAGAATCATTGAGATAATCAAGCTAAGGTACATCATGAAATATGTGAATTGTTGAAATCTCTAGATAAGTAGGATTACCCAGTTTCTTCAATGTTGTAAAAGGTTATAGATTTAAATAGAAAGTCTGATTTAATTGTGTTAGACTTTTTATCAAAAAGGAATCAAGGCGAGTACTATTTCTTTCTGTTGTAAAAGATAGTGAAATTCATCTCCCCATTTTTGTTCACAGTCACAGAGAATACCTATCCTTTCAGAATACTTTTTCTTTTTTCCAGTGCACACTTCTACTGCCAGGTTGTGATTGTAATGACATAATATTAAAATGGGTAAATAATATCATCATGGTAGCAATTTCAAGTACATTTAAAACTTGTTATGTTTAAAATGTTGTAAGTAAATATCTTGGAAGAAAACGATAAATTATTATGCTATTTTTGCTATTCCTTCCTGACAAGAGCAACGATATGTTAGAATACAGCAAAAATGTGTTGTGTTATGCAGATCTTAACAACCTGAGTAAAGCAAGACAGAACTCCAGCATATTTTATGAAGGTATATTTTTCTATTGAATTCAAGTAAACACACTATTAGCATAAATTCCCTTTTGACTCCAAATGACCTGTTACATGGATTGGTCTATTTGATAACGGAAGAGAATGTTTATGCTATATTATCAAAGTTCCAGAAATAAATTTGTGTAAAACTGTTGAGTTTTTCAATTCTGTCATTAATATTTATAAAAAGTTTATGAGATAATAGCTTTGAGAATTTACATCTCCTTTAGAATATCCTTTGTATCTCAGATAATAGCTTTGAGAATTTACATCTCCTTTAGAATATCCTCTGTATCTCAGATAATAGCTTTGAGAATTTACATCTCCTTTAGAATATCCTCTGTATCTTAGATAATAGTTTTGAGAATTTACATCTCCTTTAGAATATCCTTTGTATCTCGGATAATAGCTTTGAGAATTTACATCTCCTTTAGAATATCCTTTGTATCTGAGATAGTAGTTTGAGAATTTACATCTCCTTTAGAATATCCTTTGTATCTCGGATAATAGCTTTGAGAATTTACATCTCCTTAAGAATATCCTCTGTATCTCAGATAATAGTTTTGATAATTTACATCTCCTTTAGAATATCCTTTGTATCTCAGATAATAGTTTTGATAATTTACATCTCCTTTAGAATATCCTCTGTATCTCAGATAATAGTTTTGATAATTTACATCTCCTTTAGAATCTCCTCTGTATCTCAGATAATAGTTTTGATAATTTACATCTCCTTTAGAATCTCCTCTGTATCTCAGATAATAGTTTTGATAATTTACATCTCCTTTAGAATATCCTCTGTATCTCAGATAATAGTTTTGATAATTTACATCTCCTTTAGAATATCCTCTGTATGTCAGATAATAGTTTTGATAATTTACATCTCCTTTAGAATATCCTCTGTATCTCAGATAATAGTTTTAATAATTTACATCTCCTTTAGAATATCCTCTGTATCTCAGATAATAGTTTTGATAATTTACATCTCCTTTAGAATATCCTCTGTATCTCAGATAATAGTTTTGATAATTTACATCTCCTTTAGAATATCCTCTGTATCTCAGATAATAGTTTTGATAATTTACATCTCCCGTTGAATAACCATCCTATTTAGACCAGTGTGGAACATTTGCCTATCATGACAACAGGAAGGTTACTTACGATATCAAGGCATTATTGTTTTATGATTTGTCATTATTTAAATGGTAATAAAGTATTATATTCATTTAAGTATTAGTTTATTTTAGATTTATTTTACTTTTCCAGTTCAGTATTTTAGGCAGATATTTATTATTTGAAGAAACTGACTTTCTCAAAAATATCTTGTAGGTCTTAAATTAATAAAATCACACTATCAAAGCTGTCAAGTTGCAAAGAACATTTTAAAATAAATGTAGCAATATATATAGAAGACTCACAATGCCGATGTGAAACATAATTGATAATCAATACTTTTAAAAGTATATACCAATGTGAAATATAATTGATAAGCAATAGTTTTAAATGTATATACCAATATGAAATATAATCGATAGTCAATAGTTTTAATTATTTATTTAAGACATACAATTATCTATTTCCAATATTTGCTCTAGTGGATGTTCTACAGAAATCAAGGCAGTGACCATTGTGAACACTGTTGTAAAATATTAACAAGGGTTTGCATCAAAGGATGATGTAAGTTTCAGCTTGGAAACAGTGTGTTTTTATCACACGAAGCCATCTGACTTGGCGCGTTTTACTTTACAGTCGCAATTATGGTCCCGCTATTAACAACGGAAGTTTGATAATTGTTAGTAATTAATCTGAACTCGGCTTATTACCGAAATGAAAAATAATATGGAAAATTCTAAAATCTGAGATGTTCAGAGATTTTTATTTCCAACAAGTTTAGAGCATTTTGCATGGAAGTATTGTCTCAACGTGTATCCTATTATTTGCTAATTTTTCTACGGCAAAAATATAAAAATAAAATATACTCTTTTAATTATTTTGATGCAGATATTAAAGAATGCAGTTTCCGGTTTGTGACTGTTAGAGCCTTTGGTTATTGAGCGTGTTTCTGTATGTGGTATATTGCTTTACAGCTAGAGAGCTTGAGTTACTGTGGCCCAGTGGATAAAATGTGCGACTCACACACACACACACACTTGGGTGTCTGCAGGGGGGGGGCATGTTGCCTCGTCCCCGTCCCGATTTAAAAAAAATATATATATATTTCAACAGAATGCTCAATCAATAAAACAAAAACAACAACAAAAAAAAACACAGTTGACTTAACCCTGAGTACATTATTTATTGTCAATATAATGGCAGAGAAAACAAACCTGCTGAAGAGCATTTTTAGAAAAGTATATTATGCGAATGCAACAGAAATGCCGGTTTCAGTTTGGGAAAGGTGTGTTTTTATCATATGAAGCCATCTGACTTGGCATGTTGTACTTAACAACCCCAATTATGGTCCCGCCATTAACAATGGAAGTTTGATATTTGTTCGTAATTAAGCTGAACTCGACCTACTGCTGAAATTAATAACAATATGGAAAATTGTCAAATCTCGGATGTTCGGAGATTTTAATTTTAAAAAAATATGATATTTTGCATGTATGGTCTCAGCATGTTTCCTATTATTTGCTCATTTTTGTAAGAGGAAAATATAAAAAAGATTTTTTTTATCATCATAGAAAAATAGTAAATCATTTGGAAATGATATGTCAGTAACCCAATCGTAATATTGATCTATTTCTTATAATTATTTTTACGCAGATATTAATGTATGCAGCTTTATCTTTGTGACTTTGGAGCGGTTGCTTATTGAGACAAGAAATAAACTTAATTTCTTTGAATAGTGTTTGGGATGTTTCTGTATATGGTATATAACTTTACAATGGCAAAGAAAACAAACCCACAGAAGCGCTGCTGTTGTACTTTTAGGTTAACAGTTAGCTGATGAAATTAACACGTCAATATCAAAGAAAACAAGCATTGTTGATTGCTTCTCGTGCTAGGTTACTGCACGTGTCAACTTCATGTATCTAGGATGACCTTTTGCGACCATTTGTGATTTTAAAAAAACCCGCTACTTTGGTAATTAATGCAAAATAGTACAGTTTAAAATATAATAACGATGTGAAATCTTAATAATGCTTTATTTAAGCGATTGGATGTCAGAAAAAATCGTACAATATGTGAATGAGTACTCATGCATGGAGTAACCATCAGAACTTGTGCGATTTTGTTTCACTTCAGTCAGGTATGACTGCAGCTTTGTTATTAATTTGTTCGATGTTTATCATTCTTTTTATTGCAGGTAGTACAATATCACTGACTTTCATATGATCATTAAAATTTTGTATTGCGTTTACTGAAAAAGAAATAGGGATATGAATGCATGTTTAGATTCCGATAACATAGTATTGAAGAAAAAAAAAATAGATTCATTGCGCAAAATGTAGTATTAATACAGTTTGCAAGGCATTGTCATTACAGTACAGCTCACGTGATTTTTCGGAACCCCACGCATCGCGGTGGGGTACTTAATCCCCTCCACTCTAGCTCCGCGATAGCACTCCGCGGTGGAGGCATAAATTGGCATAAATACCTACAAATCACCACCGCGTTTCGGCAGGCATGCCGATATAAACTCCACCGTGGAGGGGCTAGTCGACATTACTGATTGACATCTGAACAGCCAATGAATGAAGACCACCTATGGAAAGACTGAGACGTCAAGATTGATTTACAACTGGATACCATCTGAAGAATCAGTCGTTTTTATTTCGATCATATATTTGGACAATAAAAAAATAATTTCAAAAGTCTTGTATATTCAGTACACATTACTGTTTATAAAAGGTTGATCGACTTCTTTTGCAATAAGTTTATGATTTTAATTTATTTCAAAGAAATATGAACAAACTTATGCAAGCAGAATAAATTTATCATTTTGTTCCAAAGGAAAGTAATTCTCTGAGATATGGACAATTAAAATCCAAATTGACATCCGCTTCTGCTTACCCCCCCCCCCCAACAACAACAAACCTAAAACACTGAATTTACACTGAAATGCAAACCGCGTGCTTAGTCTTTAAGCAGTAATAGTAGAGTCACGAGGCTGAATATTATGACTGCATGTGTGCTGTAAGGGACTGACCATTTAATATACAGGGTTTATATGTTGTTTTTTTTTTGACCGGGATATTTTTTGTTCTTTCATCACAGTATTTATTTATTTTAAGTGAAATATGGAACGGAGTAACGTCTGTTACAAAAATCAGAGAAAGACAATTGTTTTCATGCATTTCCCCCCCTCCACCCCCCCCCCATTCCCCCCCCCCCCCCCCACGGTTGGAAAATTCAATTGTCTCTCCCTAATAAAGACTTGACTTCAGCGGATGTTCTACAGAAATCAAGGCAGTGACCATTGTGAACACTGTTGTAAAATATTAACAAGGGTTTGCATCAAAGGATGATGTAAGTTTCAGCTTGGGAACCGTGTTTTTTTATTACACGAAGCCATCTGACTAAGCGCGTTGTACTTTATAGCCGCATTTATGGTCCCGCCATTAAGAACGGAAGTTTGATAATTGTTAGTAATTAATCTGAACTCAGCTTATTACCGAAATGAAAAATAATATGGAAAATTCTAAAATCTGAGATGTTCAGAGATTTTAATTTCCACGTGTATCCTATTATTTGCTCATTTTCATACGGCGAAAATATAAAAATAAAATATACTTTTTTAATTATTTTTACGCAGATATTAAAGAATGCAGTTTCCTGTTTGTGACTGTTAGAGCCTTAGGTTATTGAGCGTGTTTCTGTTTCTTACCACTTGCGAACTTTTCCAGACTTCAGTTTACGATAACTTGTGCAGTAGTGATTTGGATTCCATATTTTATGAGAGAGAGAGAGAGGGGGGGGGGACTTTACCTAGAAGAGTTAATGATCTAAACTTATTCATCTTATTTTTCTGTATTATGCAATAGGAAAACGAACAGAAAAGAAAAAGTTAAAGATTAATTTCATCTGATGCTCGGCATGTTTCCTAATATTTGTTCATTTTTGTAAGAGGAAAGTATAAAAAAGATTTTTTTTATCATCATAGAAAAATAGTAAATCTTATGGAAATGATATGTCAGTAACCCAAGCGTAATATTGATCTATTTTTTATAATTATTTGTACGCAGATATTAATGTATGCAGCTTTATCTTTGTGACTTTGGAGCGGTTGCTTATTGAGACAAGAAATAAACTAATTTCTTTGAATAGTGTTTGGCATGTTTCTGTATATGGTATATTGCTTTACAGCTACAGTTACTTTGGCCAAATGGATAAGAGTGTGTGTTACACACACATATTTGATATTGGAGCACGAGGTCGTGAGTTTGCAACCACCGACGGGAAAATTTGTTTCTTTTTTTTCCCCCTCTATTACGCTATAATGTCTAGTACAGTATTACTTTTCTTACCACTTGCAAACTTTTCCACATTTCAGTTTACGATAACTTGTGCAGTAGTGATTTGGGTTCCATATTTTATGAGAGAGGGGGGGGGGGGCTTTACTAAGAAGAGTTAATGATCTAAAATTATTCATCTTATTTTTCTGTATTATGCAATAGGAAAACGAAAAGAAAAGAAAAAGTTAAACATTAATTTCATCTGATGCGCAAGTTTGTCAGATCAATGTACTTTAGGTTAACAGTTAGCACATGAAATTAACACGTCAATATCTGCAGTCCTGATGGCTTCTCTTGTGCTTGCACGTGTCAACTACATGTATCTAGGATGACCTTTTGCGGCCATTTGTGATTTTTTAAAAAACCGCTACTTTGGTCATTAATGCAAAATAGTACAGTTTAAAATAAAATAACGATGTGAAATCTTAATAATACTTTATTTAAGCGATTGGATGTCAGGAAAAAACGTACAATATGTGAATGATTACTCATGCATGGAATAACCATCGGAACTTGTGCGATTTTGTTTCACTTCAGTCAGGTATGACTGCAGCTTTGTTATTAATTTGTTTGATGTTTATCGTTCTTTTCATTGCAGGTAGTACAATATCACTGACTTTCATATGATCATTAAAATTTTGTATTGCGTTTACTGAAAAAGAAATAAGGATATGAATGCATGTTTAGATTCCTATAACATAGTATTGAAGAAAAAAAAATTAGATTCATTGCGCAAAATGTAGTATTAATACAGTTTGCGAGGCATTGCCATTACATTATCATCATCTAAAATATGATTTGGCACTATGTATCATACATTATCTTCGTTAGGACAAGGAAATATTTATAATTAACTGAATTACTACGTTTTTTTCAGTATCAAAAAGTTAGCAAATTGCTCCCCAGAGGGATAACGATGTAGATAAATCGGTGCCCCCCCCCCCCTCCCGTCTCAACCTCTGCTTGCATGGATGATAAACAGTACACCACGCCCATATTATCGAAACCACGTCCACTCCGCGGTGGTGATCGGATGCGACTCCGCGAGGGAGCGTGGTGTGCAGGGCTATTCTCCGCGACAACTCCGTCAGGACGCGTGGAGTGATGGTGGAGGGGTTTTTCTTAATCCTCTCCACTCACTCTCCACCCCCACCGCGATGCGTGGGGTTCCGAAAAATCACGTGAGCTGTACTGTACGTTATCATCATCTAAAATAGGATTTGGCACTATGTATCATACATTATCTTTGTTAGAACAAGGAAATATTTATAATTAACTGAATTACTGCGTTTTTTTCAGTATCAAAAAGTTAGCAAATCGCTCCCCAGAGGGATAGTGATGTAGATAAATCAGTGCCCCCCCGTCTCCCTCTCAACCTCTACTTGCATGGGTGATAAACAGTAAACCACGCCCATATTATCGAGACTACGTCCACTCCACGGTGGTGATCGGATGCAACTCCGCGAGAAAGCGTAGTGTGCAGGTCTATTCTCCGCGAGACGACGCGACAACTCCGTCAGGACGCGTGGAGTGATGGTGGAGGGGTTTTTCTTAATCCTCTCCACTCACTCTCCACCTCCACCGCGATGCGTGGGGTTCCGAAAAATCACGTGAGCTGTACTGTACCTAAAAAAATTTTGGTGTACCATATCGGGGCTTTAAAAATTTTATAAAGCCATCTTACCCAGGGCAAGCTGACTGGAAAATTTAACTTCCTCTTGGGGGATTTGAAATTGCCCTAAAATATGACAACAAAATATCATAACTAAAGCGTAAAAAAAAAATAGTAAAATAAAGATTAGGTCTAGATGTTTTAAGGAAATCACATTATATTTATTTTCCAAATCTTTAGTCATTGTGTTATGTTTGTTTACACCTTAAAACAATATGTCAATAATTAAAGTTATTAAAAAAATATATATGTAAATAGTACATGCAGATAGCTATGTAGGAAAGATAAGAAGAAGAGCAATGACAGACATGTACATGTACAAAAATAGATAACTGGACAGATAGGGGTTTTCAAAATGGCAAGATTTTTAAGAGAGACTGAAGCTTAGGTAAAATACCTTAAACTGAAACATTAAACAGCCAAGAACGGAACTGTGTTAACGTAATTTAAATCATATTGTAATGTATCATAACATTTTCCGAGATGCTGCCAGGGCGCATTAGTGCACAAATCGCGCAATATTTGTATGAATTTGCGCACTTGGAATGCAGTGATGCACAAGAACGGCCACAAATTAGTTAAAAAGTCATGCATATAAAAATGTGCTCTGCACAGTGTACAATTTTTATTATACCGTTAACCTGTAAAGTGCTTCCTGTGATATAAGTCACACTGCCGGTAGAGGTCTTGTAGTGCTTGTCGTGACATCTGTCTTTTCAGGTAGGTAACTGTTTACACATTTGTATACTTCTGCTTGACATGAATGGTTGTTAAACAAAATTTGATTGGTACATTAGGCCCTGTAACAAGCATTCTGTGATAGATTTAACCTTGCATTCATCAAGGAAGTTTTACAAATGTTTGTTTGAATTACAGGTGACCTAGAAAAGTCAAAATGGCTGACTCCTGAGGATGATTTCATTCGGCAAATACTGGCTGATGATAGCAATGATGACAATGATTTGGCAAGTTTGAAGTACATCATATTTTTGGAGCAGTGAAAGTGTTACTGGATATGCCAGTGAGTGATTTTGAGCCTGAATAAGCCTGGCGTGAATCCGGCCTGTTTTTCTTTAAGAACATCGTTAAAATCTAAAAACTTTTTTTGTCTTTTTTCAAGTACAGATGTAAAATTGTGATAGGTCTATAAGTATCAGGTGAGCTTGGGTCCCGTTTCCTCTTGTATATTGGTCTGATTATTCCTTCAAGCCATGCTTCCAGAATCAGACAAGTGTCCAATATTATATTGCAAAAAGAGACATATTAGGGCATCAGCATTTCAGAGGTATATTTTATATGTTCGTTTAATACATTATCATACTATGGGTTTTTGTTATTCTTAAGACTTCTAATACAATTAGTAATTTCTGTCTCAGTAATTGCAGTTTTAGAAATTTCATCATTGTCATCTAATGTAATCTTTATATCATTTTTAAAATCAATATTTAAAAAAATTCATAGAGTTCTACGAGTTAACATTCTTATCCTCTGCCCCCTTTCCTAGATTATTTAGTATTTTCCAATAATCCCTTCGTTTTTAACTTTTCATTTTCTGCAATTTCTTTTGCATTCAAATGTTTACCTTGTTTATGTAAAAGTTAATAGTTCTTTTGTATAATTTATTTTCGTTCTCAAGATTTGTATGCTTTTGATTATTGTTGTGTATTTTTCTTGCTAGGTGATATTTTCTGCAGACCTTTTAGCATTTAGTTCCAAACCATCGTTTGTTATTTTTATTACAAATTTGATTGCTATTATTTATTAACAAAACATTTTGTAGCAGTATCATTAATTAATCATGACATTGATGAATATAAACTGTTGATGTAAATTTTATCTATGTATTCTATTCTACTCTGCATCCTGACTCTTTGATACTATCTCTTCAAGTTTACCGGTATTAATATTTGTAATTAAATCTTCTTTCTATTTTCTTGCAATCTTGGTTTTTGTGATGATGTTTTATTATCATCAAGTAAAATTTGCTTGTTTTTGTGGTAAAAACAAAAACTAGTAATCTACAATTTGTGACCATTAGTAAAAAGTGGATCAACTTTATATATGCAGAAATTATTAACATATTTCAGAGCATTGATATAGACAATAGAATAGTTAATAACAGAAGTATTTCAGAAAGTTGTAGAACCAACAATTGTATTGTCACCACATCTTCCATTTAATATAATGATACTATTATTTCTACATCTCTAATAATCATGTAAACAATAGATTATAAACACCTCGTGTGGGTGCTAGATCTTCAGGTAGCTAATTGTTAGAGACAAGTGTCTTTTATTTCCAAACACACTTGTCAAAGAATCTCACAGTTTATATTATTAACCGTTGTCACCTAGTCACCTTGAAGTCGGCGATATATATATAGTATTATCACAGTAACACGATCTTGATTGCTAGATCACGTTGAGTTGTCAGCGTTAGAAAATCTGGATCATTACAAGACGCGAAGTGTCGAGTCATGATCCGGATTATTATGCTGACAACGAGACGTGATCTAGCAATCAGAATCGCATTACTGTGATAATGATATTTTTGTTATATACCTTTCATTTTTCAGATAATTTAATAAAATCACTATATGTAGTTGAAAAACACAAGAAATTGCTAAACATTTCAACCTGTTTAATACAACTTCATCTTAAAGCATAAACCGAATTACTTGTTGAAAGGCTGACATGCGCATGAATATTAGTTTTATGAACGAAGTTGTGAAACAGCGCTCGCTCAGTTTGACTACTATCACTGTCAATAACACGAATTCTTCGATGCTTGAGGGCAGACTACTCATATGTGTGATTTACAGTTATTGTGCAGTTCTGAAATTTTGCATCACGGAAGTTTTCACCAGCTAAATGACTGGAAGTTTGTTGCAGAGGCCAAGTTGAATGCGGCTGAGCTGTTTCTGGCAATACCGTGTGAGAGGCTCCGATGGGAACTTAACACGCGAATGACAACATTATTCTGACAGTTATTTACAAAAGGATTGGAGAAATTGTTGGAACTTGATGGTGCTGATTTGTTGCAGAGAATATTATTCATTTAGAATTTCAAATTCATCCATTATGCATGAAACTCACTAACGTTACCATTTATGAATTTCCGTATATGGGTTGTACTGTACAACTGTAATGTTTTGGTACGCGATTTCCGAATATGATCTTGTTTCAGATGAACATTTTTGTAATATTTTACTACTTCAAAATAAAGGAATAAATGCTTTTTCATTGTTGTTGTGGCAAAAACATGGTTTAGACCTTTCAGATATTTTACATATAACGCAAGGTTTCTTAACTAACGTCGCTCTGAGAGCTTTGTTTACTGCTAGTGTTGGCATTCCATCGCTAGGGGCGCTGCTATTGTCACCAGGAAACCTAGAGGATAAAGTAGTCTCAGCCTCGTTTGAGAGTATGTTGATACGGGTTTAGAAAACGACAGTATCGTTTTCCTGCTTGTAGGAAATGACAGTAAAATTCTGGCTCTTTCTTGGGTAGAAAATTGGTAGGTATATAATAAAAAACAATTTTTGATAAACCGATTGTTCAGAGTGGGCAATCTTGACACGTTTGGAGCTCACAAACTGCACATAGCTAGGTTAGGATTTGAAAGTCAGTGAATCTTGTATACGTACACAAATATTATGATTAAAATATAAATGATGATTTAAAATATAAATATATCCGCTGCATAAATGTGCCTTGCCTCCCCAGTGACTGATAAATCCGCTTGTAGACAAAGCACTACTACTTCCAGTGACTGATATATCCGCTTGCTGGTTATGCTCCATGTACCCTAGTGACGGATAGATCCGCACTGTATGTTCATGTTACAATCGGTCTTATTGGTCAATAATTGAAAGTAAAAGGACATTCAGCCAATCAAAATAGAGTTAACAAATGATTGTTCTTACTAAATCGGGGGATTTTTTACAATTTTGTACCACGTGTTAGTTAATACATGTGTTTGTAGTTGACGGTAGAAACAATGGTTTTTGCTTACGCTAGCGATCGAGAATCCGAATTTTCAGGTTTTTCCGAGGACGAACTGAACAATATTAAATTAAGAAGTGTTGGTAGTGACATTAAACTATCTTCTTTGTCAAGTTGGTCCGAAATTGAGACAGAATCTGATGAAGAAGACAGCCAAGTGTGGACAAGAGAGCCACGTGCTCCAAAAGTCAGTGTTTACCGAAAGTGTCGGCCCAATTTTCGTTTAGATGAGGGGAAGAAAGAAATAAACAAACAGTGCAATGTCTGTCTGTGTGTGAAGCATAACTGATTCTATAAATACCATGCAGAACTTAAGAAGTTGTAGCACATAGTGACTAGTTAAACATTTTTGTTAGTAATTACATGTATATATTTGACCAATATCTTTGTATAAAAGACCGACATAAATTTTAGTGTTTACAAATAGTGTTTTGTGTTCTATTCATGGATTTTATACCAATCTTGTGGATGTCAGCAGGATAAAATAATAAAACAGATGCAACGTAGTTATAGCTTTTATATATGCATGGTTTTAGTCTCTAAATCAGTCTATTATACAGAAAATAACTAAAACAATTAGGCCATATCCCCAAATCATCAGCTAAAAAGTTATCATTTGGCTGCAGCAGCATCAGGCTCTGGTAGTCAGCCCCCAAATCAGCTGCAGTAGTGACCCCAGCAGCTAGGCATAGCAGTGAGCCATGACAGTAGCACTAGAAGTTAAATAATACATTCACAGTATCATGTCTGCATGAGAAAATGCGAGAATTATCTTAACATTGACTACAAGGAAATGACAGACTGTTAGTACATTGTGTGAAATAAAGGACTGATTGATGAAAGAAGCTGGGGGCAGTTATGTATTTGAAGAATGCGGAACATATAAACATATAATAAAGGTGCTCATATATGTACTGTGGAGAGATTGCAGAGTATAAAACTTGCAGAACATAAAGCATTGCGAACTGAACATGTTCCCCCCTCATTTTTTTGACCTGCCCGCAGACAAGTACCTTGCAAACATGAGCTTGCCCGAGTCGAATTTTGAACTTGTCCCGGGAGTCGGGCAAATGGACTTGTAAAGCCCTGCGTATATACTAGCATATAAGTCTGGTCCAAGTGCAAACTGCATAGACCCAGTTCTGCCATTGCATAATGCATCGGTAGATCTGAATCCATGAGTCTACATTATGTGATGGCAGATCAGGATCTATGTTCTTTTTGCAATTTGTCCTGACATACATGAGTATATACAGTATAAAAGGAGGATTAATTTAACTCGTGACATTCTTATCACCCTGGCTGGTGATGAACAGACCTCTGAATAGGCACTTGATTGGTCAGTTATACACTTGATTGTTTGCAAGAGCAGGCATGGCATAAAACCTGTACAGGTCTAAATGGGTGGTTTTTGAAAGCCCCATCTTTAATCTCAGAATTGCAAGTAGTTTTCAATATTTCAGGCTAGCAGGATCTGCAAGCTACCCCATGTAGTTTATGTGGTAACTGCAATCGCTCACATCCAGCATCAGATTATTGCATGTCATGCTGAAAAACATTTTAAATACTGTTTATATTTCATGCAACTGTTCACCAGATTTTGTGATTTTCCTCACTGCTGAAAACTGATAAATGACTGCTGAAAATGAATGAATTAACAAAACAATACCTACTACTGAAATGCATGTGTAAACAATTATAATAATCGATGTGGATGCAGTTTGTTGCAATACAGGTCATAAATAGTTAATTATTATGCATACTAGTTAATCAAACAACTTCAATTTTATTATATGTACACACAAATAAAGGAAGAAAATATTACATACAAATTCTAGAAGTAAGTCACAGTCAGATACTTTGTTTTCAAATTATTACATAAAATTATTTGTCTAACACAAAACACTAACATTGATTCGTCCTTTCAAAATTTTGGCTTTTAATGAAAAATTGTCAATATTAAGAACAGCATAAATTTATATAAAAGAAAACAAATGTTTTAATCAAATGATTCCTATTACCTTTCTTACATCCATCCTTGGTTTTTATGAATTGGACAGTTTATCATAACATCATGCACTACAACTTCTTGATCCATTTTTGGATGACTGCCATATGAAACATTAAAAGATTGTCTTGTTATGTCTTCCACAATTTTTTCAAATGGAAAGAGCTTTTGTTGTCTCACCAATATTAGCATGGCAAGATATAAGTTTCACTTTTCTGGCAGTGGCAGTGTCAACAATAATGGAGGACCGAGGTTGATGCATGAACACATGGGCATAAATGATATACCAGGTGTCGTGTTGTTTTACTAGGTAAATCTTCATGTGTTTATGTTGAATTTTTGAAGGGTAGCATTCTCAAACCCAGGGCATCATGTCAGCACGAGAAAAACTTTGATTAGTACATTTAGCTTTCCATTTTAAATGACTTTGAGAAGGATAAAGACCTGGATGTAAAAATTACCCTATAGAATTAGGGTTCTAATATAATCCTATCAACATCTCCATGTATGTCCTAGAAAGAGTCCCATATAATTTTTACAGCATCACACTGATATGATATCTGGATGACTAGAAATAGTCCTGTAGAATTTTTACAGCATCACACAGATATGACAACTGGATGACTGTCCTAGAAATAGTCTAGTAGAATTTTAACAGCATCACACTGATATATCTGGATGACTGTACTAAAAATAGTCCAGTAGAATTGTCACAGCATCACACTAATATGACATCTGCATGACTGTCCTAGAAATAGTCCAGTAGAATTTTTACAGCATCACATTGACATGATATCTGGATGACTGTCCTAGAAATAATCCAGTAGAATTTTTACAGCATCGCACTGATATGATGTCTGGATGACTATCCTCGAAATGGTCCAGTAGAATGTTTACAACATCACAATGATATGACATCTGGATGACTGTTCTAGAAATAGTCCAGTAGAATTTTCATAGCATCACTCTGATATGATATCTGGATGACTGTTCTAGAATAGTCCAGTAGAATTCTTACTGCATCACACTGTGACATCTGTATGACTGTCCTAGAAATATTCCAGTTGAATTTTCACAGCAACACACTGATATGACATCTGTATGACTGTCCCAGAAATAGTCCATTAGAATTTCTACAGCAACATGCTCATATGGTATATACGTGAATGTCCCAGAAATAGTCCAGTGAAAACAGCAACACTGATATGATAACTGGACGACTGTCTTAGAAATAATCCAGTAAAATTTTCGCCCAGCACACTGATATGACATCTGCATGAATGTCCTAGAAATATTCCAGTTGAATTTTCACAACATCACACTGATATGACATCTGGATGACTGTCCTAGAAATAGTCCAGTAGAATTTTCATAGCATCACACTGATATGATATCTGGATGACTGTCCTAGAAACAGTCCAGTAGAATTTTTACATCATCACACTGATGTGATATCTGGATGACTGTCCTCGAAATAATCCAGTAGAATTTTCACTGCATCATACTGATATGACATCTGGATGATTGTCCTAGGAATAGTCCAGTGGAATTTTCATAGCATCACACTGATACGACATCTGGATGACTGTGTCCTAGAAATAGTTCAGTAGAATTTTCATAGTATCACACTGATATGACACCTGGATGACTATTCTAGAAATAGTCCAGTAGAGTTTTCACAGCAACACACTGATATGATATCTGGATGACTGACCTAGAAATAGTCCAGTAGAATTTCCACAGCAACACGTTCATATGGTATATACGTGAATGTCCTAGAAATAGTCCAGTGAAAACAGCAACACTGATATGACATCTACATGAATGTCCTAGAAATAGTCCAGTGAAAACAGCAACACTGATATGACATCTACATGAATGTCCTAGAAATAGTCCAGTGAAAACAGCAACACTGATATGACATCTACATGAATGTCCTAGAAATAGTCCATTCGAATTTTCACAGCAACACCCTCATATGGTATCTACGTTAATGCCCTAGAGATAGTCCAGTGAAAACAGCAACACTGATATGACATCTGCATGACTGTCCTAAAAATAATCCAGTTGCATTTTCATAACATCACACTGATATAATATCTGGATGACTGTCTTAGAAATAGTCCAGTAGAATTTTCACAGCAACACACTGATATGATATCTGGATGACTGTCCTTGAAATAGTCCAGCAACACACTGATATGACATCTGCATAAATGTCATAGAAATAGTCCAGTAGAATTTCCACAGCAACACGCTCATATGGTATATACGTTAATGCCCTAGAAATAGTCCAGTGAAAACAGCAACACTGATATGACATCTACATGAATGTCCTAGAAATAGTCCATTCGAATTTCCACAGCAACACGCTCATATGGTATCTACGTTAATGCCCTAGAGATAGTCCAGTGAAAACAGCAACACTGATATGACATCTGCATGACTGTCCTAAAAATAATCCAGTTGCATTTTCATAACATCACACTGATATAATATCTGGATGACTGTCCTTGAGATGGTCCATTATAATTTTTACAGCATCACACTGATATGACATCTGGATGACTGTCCTAGAAATAGTCCAGTGAAAACAGCAACACTGATATGACATCTACATGAATGTCCTAGAAATAGTCCATTCGAATTTTCACAACAACACGCTCATATGGTATCTACGTTAATGCCCTAGAGATAGTCCAGTGAAAACAGCAACACTGATATGACATCTGCATGACTGTCCTAAAAATAATTCAGTTGCATTTTCATAACATCACACTGATATAATATCTGGATGACTGTCCTTGAGATGGTCCATTATAATTTTTACAGCATCACACTGATATGACATCTGGATGACTGTCCTAGAAATAGTCCAGTGGAGTTTTTACAGCATCACACTGATATGACATCTGAATGACTGTGCTAGAAATAGTCCAGTAGAATTATCACAGCATCACACTGATATGATATATCGATGACTGTGCTAGAAATAGTCCAGTAGAATTGTCATGGCATACACTGATATAACATCTGGATGACTGTCCTATAAATAGTCCAGTAGAAGATACAGAGCATCACACTGATATGACATCTGTGTGACTGTCCTAGAAATACTCCAGTAAAATTTCCACAGTCATACTGATATGACATCTGTGTGACTGTCCTAGAAATAGTCCAGTAAAATTTCCACAGCATCATGCTAATATGACATCCACATCAAAGTTCTAGAAATAGTCCATTAAACTTTCCACAGCAACAAGCTCATATGACAAAACCTTGTTCTAAGAGCATGTGGGATCTCACCCAAGTGCAAGTAGTTGAAAACACATTTCACTATTTTATATTTTATCAGATCAGCAATGAACAATGTAATATAGAATTCTAAAATATAATTAGGAATTCAGAAATTTCTAAATAAAAAGTAGCATGTAATGGAAACTGGACGAGGGATGTTGAAGTTGATTAGATTTGAAATCATAAATGGTTTGTAGTAAAAATGTCTTACTGTAGGTGACTGATTAGACTCTTTGACCGTGTAACCTGCCCAAATGTGCGGTGATTAGGTAAGGTCTCCTACTAGGTTTACACTTGACTGGCTTTGACCATTGAAAACTTTTTAAGGCAAAATACTAGTCAGAGGTGGGTTAAACATTCATGACTAGAGCAGGGTGATAATTAGTAATTAGGAGAACAGAGCATAGGAATGTATGTTATGCAATAGTTGGCTGTGTCGTCATTCATATTCCAATATATATATATATATATATATATATATATATATATATATATATATATATATATATATATATATATATAACAAGCTTATATGATGCAACATAAAGCAAGTGCAGCAATATTAAAAACAGACTAGAGGAATTTCTATAGATATTGGAATATGAATGACGACGCAGCCAACACATGACAAAATGCACATGGTCCAAATATGTGTTTCACTTCATTGATTTATTTTGTTTATTTTTTTCTATATAGTCCATTTCTTCTGGTCACATTAAATATATCCCACTCCAGATTTCACATCACACATATCAGATCACTGAAAAAATCACGAATAGTTTTTTTGTCTTATCTCTGGACATTTCACCAAGAAAAGAACGCCTTTTGTTTCCCACCCATTAACCAGGCCTATTTTTTTAAAGTTTTGTTTGCAACATTGAGTTAATGGAAATACCTTTACCGATTTTGTTTCATTATACATGCATACAAAACCTACATTGTAATCTTGGTTATATACATATATTAAATCATGGCATCAACAAACAATTAAATTCAACAGCAGAAATAATAATAAATGCATAACAGTTGTGTGAATGAAAGCCCGATACAAGATATTATGACCCACATATAAAGACACAGACAGCTTCATATCAACAGTGATATGGGACTCCAGTTGGTTTACATGAATGAATTAAAATATACAGGCCATCAACACATCTAATGGCAAGCACTAGAATCAAATTTTGTTTAACGTATTTTAATATACAGCATGGACTTACTTAAAGTATGAGGATTGTGAACCCCAAATTCCAGATGTACTGATCAAAATCCGAGCTTCCGACTTTGTCAAAATATTGAAATGTCAGTACTTTTCGATTAAGATTTTATATCCATGTCGAAGGTGAAAAGTGGAAGAGTGTATTGTGTGCATGCAGGGGATTTGTTTTACCACTGTGACCAGTAACTGGTTCACCTTTAATTTGCTGGGCTGGTGTGTTGGTAAATTAAGTTGCCACAAGAACAGAAATAGATTTATATTTAGATTTCAGCTGAACAAGGTCACTACAACATCTGAGCAGTGATTTAGGGCAAATCATATTTCAGGTGACAAGCACGCAATTGACGCCCTGGTGTGCAGATGGTTTTCAATTCTGGTCATGATGAAACACCTAACTACTTGACTTGATTTCCTTATTCATTTTTATGCTGCTGTCATGTGGACATGCAACAAGGAACAAATGACTTTGTGCATTATATATATATATATATGTTTTTAAATCTATTTATATCTACTCTACAATAGAGACTCGTCTATATGACATCTGAACTCGCCATCAAACCATGGTTGAGTAGTACAGATTTGACTTTATTATTCGCTTGCTCAGTCAAAGTTTAAGAATACAAATTATAGGATCAAGTGATTCACGAATCATGTGCCATACCATTTCAATAACTTCCATATATGCTTTTGCATAAATACAAAACACACCAGTGTGCCATAGGTGTTTACTTGTTGTATTTTTACTTGTTTTACAATTTGAAAAATAAATAAAAAAAATGATTTTTTTTTTACTTCGTGAGTGAATATCAAGCACTTTAAAAGTTGGTGCAAAAGTCGTGAATGTGATGCATCACATTATAAAGTACATACCAGTATTATATGAAATTTGACTAAAATGCCATAAAAAAAAACATGTTTTCAAAAGAACCATTACCTATTGTAACCCCCCCCCCCATTTGTTTATATGTATATATGCTACTTAGGTGAACGCTGCAGAAAAAGGAAGAAACATTTAACTACTTTTACGTTGCATCCTTGTAACTATTGAAACTTTTGTATAATATACCGTCAGCACAGAGCATCATCCCTTCATTGCTTCTTGTCTTGCAGTATTTTAAGGTTTGTACAGTCTTGTTACTTGTAAATTGTGAAGAAACAACGTTCCGTTAAATCAGTTCTCATCCAATGACTTGTCAAAGTCTTTTTAGCCAAATATATGACTCCATTATGTTTTTTTTTACAAAACAAACAAACAAACAAGTAATAATTAAACCATGTCTTATCATTGCACTCAAATTTGTGGAAATATTTCATCGTGTTCTGAAATGAATTACTTGTGCAGTGATTTGTTTGGATAAGCCTGTTCTGCAGATTTCCAGAAAAACTCTCTAATCCACCGATGCTTTTTGTCGTTGCTCATTTTGGAGATGTCTAGCTCTTTTGGCTGATAACACGCGGGAAACTGCCACAATGCTGTTGGAAGATTTACTTGGCTATGATGGATGGATATTACGCTGGGTCCACATTCTTCCGGAAGATTAAAGTTCAGCGCCATACTAATGTAGTCGACATAAATTACCTACTCATTCAAAACAAACACAATCAGGCACCTCTGTTCTATTACTGAAGCAGTTGCATTTACTTCCTATCCCCAAAGCATATTTTCCACATTATTAAGAGACACAGTCTACATATATGTGAAGATCTGCTGGATGATGTAGGACACTTATTTCAAAGGTTCCGATGACTGAATGTGGATGTCGTACTCAAATTCATTTTCTTCCTGACAACTCCGGAAGTTCCTCTTGGAACAGAACTGAACTGTTCTTTTAATCTAATTTTTACAGTTTCTTGATTAGCTTTACTCATTCTTAATGCATTTAAGGCACCGTCTAGGAAGGCTTCAAAGTACAGTTTTCTGTACTCATCTACAAGCTGAGTGCATGCTGCTTCCATTAGATCCAGGAAAAGAAGAGCCTTGGAGAAATCCCCTTGCCTTACATCGTTCTCTGCCTTCTTAAACATGATGTTAGGGTCATTTACATCTTCATCACTCATCTCAGAGATTTATTTATAAAGAGACAAAACATGATCATATTCACCAATAAGCTGATACATATAACCAAGTCCCTCTATACTGGTATTTTCCTTTCTGCTTTTCCTTTGTAGGCACCTCCTTGATGGATGGGAACCCCGCCTTTAAAGATAAAGGTAGACTTCTAGCTATGTACGCTGACTTTTGTAGTGCGAGAAAATGTCTTTTGGTATTGTGATATAATGACCTCGTGTCCGACATAACATACTTTCCACTTGTGTTTGTTGATGCGAGTTCAAATAGACAAAGAGTATGCTGCTCAAGACATCTGATCTCTTATAATGGTGTGCATTCTTCTTTTTTTTTGCTGCCTGTACAAATGCTTCAATTGCTTTTTCATACCAACCAAGGTTTCGAAACAGAAGACATTTTTCATACATGGCCGGGACATTGGATGACTGCACTCAAGAGATATATCAAAGTGACTAGTATTTCAGCTGTTCTGATATCGTCTGGATAAGATAACACTTGCTTTGGAGTGACGATGAATTTAACTTTTCTGTATTCCTAAGGGATGGCAAGTTTGTATAAATGTTCCTCTTTTCCAGTTTTGAACGCTGGTTTTGCTGATGATACAATAAAACTATCCAGGACAGACCTCAGTGTTATCACCAAATGATTGTGACCAAAGGCAGTTTTCTTGATTTCAAGACTATTTCTTAGGAACATCTCGGACATCCTGTGATCATTCCAATATCTCACCTGTGGGACAAAACCTTTCAAGAAAATATACGTCATCGTTGCAAATACTGTATGCGTTTTCAAAGAACTCTCTCACGTTCATGTCTTAGATATTTGTCACGAGAATGTGGTGGAAATTTAAATCAGGATTTTCTAAATATTGCAACAACTCCACGAGTTCTCCAAGCATCACACATTCTCTTGCTCTATATCTGTCAGTATTAGCATTGTTTGCCACGTCGTAGAAAACGTATACAGCGCTATTTGCCGAGTTATGAACGTCAAAAACATGCTCAAAATAGAAAATGTTACACATTGAATTGCCTTTTCAGTAATAGTGTATAACCACATTTCGGGAGATATAGATTTTCAACGGCAGTGCCTTCATCTGCAATGATGTTTTTGAACAAATCAATTGAATATTTATAGAATTTTGGTCCAAAACGAGAATACACGAAAGCTTGTTAAAACTTTGACAGGTTCAGAAAGTTTCTTCTACTTAGTACTACTTTAAGATTGTCCATTACTCCAGCAGCCTCTGTGTTACATCCACATCCAGTTTGCAAGAGCGATAACATTTTCACTATTCCTCATTAAAACGTCCTCGGTATATTTCACTGCTTCTTTCTCATCGCCCATTAACCAGTGGATGAACGAAAAGAAGTTGAAAGCTGCTTCCCATAAAGCATCCGTTACAAATCCAGATTTCTTCATTTCTCTAGAGATTTTCTCTCTTAAAGACTTCAAATACTGCTTATTCTGTAGTTGATGAACAGTCAGATCGAAAAAGGAAGAAAATGAAAACATACGCTTCAAAACGGCTTCACCTATTTATGTTGTCATGTTAGAATCTGCTGAAAGAAAAGCGCACGCATCTCTGAGACAAATCAATTGTAGCTGTTTTTCATATTTTGATGGACACATTTGATTCAGACTTTGCTGTCAAGTTAACTGCGTGGATGAAACATAATGCTGATTAAATGTAGACAAAGGTAAATTACCAAAATATGTAGGGGTAAAACTGCTAAAGATTTTAAAGTATACTTATTGTCTGATTACCTCAAATCAGCATCGTCTTAGCGCTGAATTATAGTCTTGGCATTGTTGAATTAAGGGATACAGTTATGAGAAGAAGGTCAAAGTCAAATTAACAATTCTTAGGAGTTCCAGTCTATGAAAACATGAAGGGTGAAACTCGACCATAATGCATACGTGATATGTTTGCATGAATGTTTGTCATCAGTTTTCAGTCAGAAACATTGCAATAGTTAAACGTCACAACACGTCCAATTAAAAGAAAATATAAAGGTATAAAGTTTGATTATTCATTCATTGGTAGCACAATATACCTTTGGTTTCCAAGTGGAGAGTAGCAAAGTCATCAGAATGACATTCATGGGACTACTAGAAACATTTTTTCGTTTTTTTCAGCATTTGTCACATATAAAATAAGATGTTGCCCTCAATTGGATAAAATTTCCAAAATCAGTGGTTTCTCTAGATTGCACCCTCGCGTATTTTGGTATGAAGTTTAAGGGTGTCCCTGAGGGGAAGGGGTGGATGGGTAGATGAAGTCAAAAGCGTTGAGTCATCCAAGTTGCTGTACTTTATCCATTGTTCAATGCATGTAAAGTTCAAGAAGAAAATGGGGCAGATTCACTGCATTTACAGGTCTCACAAATGTTAGAAATATGCGTAAAAAAAGTTAATAATAACATTGCCGCTGCATCCTGTTGGAACAAGCCAAATGGTAACAGTTACGCAGTCAACAAATATGTAAGTACACCATCTCAGTTGGACCAGTATATAGGGAAATACGCTCTTTTATTTGCAGATCATTTGAACGCATGAATCTCCTTTGAATATACTTTACAGATGACATTACTAAGTGGGGTAAAACGATTCAAGAAATGACTCTAACAGTGACTATCTATGTGAAGATATAACACTTTTGTAATGAAGGAAATATGTGAGTGACATGGAGAAACTTTCTACAAGACTTCAATACCAAAATTCAAAAACGAATTTTGCTTTGCAATTTTCAGGAAAACGTTTGACAGGAACAAGAAAATTAATTTGAGATAACAAATGAGAGCACATAATGGATCCGTCTTCCACAGATCTTGTAAAAATAATTAGAGTGATCATTATTGAAACAACCCAGATAACAACATTCACAAATTAGGAAATTGATTGAAAGATTCTAGTTTGACATTTTAATATCTATTCTATTTCAGTACTCTAGGTGGATTTTAGTAACGGATATCAAATATTGATACATTGGGATGATTTTCAATAACATTGCTAGTATTATTTTATGTCCCCAAAGCTTGCAGAGAAGGTTGTAAAAGATTTGGTTCTACCTGTACATATGTTCGTAAGTCCACATATTGCGTAAAGCGTCTAAGCAAGATTGCTCGAAACTATTTAACAAAGATAAATAAAATTGGATAGGCATATTATATATATATATATATATATATATATATATATATATATATATATATATATATATATATATATATATATATATATATATATATGATTGAACGTTCATACAATTAGACCATTTTGTCCAATTTTTTGCGCATCTTTAGACTGTTTGGACTTAGATTTTTTGTGAAAACCTTGTTACAATATCACGAATAAACAAGAATGATTTAATGTAGACAAATACAATACAGTAGGTATGTTTGTGTGCAGGTACGAACTATACTGAATGAATGTTGTGAATAATAATATTTAATTATTTGTACAATTTTTTTTTAATCATTTAGTGATTTAGAACTTACATAATTTCAACAAAGTTGATAATAAATGTAAAAATAAAGTCAAGAAAGTAATATTCAAGTTTAGATATTAAGTTGGACAAAGAGTTTGCATGTTAGGATGTTGATTTGTAATATAGATTTAATTACCTTCATTTTTCATACATAACAAGAATAAATAAATGCTTTGTAAATTATCATATTCAATAATGTTTACAATTTAGTTTTAATCAGTTACTAATAAAGAATTTCCATGATTTAATTAATGTAGAATTGGATTCTTTTTAAAGTAGTGACTGTAATATTGAACTTAAAATATTTAGCTAGATAAAGAGTCTGCAGTTTGGAATGGGTATTGTAATATTCATGTGACTGCTTAGGAGTGTATAGAGTTCTCTTTCTCTATAGGGATTTTTCATAAATGTAGACGGAGAAAGAGACTATAGTTACTGAGTAATGTAATTTATTGTAATGCATCTTTAATCAGCGTTGACTGTATAGGGAAAGACCCATAACATCTTGTTGATATTCATGTACTGAATTGGTGGGAGGAGTTAAACACACTTAAAATAAATGAGCGAGAGCAACCAGCACATACAAATACACAACCACTAAAAAAACTGATGTTGAATCAAATTTAGAAGTTTTAAATGATGTAAACAAAAAACTAAAATTTAAAAATATCCGGGAAGGTTAATGCAAAAATAAGGTTAATCAAAATCAGACAATGAAATATATAACACAGATATTGCAGACATAAAAATTGATATTTCTAAAAAAAGGGATACAACCAAAAAAACTTATTTTCAAGAGCGTTTGCACACTATCAAAAGCAAAATATCTTATTTAGTTACTCATGTAACAGCTACAGAAAATAACTTTAGAGAAAATATTAATAACATTAAGTCAAAATTAAAAGAAAACTACTATTAGGTGAAAGGTAAAAAACAACTGTTTAAAGAAAAAGGTGTAACAATTGCTACTGTTTTTGCAGCTATTGGTATGATAGCAGTAACTCTTGGGATAACGTAGCAAATTTTGTAAAACTTGTATCAGGAGCTTTTAGGTGCATACGCACTTAACACAGCATCTAGCGCAGATTCTCCAGTCCTTGATATTTTTTCAGGACCATTATAAATAAGATATTCACTTTTACGATCTATATATCTCCAAGCATGTTTATGAGGAATATAAAAATTATAACAAATTATATTAAACTGTTTTAATTTCCATTTGTTATTTGCTTGGTTAAATGCTTGATCATAGGGTTATGGTATGAGCATTCAGTTTTCGAATCTAAAGTCCAACATTTATTTATTTAAAATTTGTCATAACAACTATATTTCCAGACTAATAATTTATAATTCACAGAATTTGAACAGAAACAAATAATGGTTATAAAGATGAGTACCCTTCGCATCTGAGCGTGAGGAGATGATTCGCCTGATTTTACTTCATTTTAGGACTCACGGAGCTTACTATCCTACCTTATATTTGAATAATTTAATAAAGCAATTAAGGATATTTGTGAAAATTGGTGCATGCAAAGTGTAGGTTTTGGCCGTAACAAATATTTCAAGCAATACTGAGGCTGTCTTCAAAACTTGGTTTGAGAAAAACCACTAAACCACAGGTCTTCACAAGTTTATTGAGAAACATAGACCATTGGTCTTCAAATATTATTTAAAATCACTTCGGTGGCATATAAATTATTTTATATATAGATATAAATATAGATAGATCAAGTGAGAAGCATTGTTCCACTGACGAGGGCTTCTTATTTCATGCTGCTAACGCATGGATAACATCTTGTCAAAATGTATTACTAATACATTCACTAACTTTGCTTATGTGTGTCAGCCCTAATTTTAATATCTGGATGCCTCCAACGTTTCATCATATTAGTTTTGTAACCATATTCTGCCAAAGATTTTCTTCATTTGCAATAAGATGTATCATCCATGGATCTTCATGGATTGAATAAAAGAATAAACATGTATACGCCACTATCTGTAGATGTTGCGTGTTTGTCACTGCAAATATATTTACAAACAATTTTGTTCAATTCATTTTCTGCATATAATGGAGGATTCGGCAATGCTGACAATGAATGAACATATTTGTGCAAAATCAATGATTTGATCAAATTTATTTTTTCAATAAGGACAGATGTCTTCTCATCCAACAACCCACATGTTTTTTGGCTTCTTTTAACTTCTTTGCATAATTTAATTCTAACATTTCATCTAAGTTTAAAGAAAACTCTATTCCTAAAAATCGAAAGGAAGAAATATACCAAATTATTTCAATGTCTGGGCATATGTTTGTTTCTTTTGAAATTGTGCTCCTTAATATCCAGATAACTTTAGACTTTGATACATTACAATGTAAACCAGAGACTAATGCCATAGTAAAAAGGCACCATCAGCATACTGATCCAGTTTGAATTCTCTGTCATGATAAAAATTACCAGTAATATTTTAATATTCTTCTTGACTTCAGTGGAGAGAAGTTTTATTCTTATAACAAATAGGTATGAAGGTTGTGAGTCTCCCAGACGACACCCCCTCTAAATGAAAGAACTGAGACAAGTAACCATTGTTGATGATGCTTCATTTGGACTTGTTGCAAAGTACTCTTAACCACCGACAAACAGAATGACCAAAATTTAAAGATTTCAGAGCATTTTACAAAAAGTCTCATTCGACAGAGTCAAATGCTTTTTCAAAATCAATTAATAAAACGAGGACATGCTGATTTGTTTCATTAAGGTGGTTCATAAAATCATATATAATTGTAATGTTTTCAGAAATAAATCTCTCTTTCATAGAACCTTTCAGAGGATCACTTATAATAGAGAGAAGTACATTTTTAAGCTTATTTGCTATTGAAGCTGATGTTAGTTTACGGTCCACATTTAGCAATGAAATTGGCCTCCAATTTTTTAAAAATAAATCTTCTATATTTATCTTCTTCTGAAATACATGTGATAATACCATGAGACTGAAATTCAGGCAAAGTCTTGTTTTCATATCCGAACGCTTGAGATCTATATATAAATCAACCAAAATCTTTCTGAAAGAACTTCGAAAATTCAACAATAAATCCTTCAGAATCAAGACTTGGTTTCATTTTTCGTGTTTTTTTAGTGCTAAACCACACTCATGAAATGCCAGATTACCCTCACATGATATTTGCTCAGCATTGGAAGCTTTTTTATCATGTTTGAAGAAGTGTCTGTTTGGTTATATATCACTATTAGTTTTGCTTTTATAGAATTTTCATGAAATCTTTTTGTTGATTCAGTATTTCACATTGATTTGTTAACATTGTCCAATTATCCAAACGAATTCCTTCAATATTTTGCTAGTGCAATCTATTCTTTAATTATTTTATTAGCATAACGTAAATTTATAAGTAAAGAAAGTATTTTGAATGTTTTCCCCCAAATTCGTAATATCTTGCTTTTGATCTTAACATTACTCCTTCTAGGTGTTTTTTCCTTATTTACTCTAGTTCGGGCAGTTAGCGGTGATTTGTGCGGTAATTTCTGTATCATTTCTTGGATCAAGTGATTTGTTTCAACTTGAAATTTCAGCTTAAATTATTTTACTATTTTGTTTTTTTTTTCTTCTTTTGCCTTTGCAATTGTTTCAGTTCAAAGTTATATTTCAAGAATTTCAACAACATTACTAAATAATTATTAATATTGTCATCATCTTCATCATCACATTGACAATCAGTATTATTGCTGTCTGTTAGAGACAATATGTAGCTAATTGTTAACTATTGTTACACTATACATTGAGGATTGCTCCTCTCAAATAACTACTAGCATGATTAACTGAATAACTGACCCCTAGTAATTATTGGTTAATCCCTAAAGCTGTAACGTATTTCTAAGGAATAAGTTGTTTTACAGTCATAACTATCAAACTAACGGCAACTGAGTAGACCTAATAGTAGAAAAGCAATCAAAGCAATCAAATACACTGTAATACTTATATTATCCAGTTACAGTGTGAAATATTATTCATATTATCCAGCTACAGTGTGAAATATTACTCATAGTATCCAGTTACAGTGTGAAATATTACTCATAGTATCTAGTTACAGTGTGAAATATTACTCATAGTATCCAGTTACAGTGTCAAATATTACCCATAGTATCCAGTTACAGTGTGAAATATTACTCATAGTATCCAGTCACAGGGTGCAATATTACTCATAGTATCCAGTTACAGGGTGAAATCACCAAGACATGTTAGAATCATAAGGGATAAGGAGAACCTTAACTTGAACTTGCACAAAAATAGCTGTTTAGCGCTTTATTAATGGAATATTCTGGTTTACCTTTCTCCGCATAACTACAAAGGTACTAGATGAATATTAACTTTAAAAACAAGAGCAAAAAAAGTAAAATGATAAACTAAGTGAATGAACTAAAAGTCATAAAAAAGAAAAGCAGACATATGAACAAAGTATATATATATATATATATATATATATATATATATATATATATATATATATATATATATATATATATATATTCTGAAAAAAGAAAATCTGTATGAATAGACTCCTTTCTTAATTACTGATTGGATTAGATATTTATTATTGGTGTCAAACTAACAACTTTCTTAATTTTTTTATACTAAAGAAGTACCATACTATCTCTACTAATTGCAAAAAGTTATTTGCATATAGTCCAAGAAGGTATATACAAACCTCAGCACCGTCCTCACAAAATTATGCAATAATGCACACATACCATGATTTTCTAAACTTATTAGAAAATGAAAGAGATATTCAATTGTACCTTTAAACCATGTAAAACACAAGATTGATGAATTTTATTTTGAATGAATCACTGTATCAATGTCGTCAAAAATAATTAAAATCTAAGCAAAACACTAAAGAAATCGTTTCATGTCTTCACTGAGGCATATGTCGGGAACTATGGGGTTATGTAAATGCTGCAGAAGTTATCAATTCGAAACTATCATCTATGAATTCAGATGTTAAAGTGTATTGAAAAACACACTGAGGAATTTTTGAGAAAAGACATCAGTAAAGAAACATATCTAAACAAAATAGCTGCATTGCAAGAACAATTGGAAAGTGTTGAAAGTAGAAAGGTGTAACTAGTTGACAAATTAGCACAGTTAAAGACAGTTTTCAGAGAAACTATTGAAACTATTAATAAAAACGTAAGACAAAAAATTACCATCAAGTGAAAGGCTACAACAACTGCTTAAAGAAAAGGTCGTAACTATAATTGTTATAGCTACTGCAATAGTATGACTATATAAACTGTTGATCTGTATTACTGCAATAGTATGACTATATAAACTGTTGATCTGTATTACTGCAATAGTATGACTATATAAACTGTTGATCTGCATTACTGCAATAGTATGACTATATAAACTGTTGATCTGTGTTACTGCAATAATATGACTATATAAACTGTTGATCTGTATTATTGCAATAGTATGACTATATAAACTGTTGATCTATATTACTGTAATAGTATGACTATATAAACTGTTGATCTGTATTACTGCAATAGTATGACTATATAAACTGTTGATCTGTATTACTGCAATAGTATGACTATATAAACTGTTGATCTGTATTACTGCAATAGCTTGACTATATAAATTGTTGATCTGTATTACTGCAATAGTATGACTATATAAACTGTTGATCTGTATTACTGCAATAGTATGACTATATAAACTGTTGATCTGTATTACTGCAATAGTATGACTATATAAACTGTTGATCTGTATTACTGGAATAGTATGACTATATAAACTGTTGATCTGTATTACTGCAATAGTATGACTATATAAACTGTTGATCTGGTGGAGAAAAGATGACTGTGGGGTTAATCTGAGTGAAATACGAGTGTTTGGGTTTCTGTACATTGTTCTTGGATTTAGCGATACTACCCTGTTTCAAATTCACGCCAATCTGTAAAAATTGCAGTGTCACCACCAACAGCAAAGTCCAACTTCACGTTTGAATCTATTACAAATTGTTGAAATCAGGTCAAATGTCTTCATCTGAGTTGTAATCTTTCTGACATTAATATCATAGCTCCTTTAACAATTTAACAGTGTTTGATACCGTCGAGATGGATGGTATGATAGATGTTGTTTTGTACTTGCATCTAATATGCAGATTCCATAAAATCTTATGCTTTGATTTATTCTTGAAATATCTTAACCTGTCAGACCGTTTCTATCCTCTAAGAAGAACCATTCCCAGCCTCTTTTCTTGTCTGGGTTTGTTTTAATGTTGATTATTATTTTGTACAGTATCTTAATCTTAAAAAATGAAATCAACATTACCATCGCATTGGTTTTCAATTGATTTTTTTCGTCATCTGAGAAGTCAAACTGCTTTTAATAATTAACGAGATCATTGCGTTAGCTAACACGTTTTTATCCGTATCCCATCTCCAGATATGATGAGGAGGAATTTTTAAATTCTTGAAGACTATATTAAATTCTTTCGAATCACTGTTATCGTTGACGCAGGTAAAAATAATCTTTACAAGCTAAAGGCATTGCATACACGGATAAAGTTTTCATTTCTGGAAGCAGATATAAAATCTGCAGACATACGTAACAAGCTCACGCCATCCACGCCGCAGAGATTAATTGATTCTGCCAGAATCTCATATTGCATGATGCTCAATACCCATTGACTGAATTATTGCTTTAACATTTCAAGAGTAATCACACACACACACATTCTTGTAAAACGTACGAAACGGGGACATAAGATTTTTACCATCAAAATGGGGACATCCATATCTCAACAAATTTAGACGCATGAAGGTCGGTTTTACTATGCTTTAGATATATGCATGTCTTATGCAATCAATTTGTAGTTGATTTTCAAAAATAAATGTGTTTGAATTTTTACCATCAGAATGGGGACAAACAAATATACACAGTATCGGGAATTATGCAATCAAATTGAGGACATTCCATAATTATGTATTATCATTCTAAATAATTAGCAGATTGTTCCAAATTTTGCAGTAATCTCAACTCATGTCAATAGTTGCCTTCCATATCAACAAACTAAATTAAAATTTATGTTGAATTTTTGTATTACGTTTAATTTATAAATATGCAAATTGTATGTACCCGATTTTGAAGAAACTTATTCGTCAGAAGCGTGCGAAAATAGAAAACATATTTATGTTAAAAGAAAATAATCAAAGATCTGCATGCCAGATGTTAAGTTAAAATAATTTTACTGACACGTATACATTTATGAATTTTAAATGTGAAGAAAAAAAAAACAATTTTGAAGCTTTGGTGTTCAAATTTGGCTTTTAAATGGAATCCACTTAATTAATAGCATTATAATGTCTCTTACATATGAAACGCGCCAAGAATATGTTGATAAAATGAATCATTTCAGCAGGAAACCGTTTTTCTAAATTTATATTGGTTGTTGTTGTATATTCATATAAAAATGTCCCCGTTTTGTAAGTACGATATCATGGTTGTGTGTATGAAAATATCCCCATTTTATAAGTACTATATCAAAGTTGTGTGTATGAAAATGTCCACATTTTGAAAGTACCATGTAATGTTGTAATGCTTGTGTATATGAAAATGTCCCCGTTTCATATGTGCCTTGCCAGGATTGTATTGTAACACGCGAGGGTGCTCAGTACCGAGCGAATCAAACAACCTCTGCGTGAACCTAGCTTGAGGTCGATGTTTCCCCTATATCCAAGGACCTCAAGACAACGGTCGTTGTCAACTGAAGGGTTCTTAAACGCGCAAATTCCAAAAGTATTTCTTCTAATCACCTAATAACAACACAGCACGAAATCCTAATTTCACATTTTCTTGCTTTACACTTGTATGACCCATCAGTATGCCTTTCCAAGCTAAAAATTTGTACTTTATGCCATGCACCAAAAAAAATAAATACACACGACCCAAACACCTAATACGTAGAATTAGTCCTAGCCCAAACTGCTAAACACTTATACATTAGAATATCACTGAAAATGTCAGGGGGGGGGGGGGCTCCAATTTACGAAACTAATCTATGTTACCATAAAGTGTCGTGTATACTGTGCATTATGACGTCTGCTTCTAGAAATTGGCTACTTACTCGGTTTGAGATATATCTTCCTAAAACCGACTCTCATAATCAACCAATAATCGCTAAAATCTAACAAAGCTATAAACGGAGATGTAAATACAAATAACACATACCCTAGGTGTATTACAGTATGTATGAAAATGTCATTGTTTTGTATGCACTATGTCATGGTTGTGTATGAATTTGGTCACGGTTATTTGTATGAAAATACCCTCTTTTCGTATTTACTTTGCCAAGATTGTATACATGAAAATGTCCTTGTTATGTATGGCTGTGTGTAAGTATCATGTCATAGTTGTATGTATGAAAATTTCCAAGATTTGCATGTTCCACGGCAAGGTTGGATTTATGAAAATGCTCCCGTTTCGTATGTACCGCCTTAAGGGTGTGTGTACAAAAATATTATCATTTAGAACACAATACGCTGATGGTATTAAAATGTCCACGTATTATATTTATCACGTCAAGACTGTGCTCATGAAAATGATCCCGTTTTGTATGAGAAACTTTAAATGTTGTGTATGAAAAGTCCCCGATTGGTATTAAAAGGTAATGGCTGTGTGCATACAAATGGCTATGTTTTTTTATGTACCACCTCGAGTTGGTGTGTATCAAAATATCTCTTTGTTTCGCACGTACCACGCTAAGGTTGCGTGCATGGAAATGTTCCCAATTTGAACATGTATACATCACCTTTTATGTATGAAATTATCCCTGTGTGTGTGCATCACGCGACGCTGTTTGTATGAAAATGACATGTTATGTATCCAAAACCCATAGAATGCATATATGACACTGTCTGTTTGGTCTAAAAGAATATATTGCTTATGTGTATTAAAATGTTGTCAAAAAGTATGAAAGAAATCAAAACTTTGTATAGGAACATTTCTCCGTTTTGTAATAAAACTAGAACTTGTGAGTAAGTTGACATCCCTGTTCAGAATGGGGAAAACCAAAGTTCTCGGTATTAAAATGTTCTCATTTAGTATGACCCGTTGAAGGTTGTGTGTATGCAATAAACCAAACCCACAACCGTACCCTACACTTTCGTAAGAACCAGTTTGTACAACAATGTCCGCTCTCTGAATAAATGATTCCAGAATACATGTTAGAAAAGACTCCAGTTGAGTCTGATAAAGGCAAAATATATGTGTGCATGGCTTAAAATTGTGTTTCATCATAAAAAAATCATGTCATGCAATGAACGCGTATGCAAAGAAATTTTTTGGGATGGTGACTATTTTCTTATTGCAGGAAATCCCGATTTAACAACGAAACACGTCATGCTTATGTTATGACTTTAGGTCTTAAAAATATGTAACAGAAAGAAACTGAAACCAACAATGTAAGTAAAATGAACAAGCAATTTATTTTGTATACAATAAAAGTGAAAATGCAAAAGACACTTACAATATTGTGAATTAAAATCCATATAGTCCAATAATCCTGTGCCCTAATCACAAGTCAAAAATATAGAATGTTCCGAATGAATTCCAGTAGCCTTGAATGTCCTGAGGTGCCAGTAGTCTTGCACGTCCTAATATACCTGAATGATGTAATCCAGAATATCTTTGAATGAATTCACCAAAATCCCAAGTCATGAATCAATCCAAAATGAGAATGAGCACTTTAGTAATTCCAATGAATATTTTTAATTAAATAATTCCTCTCTCTAAATTTGCTCTGATTTTCTCAACACAACTATAAACATCTGATTATTAAACCAAATTCCTTAAAGACTGATAGTTAGCATAGGAATGAAATACTGCTTACCAAACGTCCTATATATAGACACAAGTCACCTGACACAATTTTCTAGAAAATCATTTGGCTTACCTAACAAATATCAGTCATTCTAGTGAACAAACCAGTATAATTGTAAACAAATGCAACCCTGACCTCTAATTTTAAGTAAACAACTTGCTTACATCCTATAACCAAGGACAAAGTTAAATATGTAGGACAAAAGTTAAAATATGTAAACATTATACATAACACTTAATTGAATCATACACTGATTGGAACGTGTCATTCCACCCAGATTCAACAATAAATCGTATTGTGACCTAATAACAAACTTCATTCTTTATGTCGCTTAAATGGTATCCATTACGAATACTGTTCGAAGTGGTCAAGCTATATAAAATCAACACACATACCACCTACCTGGCAACTTATGATATTATTTGTTAAAAATTCAATTTTTGAGGAAATGCAGCTCCAACATTGTTGTATTGTCATGAAAGTTTGTGAATTGTACTAAAGGGAAAAGATGTTTCAGTATTCGACTTTAGCTTAAATTTTCTGATTCAAGAAGTAATTTGATCACTTCTTTGCATTTTTAATTTTGGTGAGAAGCAATTATTATATTTCTGTACAAGCGTTTTATATTTTTCCAATTTCTGCCACTCACTCCTGGCTCTTTTGCAATATAGTTCTCAATATCCCCTTGTTCAGGAACTATCTTAATTAGAATGAATTTATTGTGATGGTTTAGTACTGTACTTTGTTTTTCCTCCCCCCCCCCCCCAAGGTCATTTGATATCCTTTTCGGGGTAGTTATTGACCTTCATCCTCTTTCCTGTGTTTTCTCCTGCTCCTTCCAACATCCTCTTTGTACCTGTCATCTTAAAATAAGTACTAATCATACTTATGGCAAAAGTGTGCAAATCAGCCCTTTATCATCACGCATTATTTGTAAAAATCAATGTTTAATAATTTTCTAAAAATGACTATAATATTGAGTCAAAGTAAAAATGCGCTGTCTACTAGTCACTAAACTAATATGGTAAAGCAGGTATCATCGTCTATAATTATCATTAAAAAACTACATACATGGTCGGACGATTGACACTAACATGTATTTGATTGTAACATGGTAATTTTCTTTTCGTTTTATCCCACAGAGTCATAATACACCTTCATGATAAATACAATGAAAAAACTATGGAAAAGATAATATACATGCAAACATATATAGTTATGTAATGTAAAGTCCATCGTAAAAGTTTAATGTCCGATTCGCTAAAATTCATTAATTTCAATTTACTCTAATTCCTTTTGTCTCTATAGTATCACGTGCTTTTTTAAATTATTGTTACAAACATAGGATTTGGAAGGTATTGTTAACTTCAGCGAAATACAATATAAATTAAATGATAAGAAATAATACATAAATTTGAAACAAATATGACATTCTTTTGCAAATGCTTTCCGAAAGAGCAAAATATACATAATATACATTTAAATATGTGTGTTGTGTCGTGCTGGGGGCGGAGGACACGGGACATGTGCATCATACGCTTGGTTAAGAAATGCCGTCATTTTAGAAGTCATATAAACATATAGTTATCCAGTCCTATGACAACGGTAGTTCATTCAGCTCGCACTGAGCAGGCTTGCTTCGGGTTCTGTTAAATCACCTTGTCAAATTGATTCCACAGCTCTGCTGATCTAAACACATTTCTACATACGCATTGTAACCAGATACATCCAACGTCCAAACTGAAGAATAGAACGTCTGTGCTTGTTAACAATATTCAGGCACTAAAAAAAAAAAAAAAAAAAAACAGAGAAGAGAGACAGAGAGAGAGAAAGAGAGGGAATTTATAATGCCGATGGTATTATCATCCTGATAATAATCATTACAAAATTATTATTGATTTTTAAATTGATTTGATTGCCTAATAATTTTATCATAAGCATAGAGGATAACAATATCCTTAACGAGTACCTTAAATTTTAAAGAATTTATTATCCCTTATGCTGACGATACTGTTATTCTTGCAGATAGCGAAAAAGATCTTCGGAGGGTTTTGAATGACTTATGTATATACTGCAGAGAATGGAAATTAAAAGTCAATGTTTGAAAAAAATATTTGGTATCAAGGCAATCTAAGCTTTTCTCTTTTTATTTGGAAACACATCACTGGGAAATAGTTGATTAGATTTAATATTTAGGGCTATTTTTTTAAGGACAATAGTTGATTTCATTCGGTAAAAAAAAGAGAATCACTGTAGATGCTAATAAACAATAAATTTGCTTTTATCGTTGGATTTACAATTCAAACTTTTTGTAAATATTGCTTTGCCGTTATTGTTACATTGATGTGAGATCTGGAGTTTTAGTGATAATTATGTTATCGAATATGTACACACAGAATTCTTACGAAACGTTGTATTTTTGAGACAAACAAATCCAGCTATGTATGTTATGTGAAGATACCAGTAGGTTTTACTACGAGCATTTTTATCAAAATTAGTGCTGATATATTTTAGGCTCAATATGTTAATGGAAAAAGGAGTAGTAACAGTTAAAAAATATTATATGGTGATATGTTACACTCTGTTGCTGTCGATTATGCAGTTTTGAATGGCTTTCCTTTATCAAACAAATTTTGCGTGAATTAAGACTGAATATTTGATGGTTATCTCAGCAATTAACACGTATTGGTAGGCTGACAGAGAAATATACACAAACTTGGCATTTTAGTGTTTTTGATTCGTCTAAAAGTTGAGCTTATCGGATATTTGAAAAATCTTTTAAGTTTGAACATGTATGTCACATATTAAATAATAATGTTAACAAAGTTCCGTACGACGGATCCGAAGTTTCCAAATGAAACTGGAAGGTGGCAAAATTTTGATATATCTGAAAGAAAATGTGAATTATGTGCCTGAAAAGATAAAAGTGATGAATTTAACTATCGTTTTCAATGTCAATATTTTGCTGAAATAAGAAAATAATATATAAGTAAGACGTATCTCAAAATTATTAGTACATACAAATTTAGTGATTTGCAAAATAATAAAAATCTTAACATACAGATACAAACAGGTACATTTATGGAACTGATATTTTAATCATTTCGTACCCATATAAACTCATAACAGTTATGTCTATCACCGTCTCATCGGATTTTGTCATGTAGTCCAAATTATTGATGAAAATATCCCCTTCTACCCTTTGCTTCTCCAACCGCCATATCGCTACCATTAATAATTTGTATTTATACTTAATCTCATATGCTTATTGTTAGACCTAACCAGCAATAATGTTTATTTCTGTTCTATTTTGTTCTGTCATAAGTGTTCTATTGATTCTGTATTTTAACTATGTAACTGATTTGAGGGTTTGTAAAGGATACTATATTAGTAAGAATTCATTGTTTAATATATGAGAGAGAGAGAGAGGGGAAGGGGGGTGGGTGGGTAGGCAAAAAGATCGAAACCCTCATCCAGAGTCCATGAATGCTACTTGTATGCCCATTCTTCTGTGTGTATTTTCACCAAATACATTTTTGATAGTCTGATATTCTGATTAATTGGACTGAGTAGTAAATGTGCTTGTTTTATTTTCTCAATATATATCTCTTCTCCATAACACGAACTTTTGAATTTTCAAAATGGTTTTTGTCTCTGACATTTCACAACTTTATATGCATAAAAACTATAAGAAATTATGGTTGCATATTAAACATCTGTATTTTCTAAGGCCGAAACGTTTACATGTGTAAACGGCTTTGTTTAGTTTTACTACCTGAAAATGTTCACAAAATCAGTAACCGTGTACATGATCATGCATGTGGTACATGGAGTGTTAGCCGATGCGTATGTCCAGGTAGTTTTTCCGGTTGCATTATCAATATATTCTTTATGCACCTATATGTAGCAGTATGAACGATGTCATTACGATCCTTAAGTTGTTTTACCTAAATTGTCAGATATATTCAGCAACGAACTTTCTTACAAACTGAATTATGTCATAATATTTCAAAATATATTTTGTTTTGTTTTGTTTTTGATGGCTTTAACAGTACTTTTAAAACCTTATTGGCTATATCATGCAGCAGAAATGGGAGTTAAGTGCATTTTTCACTGATACACGGAGGCAGACAACCCGGCCTGGCCTGGGTAGGTATACAACCTGCGATTTTATAATATACGAATTCGACGCTTTACCAGCTGAGCTGAGACGTTTCAATATTCGTGCAATGACAATTGAATTCACTTGTATCCAGGCCGTAAACCTGCATAATTTGTCAATTAAATATATAGGAATCCTGGAGACCAACGTAGCTTTCTTTATTCAAATATTGTAAAGAGGAGAATCTAAATCGATAAAGTTATTTTCCCAGTCTCTATTTATTCAGCAAACTATTTCTTGTTAGTATTTCAGTCCATAGCACGTGTTTGAATTATCAATGCAACTTTAACTGTTCCCTTGTTAAAATAAGTTGAAGGTAAATTCAATGCTTTTTGTAAGGATATTTGCACATATTTGTTATTCAGAGCTTCAAAGGTGTATGCAGTTGATCCTATTTGGTGACCTGTGCCGTCAGCTCGAACTGCTTTCACAGATAAATGCAAATACATTTTTGAATAAACCCAGGCCTCCCCGGAGGTGCGAACAAAGGATTAATTATTATCCAATGACGAAAATGTGCTCATTGAACTCATACCACTTGTGAACATTTTGTAAGTGAAATATCATAGATGGTGTCATCGTATTCTTTCAAGCAAACTTACAATACATATATCGACACATTGAAGGGTGAAAAACAAAACTATTAATTTGTTATTCAGCCCTTCAAAGTTGTATGCATCTGTTCTCTGAGTTTGCGAAGTCGTTTATGCCACACCATTATATAAACAAATTACTGAATTGAGAATTTCCTGCGACTAGACCTCTGTTCAAATACGTATTTGTTTTATTTCATGTACATTACCACATAAGTTTTGCAATCGTACCTCAGTATAACGGTATAATAGATCAAGGCGATTCGTCTTATGTACGTTAACCAGATTTAGCATTTGTGATAAGAAAAAAAGAACTTTTCGATGAAGCTATAAACAAAACATTTCATATTATCATGGAAGATAAGATACATTTTTTAAAGAAACGAAAGCTGACTGTTTCAGTGTTGTGAAAATTATCGTTGATGTATTATGAGTGTATGATGAATTACTAATAGAGCCATAGTGATTAACAAGTTGAAGAACAAATATTTAAGTTGTCGTCAAATCTTTAAAAAACTTGTGATGTTTCTCTGCATTTCTTACAAAGAATAAAAACAAGTAAAGTATAAAAAGAAAGAAAGAAGAAAATTAGGAAGAATGTTAATAATATTAAAAGTACCGACTAAACAGAGTAAAGAAAGAAAAAGAGAAATGAAGAAAGATAGAAAGAAAGAAAAAGAAAGAAAAGAAGTATTCACCGACACTATATCTTTGAGTCAGCAAGAATCATATAAATATTTTCCTTTATATTATTTGTACTGATACATGCTTGCCCATTTAAGATACATACAGAAACACTGAATATAATTATGAAAACTGTTTTATGTTTTATATCGTGACTGGTACCATGTACAAGTTTTTACAAAAAGCTATTTTTTTTCAATTAGCATTAGATTGACTTGTCAGATTTAACTATAACGCTGTAAAGTGGAAGAAAGGAACGGTTACCATTATTATTTACTTGATTACTATGTAGACAATTCATTTTTATGCTCCTTACAACAGTGGTGGTGGTGGTGGTGGTGGTGGTGATGATGATGATGATGATGATGATGATGATGATTTATAGTAGCAGTAGTAGTAGTAATCTTTGATGTAACAAACTACATTTCAAGCGTTCATATTTTACGATGTATTTCTTTTCGAAACGCAAATGATGGTATTTAAATAAAAGATAAACTGTACAAGCAGAGCTGAGTGGCTAGAGTCTCTTGCCTATCGTAATTTTTCTGAACAATACCTGCACAAATCTTATCAATTTACCTGAAAAAGTGGTGTGTACTACACTTGCAAAACCGTGTATTCAGTTTTCATTTGTTCCCTATCTTTCTAATTTGGCGAAAATGTGTTATGAACGGTGGGCTATTCATTAATAAACATATAATCGATCTTCCTCTCTGTATTACAATGAAACTATGTAATACATGTTTGACTATGCTTACATACCTGATCTGAATCCTGTTTAGATCTTGATGTCAGCTTCAGTAAATAGTTCGGTACCAAAGTGCGCGAGATAGCAGCGGGGCTGACAATGAGAATTTTACCGCGTAAACGGGGACTCAGTTTTCGGACTGATACACACAAAATTTTAAGTCTAGTGGAACGTGTGTATTTTTGTGTATGGTATGATGTGAAAAAATACCGACCAAACGGGGACATGCTCAGCTACGATTAGTTCAAGGTTTTTATAACTAAGTAAGGTCGTGGCAGTCCATTTTTGCCGCTATTGCAAAACGGGGACGTCCCCGTTTCGAGGTGTGTCCCGGTATGTTGGTGCGTATTCTCACCGATGTCCCCGTTTTACACCTTTTACAAACACATATATATATATATATATATATATATATATATATATATATATATATATATATATATATATATATATATATATATATATATATGTGTGTGTGTGTGTGTGAGTGTGTGTTTGTGTTCGATGGTTTGTATCTGGGGCTTTTTCAGTGAAATATATTTCATCTCCTTAAATATATTTGCAGAGGGATTATTAGTAGACTTAGATGCAGGATAAGGATACAGTTTTTTTTAGCTTTTAAATGTAACATCCGTTCTTGTAAATTAAAGAAAAAATAATGTGAAATTGGCTTTTCTTGTACAACACATTGAGCCTCTGTTTACTGTTTTTCATTTGTGTGTAACTCTTTGTTGTTTTGTCTATCTAGTCAGTGCATTTACTTCGCTATACAAAATTAAATTTTGTCGTGGCTGATTTGCACAACATTTGCATCTCTAAAATTTTGTAAATTCTGTTTTCCATTTACTCAGTCTGTGTTCTCTACTGCATTTGTATAATGTAACAACTGAGTGTATATCAGATTGCGATGATACTATTTATTTGGGGGGGGGGTAGGGTAATTTCAGTATCTACTAGATGTCAAATGAAAGGTCTGCAACATTGCATCTTCAAAGTCTGCATCTCTAAATTGATTTGTACTTTATCCATTTCAACATATGTTTATTACTTTTGATTAAATAATTCTTTATATGAGAAGACTTTATGATACAATAGTACATGGTATAAATGTTGTCAAGGAGCAATTCATGTTTTTTTTTTTGTGTTTCCATGGCACATTTGCCTTCTTTGAAAGGAAATGTGAGAAGTTTAAATATCCTCATGATTGCAACAACATGTACATGATTTTCATTACTGATTACTTTGCTCAAAATCTCCTAGACTTGATTGCTGTCTTTTATATTTTATCTGTTCCCTAGCTTTCTTATGATGTAATTTAAAATAACTAAATATATGTAAGTGTTTTCTATTTAAATTTCTTTTGTGATGTCATTTATTACCCTGTTACGACATTCTATACGTTGTGGTCTCCTTATCACGTTTTTTATGTATACCATTTCGTTATTTACTGGTGATGTGATTGGATCTACTTTCTTTTTTCCCCATGGTTTTGTAATTAACACAATTTTAAGTACTCTGCATGTTTTAGATTCATTCTAGGAAACTAACATCTTTCGAAACCTCAAACTATTCATGCTTCTTAATACTGCTGTGTATGTATTGTACTTACCCCAGCTCTTCTCCACTCCGCTCCAATACTTCACCGCTCCATGATTTGGATGTTATTTATTTAATAACCTAGTATTTACTGCCGGTTTCCAACTGTTAAATAAGTGCATTTCTCTTGCCGTTCATTCTCTTGGTCATCAATTCTTTTTTTAAACTTTGTAACCGTTATTTTGTTTGTCATACGTATATAGCTCTTGTTTGGAAAAGATGCCAGCAATACTCTGTCCCGTTAAATTACTCAAATTGTAAGTAATTGAATTAGCTACAATTATTTGCCTACTTTTAAATATTTCGTCAAGAAAGTTAGGAAATTTGTCCTGTTCAAAATTTGTTTTGCATGTTGAATTTCTGACTATTTCTCTAATTGTAAACTTATGCGTTCCAAACGTAGCAGTGTGTCCAGTAACGAAATATATTGATAAAGACTTTTGATCTGTTTTCTTCTTCGTTTGCTTCAGATGAAGCCATGTGTTTTGATATACGATGAGTATTATTGTAAAGTTTTATTAGCTTTTGTAAAACGTCAACCCCTTTTCTCGTTTTAGTGTTAGTGAAATACATCCTCATTCTCGCCTTTAAAGTTCATTTTAACTTTTCCAGTACGGATACTTTTTTTGAGCCTTCGTTAGTGTCGAGCTAGACAAATCAGTCACTTTGTCTGCGGCGGCGTCAAAATGTTTTATTTTTGATTATTTGTTTTTATTTTTTGTTAAAATTTTTCATTTTTATACCGTTGCTTAAAACCTTGGTATATATTCATTAAACATGGTTCTAATGATAATGAAGCTAAAGCAGTTAATTCTTTGACATCTCATTCGCTCAAATGACCTTGGAGTCAAGGTCACAATCATAGAAAATTTGCGATAAGGATTTGGTTAAAATTTTCTATTTGTTTATATTTCCTAAACCCCGGTATGGATTTTCATCAGGCTTGGAACGAAACATTATGAGGCGAAGACAATTCATTCTGAAGCATGCGCATTTGCATCTTTTACCTTGTGGTTAAGGTCACTGTCATAGAAAATTTGCACAAGCTTTTGGTTAAAGTGTTTTCATGTTAGTGTTTGTTTTATTTGGTGTATTTCCTGAACTATTTGATGGATTTTCTTCAAACCTGGGATGAATCATTATGAAGATAACACAATTAGGAAGTGGCCCTCTTGTTTTTCCGAATAAGCTATGAAGTATTTATTCATTGTTTTCCTTTTGCAGCAAATTCTTAAGTTTCTTCTTGTTCAACTCTTTCCTTTGATCAGACTGTATCGTGGCAGGGTTTCGCATTTTAAAGACTTCTCTAAATGCATTATGTATATCAGTTCCTTTTTTGTTTCACTTTTTAGCCTGATATTATTTCGAAAAAATATTTCTGTCTGTATGTCAATGATATCTGCTTTCCATATCCACGTAGCTAACATATACTCTTTTGTTGTGAAATCTATTGTCTCCCTGGCTTGTGTAATATGACAGAAGACCGTGCAGCTAATCACTCGTTCAATTTAGTGTATTTTATTTTGCCCCGTTTTATCTGTTCATACAGTTTATTAATCTTTGTATAAGCATCTGGACCTTTCGGATATTTGTAAAGATGTCTCCAGTATTATTCGTTGTCAATCGTTTAAAATGAAATTAAAGTAGTCAGATAATACTCTGAGCTTAATGAATTGTCTTTGGGTGTTATCAGGAAGCTAACACGACATTCATTTTCAACAGGAACCTTTATTTAGCAATTTGCAAGTATTTTACAATCATTTCAAACTGAAATTGTGCAGATTTATATCAAATATGGCCGTTCCCATAGCTGATTTTGCTACAGCTATTTCAATATACAAAATTACCATATGCTGTCTTAAATCGAACTTTGTCCTCAATACATTATTTGTCCTTTTTATGAATCGTAGTTGATTAATCTTGCAAAGTTTACGAGATTTTCAACTTGTAATGTAAATTTATTTGAAACCAAATTTGATAATTTGTTTTACATCAAATATGTACCTATATCTTCCTCAAAATACATTGTTTTAACCATCTTGCTATAAGATCGGACGCTATCTGTCTCGATGTTATCTAATTTACAATAACCTGAAGGTAAATATGCATTTTTCTAAAGCATGGCGTGATATCTTGTTCAATGTTTAAAATCAATGAACATTTTATTCTCTTCAATGTTATTCTCCAATAGAGCTAGATTTAATCACATTTTTACCCCGTCCAAATTTATAAACAAAAACGCATTACCTCCTGAGACTGAACTATTTCTATTACCTGTCTTTAATGTCTTAAATTCAATAAAATGTAGCTTTGTGCCACTGTTTAAGTTTTCTAAAAATTCATAATATTATTTTGTGTTAGCTGGGCAGTGCGCTTCTTATATTTTTTTTATTTCATGGTTGTTATGTTTCTACACGAGTGGGTTGGTGGGAGCACTCGCTTATACATTTTTAAAAATCTTTTTTAAAAATTTTTATTTTACTGTTGTCTGCGAGTGGGTTGCGAATGCATATCTATACTATTGTTTTCAAATCATCTACGCGGGACTATTTTTGTATTCGATTCAGTTCAGTGGGCATGCATTGCCTACGAATAAAGAGCATGTTTGTGTCTATAATTTTGTAAAAACGGGGATTAAATCGTTAAATAGTGTTTTAGTAGGTGGATGCGAATATTCAATCCTCTTTGATTTCATTTGAAATTGGAATTAACAGGTTGGAAATTTCAACCCACCCTGATAATATACGATGCAACAAATAATCTATCTTTTTATTTACCGTGTTCGCCTATGCATCCATGCATTAATTCATCCATTGATCGGTACAAATTTGTTACATTTATCTTTTTATTATATCTCTCCGTAACCACCCCACCTCGTTTTTAAGTTTCAGTTGATGCAAATACATCGTAGGCCAAACATCTTCTTCTACACAACAAATCTTGGATAAATCATGCTAAGAAATTTCACAACTTTTAAAGGAAAACTTGTAACATCATCATCGATACTATTATTATTATTATTATTATTGTTATTATTATAGTTTTCCGGTTATTATCTAAACGCAGCTGTTGATATGATGACCCATGTCCTAAAATACACATGTGAAGTAAGATTTCGCGCCCATTTCAATTTGACGTTGGCATTGGAAAAGAAATGACAGAGACGGACAGCCCGACATTGTGAACACGATGCATTGTCTGCATTTATTCTCAAACAATTAAAAAAACAACTGCACGCAAAAGATAAAAAATGAAACAAAATGCTTCCCCATCTTTGTTTTCCTTAAATAAATGGATTAGATAGTAAAAAGTGTACCACTTTCAGGAAATATGTGGCGCCTTCTTATTTTTGCATGGATTTCCTGTCAATATCCAAGATTGTGGACTGACTGTTAAACCTACCTTAAAGGTCGCTTGGTATTAAGTAATCACCTGTCTTAAGCAGCTAATTTATGTGAGCCTAACATCAAATTATTATAGAAATAAACGTCTTTTAAGTAGACTCCTACACTATCAGGTCACTTGTTCTCTTTTTCATCCAAAAGTGATAGTATAATACGAGTTTGGCTGTATTTGAAAAATGTGTACACATGTACTGTGAAAAAACAAGAGATAATGAATGAGTGTTATCTACAATGGAAGAAAGACAGCAAACAAGAAAGAAATAAATCTAATCTGTTTGCATATAGCTGCACTGCTGATTGGGTGTGTATGAATGTTTGTTATTATAGCATTAGATTAAAGAAATATTGTGAGCTTTAAGTCACATAAACGTTCTTGAAATTTGAATAATCTGTAGGGGCAGGCATGCAGGTTTGAGTTATTAGACGGGATATAATAAGAAACGTTGGATTAATTCAGCTGTCAGGAAATTTGGTATCATCAACATCATCAAAATCTGTCCTTAAAGGTATTACTTGGTTAAACGAGAAGAGCTTGGTCTGCAAAGGAGGGGCGGGGGTGGCCGGAGGGGCAGAGAGAAAGAAACAAGCACAGCTATTATACAAACCAGTCCCTAAGACTATTCCTAGATACTATGATGATTATATGGTACCTCTTATCCCACACAATTCCGACTAACTGTATTCGCATTTTCGCTTTTTCATGATATTTGTTATGATACCTTCAAGAAATATAACTTAAGAGATGTCTGATGAAAATTTGTTTGCATATTTAAAGAAAAGTTTATTGACAAATGGTTAAAATCGTACTTTTTACAAACAGCTCAGCAATCGAAGGAAATACAGTACTTTGCTGCTTGTAATGTATGACCGGGTCTTTCGTTGCAAACACAGGCGATACGAATGATAAGAGAGTCACATGTAAAGTCTAAAGGTATGCAGTTATCTGACTTGATTACTAAATGGGTTATCTTTACCTAGGTATCCAGGTATGTCATATGCCCGTGGACAATGATGCAGAGCTTCACCTGAAATTGTGTTATGGTCTCACGGTTTGGATAGGTCAATATCTGGTATGAGAGGCGGGAATCCGGTCCTGGTCATCCTAAAGGTGTTATCGGTGTAGATATTCATATTAGCGTCATGTGCACACATTACAATATACATGGGTCGTGTTATTGGATAAAAGCTATACAACCTTTTGTTAAACCGATACAAAATGTTATAGAGATCTACATACACATGAAAACTGTCCTGTGACACTTTGGTGTAGAAAAACAATAGGGACAACTGATGCTTGATAATGTAGCACTCTAGTTTACTCCAGGTGTCAATGATACTAGTAATTCTTTGCCCTTTCAAACTCTTGCTCATTTTGTCTCATCTAAACAAGGGTAAACAGTAAACAACGATTATTTGATTTCTTATAAAAGTTACTCTAATCGTTCAACTAGAGAAATATTTGTAAGGTATCACTGTCATGCTATTTAGCAAGGGATTAACCAGGTCTTTGCAGATGAGCGACGGAAACTCAAAGGGAACGTATTTCGGGTTAGTATCGACGTGTGTTTATTACAGGACATTAAAAGTGCATTGAATGGAAATTTAAAAACTTCATATTTAACAGCATTCTTTATATTATTTGCCGTGGGTTTTTTAAAATCCTTTTTGTAGTATTTATGGGCAGCAAAGTATTTGAAAGTTTTAATAGTTATCGCGGAAACAAGTATTGTCCACAACAGGAATTTCTTCTCTGAAATGTCATTCCCTGCACAATGGGGAAAATGGTAGTGCAACATGCGATCTGGTTATGCACGTGCAATCGCGCCTTACTTAGCGAATGGATTTAGTTTCATGGAAAACATTGTTCACAAGCCGTAATCATGGAGCCGGTGTCTAACTTTTAACGTACTTGATTCGCTTGTTCATGCGTAGTCAAAGCTGCCTTAAACGCAGACCAAGAGCTGAGTATTTTGTGCATTCCAGAAAGTAACCGAATAAGTCGAATATAAAATGGCGCACAAAAAAAATCAATAATTCCACTGCACTCTCCTATTTGTTTCTTATACTTTCTGTTGACGTCATACATGCTATATTAATTATATTACGATGCCTATTATAGTGCAAAAAAGATAGGGGGTAAAAGAAAGATACCGAAGAAGGTCAGCAACAATAACAATCGGATTTGGATATATTAATACTCGCATGTAAATAATGACATCAACTACTCGCCAAGGCAACTATCTATCTTCGTACATAAAATGAATGAATGAATGAAATGAATGAATGAATGAATGAATGATTGATTAATCTCACTCATTACTAGTTGCCAATATTGAGGCATATTCCTTTTCGGAAATAATTGATTTATTTTGTTGATGTTTTTTATTTTTTGGGGGATTCTTGTAGAAGAAGAAAAGGCTTATTTTGCAGGAGCCTGCTTGGTTTTCTTTGGCAGAAGAAACAGCCTGGATGTTTGGCAACACACCATCCTGAGCAATGGTCAACCCGGATAGGAGCTTGTTCAAATCTTCGTCATTGCAGTTGGCCAGCTGAAGATGACGGGGACTGATTCTGGTCCATTCTACCTTAGCTTTTATACCCCCAAGAGGGAATGAAATGCAAAGTGGCGTTGACAAATCCGAAGGGCGCATTGCAGTTTGCCAGCTGAAGATGACGGGGACTGATTCTGGTCCATTCTACCTTAGCTTTTATACCCCCAAGAGGGAATGAAATGCAAAGTGGCGTTGGCGAATCCGAAGGGCGCATTGCAGTTTGCCAGCTGAAGATGACGGGGACTGATTCTGGTCCATTCTACCTTAGCTTTTATACCCCCAAGAGGGAATGAAATGCAAAGTGGCGTTGACGAATCCGAAGGGCGCTTACATAAAATCTAACAAATCAGAAGATATCTTGTATATAGGATTCGGAAAAGGATCTTTACGATCACGTCCGCGTGAAAGAATTTTATTTTATGTTATTGCATTTTATTGTATTTCTTGTATGTTGTGGATGTGTACTTATTTACTTTTCTTTGCTGCTAGTGAAGGACGATACTTGTTTTAGTATTGCTGTTATTTGGTTGACGTTTTCATTGACCTCTTTGTAAATATGTACACAGTACCGAATACTTGTCTTGGCCTTCTTTGGCTTTGATGTCTTGGCCTTCTTAGGGGATATGGTCTTCTTAGGCTTAGCTGTTTTTGGCCTTTTTTGGGGTCTTTGCCTTCTTCGCTTTTTCTGACTTTTTCTCTGCAGTTGATTTTGTTAGCTGTCTTCTTCTTCTTATGGCTCTTAGCCTTGGGTATTTCAGTTTCTGTTGCTACCTTAGGTGTCTTGGGCTTGGAGAATGTATAGACATACGAATTGACTCAGTAGACAGCGACGCTATGAAGTTAAAAGAGGGAAAACCAATCCTACTGCGTTTTTGATTTACTAGTATGTATTGTATAAGGACAATGTTACAACGGGGAAAAATAAGAGAATAATGCAAAAAAGATAGGGGTAAAAGAAAGATACCGAAGGTTAGCAACAATAACAATCGGATTTGGTCATATTAATACTCGCATGTAAATAATGACATCAACTACCCGCCAAGGCAACTATCTATCTTCGTACATGAAATGAATGAATGAATGAATGAATGAATAATCTCATTCATTACTAGTTGCCAATATTGAGGCCTATTCCTTTTCGGAAATAATTGATTTATTTTGTTGTTGTTTTTTATTTTTTGGGATTCTTGTAGAACAAGAAAAGGCTTTTTTTGCAGGAGCCTGCTTGGTTTTCTTTGGCAGAAGAAACAGCCTGGATGTTTGGCAACACACCATCCTGAGCAATGGTCAATCCGGATAGTAGCTTGTTCAAATCTTCGTCATTGCAGTTGGCCAGCTGAAGATGACGGGGACAGATTCTGGTTCGTTCGTTCGTTCGTTTGATTAACGACTTGTGCGGCCATGCGGCCTTTTACGTCGAGTTAATGGGCGCAAAGCGCCCTACTTAATTAGTCGTCAATGGGTTACCGAGCTGCAACCCATTGAACGCTTTAATTTGTGTAAGGCCCACTACTTAATTATTCCTATCTTGTGTCTGGAGGTGGCAAAGGCGGAGTCAGTGACGGTAAAGGAGGAGCGTCGCGTCGCCGGACGGCTCAATCGATCCAGGATTTATTTAAGCCAAAATTTTGTTGACTTCTTGCACGTTGTACTATAATTTTGAATGAAGAACTCTTTACTTTGTGGCGTTTTTCGGGTTAGTCAAGGGTAAGAATAGAGTTTGGTTCCGTCCAAGGAGTGTTCTATATTTTTCTTTCATTCCTAAGTCATATGCACCATTTGTGTTTTGTTTCGAGTTTTATTTGTATCTGATCGTTGCCCTTTGTGCGGCTGGTCCTGATGGTTTGTGTTGTCGACCATTTTCAGTTTTGGTTTGTTGTTGGGATGAGTTTCAGCTTCCAATCTCATGGTGCATATGCTTCTTTGTTTATTTGGATAATTTTGGTTTGGTGATATTCGTAGTTTATTGTTACCACATTGTGCGGTGGGCCCATGATGGTCTGGACTTGGGACCACCTTATACTCTTAAATGAGTTTTTTGGTGATGATTAACTTTTCAGAATTTTTGTTCCGCTTTGTGCGAAGGGCCCCTGATGGTCTGGACTTGGGACCACCTTATAATCTTAATAGAGTTGTTTTGGTGACCTTACGTTCTGGGGGTGTTATAACTTTATTGTGCTTTGTTGCTTTTGCCTGATTGGGACCACCTTATATCAGCGAAGTGGTTTTTAGGGACATGTAATGTTATTGCTCCTTGGACAATTCACCTAGTACCATCACCGAGTTTGAGAAGAAAAGAAAAGAAAGGAGAAAAAAGAATTTTTTTTTTAAAATAAAAAAATTAAATTAAATTTAATAATTTTTTTTTCTTTTTTTTTTTTTTTAAATTTAAAAAATAAAATTAAATTTAATATTTTTTTTTTTTTTTTTTTTTTTTGAAAGAAAACAAAATAAAAAATAAAAAGTAGGTATTCATTCACTCATTCATGCATGCATGTTATTGGTCGTGCATTGGGTTAGTTACATAGTTAGTTTCAAGGGTACGGGATGGAATGTATATACGTTTTTAATTTTTAATTCTCTGATACTTCTTGCAGTGCGAGGGACCAGGTTCGCTTGAAACGTACCCTCCACCGTAAGGGTGTGGATTCACTTGGTTTCCTCCCTGCTTTTCTATCCTTAGATTTTTAGCACTTGCATTGCGAGGGACCAGGTTCGCTTGAACGTACCCCCTCCGTAAGGGTAGAGGGCATATCTGGTTTCCTCCCTGCTCGTGCGATCTACGCTACTTGTTTGTTTTATGTTAACGGTATTGATTTGAACTTTCCCGACGGATGATGATTTATTAACCGGGGTTTATATTTTACCTCGCTTTCCGATGTCTGAGATATAAGCCAGGATGTTTTTGTATACCGAATTGATGTTGTTTTTTTCCGTAGTTAGGAATTTCGGGTATTGGCCTGGGGCTTTTAGTTGTTTTTGATTTTCTTGGAACTTTTTCCGGTGTTGACTGTAGGAGGGGCATTCATTGAATATGTGGCCTAATGTTTCTGGGGTTGGGCAGTGAGGGCAATTAATTCCTGCCTCTTTCATGTCAGGTAGAAACCTAGCAAAACTGCTGGCTAGTAGTGTATTTCCAGTTTTAATTCTATTTATAACTTTGTAGTCGTGCGGGTTTGTTAGGTTAGGGACACTAACGTTTCTGCTAACTAGCTTGAGCAGGTTGAAGAGTTTTCTCCCTTTCTTTGCGTTATTCCATTCCCGCTGCCATTTCATATCTATTTTCAGCCTAATCATACTGTATATTTCAAGGACGCTGTAATCCAACTGGTGTATTTCGGATTCGCTTAGTTTGTTTTTAGCTTCTTTGTCGGCCCTTTCGTTTCCGGGTATGTTAGTGTGGGAGGGTACCCACATAAATTCTACAGTATGGTTATTTTGTTCCAATATTTTGAGTCTTAAGTAGACTTCCCTTAACAAATTTTCTCTGCTGGAGGAGTTGCCTGTTTTCAGAGTTTTCAACACACTGAGGGAGTCGCTAATTATCACTGCTTTTGTTGTTTGGGTGTCCTGAATCCATTTGATGGCTTCGTTAATAGCCCAAAATTCTACCGTGTAAAAAATTGAGCAGTGATCGGGCAGCCTCGCCCCCAGCGTGATGTTTTCACCCGGGATCACGACTGCTGCTGCAGTGCGTCCCGTATCTGGGGATTTGGACCCATCTGTGTAAATTTGGGTGTATCCCTCATACCTACTCTCTATTTCTGTTAGTACTTTTGCCCTTATTTCTATGGGTTGTTGTTGTTTATCGCCATAGTTTAGCGCATTTGCATTTATTACAGGGGGTTTACAGGTCCAAGGGGAGGTGTCCGGATATTTAGTGATTTTCGCTTGGAGGTTATTGAGGTCTAATTCCTTTATCAGATTGTGGATTCCCCCCCCCCCCCCCGGTAAATTTTTTAGGAGTTTATGCCTAAAGGGATTGTTGCATTTTTCAATGATGTTTTGAGTAAGGTGCGAGTTGGTATGGATGGGGATCCTTGTTGCATATCTTAAGAGTAACTCCTCCCTTCTAAGGTTTAGGGGGACTTCCCCGGTTAATATTCCGAGCTCTTCTCTAGAAGTGTTACCGAGAGCACCGGTGCAGATAAGCAGAGCCTGGCGTTGTATTCGATCTAGTTGTTTAAGAAGGTTGGGGTTTGCCGAAGCATACGCTTGGCACCCATAGTCAATTTTTGATCGAATAAGAGTCCTATATAGTGTAAGAAGAGTGGCTTGGTCCGCCCCCCCAATCGGTCCCTTTAAGATTCCTCAAGAGGTTTAGATCTTGACTACATCTTCTTACTAGCTCTGTTATGTGTCTGCCCCATGTAAGGTGTTCGTCGAATAACATTCCCAGGAAGCGTGCTACTTTTCCGAATTTGATTTCGGTTCCGTTCAGGAAAAGTTTAGGTGGATCCCTACGCGTGTTAGTTTTAATAGTAAACAGTTCGCCGACTGTTTTTTCTGGGGATATTTTGAAGCCCCACCTATCGGCCCATTGAACAATCTTATCTAGACCCGTCTGTATGCGGCTAACCACAGCTTTGCTGGCGGGATTTCCCGCTCTCCAGATTCCGCTGTCGTCAGCAAATTGAGATAGGTCCAGATAAGTCTGATCAACTGACCTGTCGAGGTCGTTTATCATGATGTTAAAAAGCGTGGGGCTTAGTACACTGCCCTGAGGGGGTCCCAATTTCAAGTGCGTGTGTTTGAGAGTATTGATTGCCCACTCTTGTTTGAATATTTCGACCTGTCAAGAAGTTAGATATCCATTTATGTATTCGGCCAGTTATTCCGTAGTGATTTAATTTAGCAATTAATCCTTTGGTCCAGATTAGATCATATGCTTTTTCCAGGTCGAGCAATACGGCGATTAGGTTACGATCGCATTTCCTATTTGCATTAAATGCTAATCTTATACTTGCTTCCAGGCGAAGCAATTGATCTAATGTGGATCGTTTGTTGCGGAATCCGCTTGGATTGTTGGATATCAACCTCTTGCTTTCTAGGTGGTATTTTAGCCTATTGTTAATCATAGTCTCCATGACTTTACATATGTTGTTGGTGAGTGAAATCGGTCTGTACGAATTTATATCTGCTGTATCTTTTCCGGGTTTCGGGATAGGTATGACTATTGCCTGTTTCCAACGTTTTGGAATTTCTCCCGATCGCCAGATCAAATTCAGCAGACCCCAAATCGCCAGTTCTGTTTTTTCGGGGAGATTTTTGTAGATTTCATACCCCAGCATGTCTTCACCTGGTGAGGTGGTTATTTTATTAGTGAGTGCTTTTCGCCACTCATGGATAGTGAAATCTACATTTAAGGGGCTTGTGTGGTTTCCTCTATCTATGAACAATTCCGGGTGTTCTCTTTCTATTTCGTTCCGGTGGTTTTGGAATTTTATTGAGTGGTTGGCATTACTGCTCATGCCGGCAAAGTGTGAGGCTAGTTTTTCGGCTTTTCCGCATCGGTTGTAAGCCCAGAGAGTTTTGTGGTCGAAAAGGACGTTTTCCCCCTAATTTTTTTAATTTTATCCCATATTTGTTTTGAGTTTGCCTTGTAGTTTAGGGATGAGCAGTACTCCTTCCACGAGTTTTGTTTGGCCGTGAATACAGTGTTTTTCACATGGCGTTCTTTCTCTTTGTACACAAGGAAATCCTGAGAATTTTTAGTGTGCCTAAACCGATTTGGGGCCTTTTATTTCTCTTTTATGGCTTGTTTGCATTCTTCATTCCACCAGGGAACCGACTGTTTAATGCTCCGCCCTCCTGTCCTGGGAATGTTCCGCTCCGCTGCCGACGACAACGCCTTAACGATATTTTCGTTGTAGATTTCGACGTTGTCGTCATACAAGAGAGCGTCATCAAACCCCTCACACAGGGCACGGAACATTTCCCAGTCCGCTTTATCGAATTTCCATTTGGAGGAGGGGAGATGTTATTTCTGTGTACTTTAAGGTTGACAGAGGTTAATATCGGAAAGTGGTCACTGCCAAGTGTGCTGGATTGTTCTACTTCCCAATCGGCTATTTCCGCAATTTTGGGTGAGCATAGTGTTAAATCAATCGCTGACATGGCCCCGTTTAAGGGGTTAATTCTGGTGTATGCACCGTTATTCAGTACTACTAGGTTTGATAGGGTGATCCACCTTTCGATATTTCCGCCCCTCCTATCCAGGTGGTTACCTCCCCATTGTTCACTATGGGCGTTCAGGTCCCCACATATAATTATATACTCTCCGAGGCCACCAACAATAGAGTGGTATGTTTCGGGTTTTATTATTAATGTCCCGCCTGGGTCGTACATGTTTACTATGGTTATCGGCTTAGGGCCGTTGTTAATTTTAATAATTTGGTGCTCTGGTTTATAATCGTTGTTTATGGTTTGTTGTGTGCCCTCTATAGACTCACTCGAGAGGGTATTGCTGATAAATGTCGCCAGTCCACCGCCCTTCTGCCCATTGGGTCTGTTTTTTAAGTAGCAGGTGGAGTAACCAGGTATTTTTGGCGTGTTTTGCAGTTGTCCGCTCAAGTGAGTTTCTTGAAGGCACACGATATCCGGTTTAATGGGATTGTTTTGTATCCAGATTATTAATTCGGGTAAATTTTTTCTTATCCCTCTACAGTTCCATTAAAGTATTTTTATTACTGTTTTGTATTCCATGATGGATTCCCCCTATTTACTGGTGTTGCTTTTGATGGTTCCGTGTGAAACCTGCGGTTAATCCTCAGATTGATGAGGTTTTGTATTTGGGTAAATACGGTTCGGCCGGGATGAGGTTGTCCTGACTGAGAATGAGTACCCCGTCGATTATATCCCGGATAAGTTCTAGAATGTGTGTTACCGGGATTAAGGTCTTGTCTGTTTGCTTTGTATTATCTGAATTTTTGTTTGTTTTTTGTACCTTTTTGGTGCTAGCGCTGGTCGGTTTATCTTTCGTTGTGTTTGGTGTTGGCGTTTTTTTGGTTGTGTTGTCGTGTTTTTCTTTGTTTACGCTGTTTTGTTTTTCCTTTAAAAATGGGGCTTTGGTGGGTCCCTTAACTGGGTTGGTTGATTTTGGTTGTTCCAAATTTTGCGCGGATGATTGTGTGCTTTTGGGGTTTTTATTTGGGTTTTTGACGCCTCCCTTGTCCTGTTGATTACTTTTTTCCTGGTTTTGGGTAGGGGGGTTTACGCTTAGGGGTTTTTGGCTTTTAACTTGAGTCGAAGCGACTGTGTATGATACATTATTTGTTTCCATGTATTTAATTATTTTGTCTTCTTGGATCGCATATGTGCAATCTCCTGATCTTGGGGTGTGGGGTTTGCGGCAGTTCGCGCATTTTTGTCACTCATATTTGCATTCCGCTTCGTGGGGGCCTCCACATTTATTGCATCGTGCGGGGAATCTGCATATTGTTTTGTAATGTCCCCACCTTTTACATTTGATGCAGAATCTGAGTTTATTTATGTACTCTCGTAGCTGGCAGTATCGGCCGTACGGTCCTAAGCGGATCTGTGATGGTGGTGTTGTATCAAATTGTAGAAGTACGGCCGTCGAGTTTTCTCCTTGCTTGTTTTTTAACCTTACTACTTTTTTAATTTCCTGACCTTGTTTTCGTAGTTCGGTGGCGATGCTTTGAGTGTCATGTTTTGCGTTTACATGAATTATTTTGTTGTAGATCGGTTTAGTGTATTTTGCGGTGGGTTGGGTCTGTGGTGCGCTTGATGTGTGTCGAGTAATGGTTACTCTGTACGGGCCAATGGGTTGAATTTCAAGAAATTTAACTACCTTGTTTGCGGTAGCGCACCGAACCACTATATAGTCAGTTTTTGTGTGAATGATCTGGAATATTCCTCCCTGTTTCATAGTGAACTCGTTGGCAATGGTTCGGTCGCTTACATTATTAATATTTATTCCCCTACTTTTGATGTAAATTGTCAGATCAGGAGAGTGGTAGGCATACTTATGTTTTTGGGGTGCGCGACTGTGTGATTTATCCGGTACCGTATTGCCTGTGTTAGAGGGCCGGATGGAGTTATTTTCCACGGTTAGTTTGGTTTTTTTAATTTTTGGTGGTCCTTTCAACGGCCCTTTTCCTTTGCCTTGTACTATTGGGTTTTTCTGTGTGGTTTGTGGTTTGAGTTTTTTTTCCTGTAATTTTACTGGTGTTGTTTGCCTAGGTTTTGAGGGTCCTTCAGTTTGACTGCTATGTATCCTTTCGTTCTTTATTTTGTAGTTGTTTGTTTCGGGAGTTTTAGGGTTACTAATTGTTTTTCTTAAGGTTGCTTTTACCGTGGTTTTCCCGTTTTCTTTCACAACATCCGCATATAATTGGGTTTTGTTTTGTCCCTTGTTGCCAGTTTCGCGATTGTTAATTTGCGGGGTGGTGGGAGTTTCCGGGATTATAATGTTTTCCTGCCCCTCCTTATCTTTGGTTGTTGGCGTTATGGCTAGACTAATTGGTTCTTTCCGTTCTGGTGAGCCGGCCGGTATTTGTCGTCTGGCGTTTTTATTGCTGTTATTGCCTGAGGGGTTTCTTTTACCTTTGTGCTGGGTTTCGGGGTCCGAGATATGATCCCTACTGAGGGGTGTTGGAGTGGCCCCCATGTTGAGTGTAGTGTCGGTATCTTGGCTGATATCCGTTTGAGATTCGTTCATACCGAAGTGAACCTCTGAGTCGCTATTGTCTTGGGACATTGTTGATTCATTACTTTCATTACAGATTAGGGAAATTTCCCTGACATTTCCGTCTTTCCACGTTGCCAGGTGACCTACATATGCTGCGGGTGGGGTTTGATTTATGCATCTGTTGATGCGGGTTTTAGAGGTTTTTTTGTTGCGTAACATGGTTATTTTTGACATTTTCCTGTGGTTAGAGTATTGAAGGGTTTTTAGGGAGGTAATTTGTTTTTAGTTTACTCGAATTTGCAAACACAAGAGTAGTTAAAATAAATATTAGTTGAATTAAGGAATAAATACAATAAAAAAGAAATGAGACTGCCTGGGAGGGTATGTTGTTACGAGGGATGGTTAATAAATTTGTTAGGTGTTTAGTATTTTTAAATGAACCTCGGCTTTTTCCTTTGTAGGTGAGATTTTGTGAGGGATATCCTCACTGTATTTCTAGTAGTTCTATAGTGGACACTAGTCTGGTTTATAATTGGATTTTAAGAGCGGGTGTGATGATTTTGCTTATAGGCTCAATGTAACAGAAAATCTTGCAGTGATCTCACGGAGCTAGAGGATATGCAAGGATTCTGTCCAGGTTGTATGCTAGTATGGTTCCTAGCGCCTGTTTCTAAGCCTGGTGAAAAATCTCACAAAACACTCGGATCCGAAATATAAAAGATTAGAAATGAGTCCGAAAGTGGATGATAATTAAATAGAATTTGAAAGCCTTGGTTCAGAGAATTGGTTAATCTGTTATTGTTAATAAATTAAGAAGTGTAGTATGTTATTCAAATTTGCACTCACACACGCTTAAAAATAAAAAATAAAAAATAAAAAATTTGCAAATAGGTATGATAGCGAGGGATAGAGAAACGAGAAGTAGTTGAGTATTTCGCCAAGTATAGAGTTCTACCCGCAGGTTTACTAAATGTTTCCTACCTTACACTCTTAATTAGGATTTTTGAATGAGTTTCCTGTTCAAAATGAACAATAAAATTTCCTATGCTGCGGTGGTGCGTTGCTGGCTGGCTGGTGGGCGGGCTGCGGCGGTGTTGATGGTAGTTACTGCTGGGCGGGCTGCTGGACAGGCGGGGTTGATGGATGCTGCAAAGTGCTGCTGGCGGTCGTGGTGGTTAATGGCCAAGTTAAGAACGGAGGGTAAGCAAGCTCTTACTGCTCCGTGGCCGAGATACGTCTGCACATCACAAAACACAAAAATGGAATCGAATGAATGGCTGATTCTGGTCCATTCTACCTTAGCTTTTATACCCCCTGATTCTGGTCCATTCTACCTTAGCTTTTATACCCCCAAGAGGGATTGAAATGTACAGTGGCGTTGACGAATCCGAAGGGCGCTTACATAAAATCTAACCAATCAGAAGGTTTCTTGTATATAGGATTCGGAAAAGGATGTTTTCGATCACGTCCGCGTGAAAGAATTTTATTTTATGTTATTGCATTTTATTGCATTTCTTGTATGTTGTGGATATGCACTTATTTACTTTTCTTTGCTGCTAGTGAAGGACGATACTTGTTTTAGTATTGCTGTTATTTGGTTGACGTTTTCATTGACCTCTTTGTAAATATGTACACAGTACCGAATACTTGTCTTGGCCTTCTTTGGCTTTGATGTCTTAGCCTTCTTTAAGGATATGGTCTTCTTAGGCTTAGCTGTTTTGGCCTTTTTTGGGGTCTTTGCCTTCTTCGCTTTTTCTGACTTTTTCTCTGCAGTTGATTTTGTTAGCTGTCTTCTTCTTCTTATGGCTCTTAGCCTTGGGTATTTCAGGTTCTGTTGTTACCTTAGGTGTCTTGGACTTGGAGAATGTATAGACATACGAAGTGACATTGTAGACAGCGACGCTAAGAAGTTAAAGGAGGGAAAACCAATCCTACTACGTTTTTGATTTACTAGTATGTATTGTATAAGGACAATGTTACAAAGGGGAAAAATAAGAGAATAATGCAAAAAAGATAGGGGTAAAAGAAAGATACCGAAGAAGGTCAGCAACAATAACAATCGGATTTGGTCATATTAATACTCGCATGTAAATAATGACATCAACTACCCGCCAAGGCAACTATCTATCTTCGTACATGAAATGAATGAATGAATGAATGAATGAATGAATGAATGAATGAATGAATGAATGAATAATCTCATTCATTACTAGTTGCCAATATTGAGGCCTATTCCTTTTCGGAAATAATTGATTTATTTTGTTGTTGTTTTTTATTTGTTGGGATTCTTGTAGAACAAGAAAAGGCTTATTTTGCAGGAGCCTGCTTGGTTTTCTTTGGCAGAAGAAACAGCCTGAATGTTTGGCAACACACCATCCTGAGCAATTGTCAATCCGGATAGGAGCTTGTTCGAATCTTCTTTTTTTTTTTGTGGACCCCTCTTAGACCTCTAGCTATGTTAAGCTATCGGCCCTTAAGGTGTCCCCCTTTGTGCCGAAATTTTTTTTTAAAGGTTTTTATATCTGTATGTACCCCCGTAAAGTCTGCTGTTGTGGGTTTTGAAAAACTCAAAAAGAGTTTTGAAAATAAATTTTATTGTTACTTTTTAGACTAGGGTTCCTTTTGTATATATTTTTTAAAGGGCGTACTTGATTTGAAACCCGTGTCCAGGTTCCCAATCGTTCCACCCTAGGCCTAAAGAATTTACTCCATGGCTTGTACTCCCCTCCTCAGGTATTGCCCTTGCGGCTGGTTTCCTTGCCATGTTATAAAATTGTTTTCAGTGATCCTTGCCAGGGATCTTTTAAAAGTCCAGTGTATGCTATATGTATGTTTGCTATATTTGTGTTATCGTGTGCTATAAACCCCTGTATTCTTGTTTGGACTGGCTTTTTAGTTTCCAAATTTGGCTGTAGTTGTTATTTACTTTTACAGAGAATATATATATATATATATATATATATATATATATATATATATATATATATATATATTTAGAAAAGGTTCCAAAATGTATAATATAATCTCTTAAAGGAGATTTGAAATTGGATGCTGGTGGCGCAAATTTTTTTGGCCCATGTTGGAGGTATTATGGTTCGCAGAGTTTATTGTTAGATACCTTTCCTCCATCCATAGGCCATACTTTTGCTCCCCCTGTCTCCTTTTGCTCTGGTTTCTAAGACCATATTTAAAATTTCCAAGTTTTTGTTTTTTCCTTTTTATTATTTATGCTACAAGTTATATATATATATATAAAAAAAAAAAAAAAGTATGTTTGGTTTGTGTGTCTGAGATGCGTGTAGGCATGGTAGAATTTCGCAGTTGTTAGTACATTTTCTTGTTTTCCCCTTTTTTTTCTTGTTTTGTAATGTTTATATCGGTTATGCCTCATTTTTCGGGTACTCTGATGTGACCCTTACTACTTCGCATTAGCCCTGTAGCCTCGGTGTCACTCGTCCTCATATCCTACTTTGAGTCACATACCCCCCCCCCCCGTATTTATGTCTGCTTCCATTTTGTTCCTATCTGTTTGTTAAATTGTGTTAGCACTGCGAATTTTTTTTTATTATTAATTGTTATAAATCTTGTCTTACTTTTCAATATTCTTATTAATACATCCAAATTTAAAATTATTGTAAATATTTATTAATATTTTGTGTACACCTTCAGGCTTGAGGATCCGGCTCCGTATAGGTACTCTCTCTAAGAGGGAATTTGTCCTTTTCCTCTTCCCGCCAGTGCTTTTGTACTTAAAATTTTAGTATATCATATATATTTATTTATTCTATTTGTTTTAGAATAGACAAGAAATATATTATATGTTAATAACAACAACAACAAAAATAAATTTATTCTTTTTAAAATCCTTCTAGCCCTCTATAGCACTTCACCATAGTTTTTGTAATGTATGTTACTACATTATCATAAAATTTTTTATCACTTATATTGTTAGTATATAATAAATTTCCTTCCTCATACGCTCCATTTTCCCTTTTTATCATGTTAATTATTAAAACCCTCTCTTGTTCTATATCCTTGCATTTTAAGATTACATGACTTTTGTGTATAATGCATTTTTACACAAAGGACATTTTATTATACTATTAGCTATATGCCTTTCAAAGGCAACAGCTCCCGTCAACCACACATCATGGATGTACTTATACACTAAACTTTGTTTGTAATTTGATTTTACCCCTTTCCATTTTTTCCATATTGCCCCCCATTGTTGTCCCGGATTTTCTTTTTCTACCTTATGTGTGACATGTTGGTTTACGCCCTTCATTATGATTTTATATTTTAGAATATCTTTCTCTTCTGTCCATATTTTAATATCCCCCCCCCTATATTTCATAATGATATTTTTTATTGGAAACAGTTTCTTCGGTGGTTCAATTATTTTGATTAGTTTGTTATTTCTATATATTTCAGGCATATTATTAATAAAAAAAAAACATAAAAATATATATATAAAGCCGCCCACACGTATTCCTTTTTCCCCCATAAATTTCGTATTCTGTTTATAATATAAGCGCTTTTCCTATATTTCAGGTATGGTATACCCAGTCCTCCTTCCATTTTGGATTTGTATAGATTTTCTCTTTGGAGAAGGTGCATCCCCCTCCCCATATAAGGTGAACTATCTTTTTATCTATAACTTCCAGCCATGTATCTTTAAAATCAATTATTTGCATAATATACCACAAAGTACTATATATGTAAGTATGCGCTATTTGTACCCTTTCCATTATATTTAAAGGTGTACATAACCATAAATCAATTTGTACTTGTACTTTATCTTTTAAAAAATTAAAATTTGTTTTGTCAGCATTTCTCCCAAAATACACCCCTAGAGCTTTCATCCTTTTGTTTTATTAATTCTGGTGGTAAGCCTGGGTGATTTCCGCGCCAATTTCCTATTAGAAGTATTTCTGTTTTCATATGATTAATTTTCGACCCCGATGCTTTTCCAAAATCAAAAAATTCTTTTTCCAAATGTTTAAAAGCAAAACCGTCATTTATAAAATTCGTGCAATCATCTGCATGTTGAAGCATTTTAAATTCCTTTTTTTGGTTGGGTATTTTTATTCCTTGTATATTTCGGTTATTATTTATTTTTATACATAGAACTTCAATTGCTAACACATATAATAGCATAGACAGGGGACATCCCTGTCTTACCGATCTTTCAATTTTGAATCTTTTTGTTTTGGCCCCATTAATTTATACTTCCGATGTTATATTTGTCTACATCACTTTGATCCATGAGCAAAAGATGGGTCCAAAACCATAGTTTTTTAAAATGTTCTCTATATAGCTGTGTTCTATACGATCAAAAGCTTTTTCCTGATCGTACAGAATCATAGCTCCTTTCTCTCCTTTATTCTCTATATACTCTATCACAGTTTGAATAGTTAATATATTGTTTTTAATACTCCTCCCCCCTTCCCCACAACTTTGATTTATATTTATTATTTTACCCATACACATTTTAAGTCTATTAGACATAATTTTACTTAAAATTTTATAATCCGTATTCAGTAAAGAGATCGGTCTCCAGTTTTTAAGTTCTTGTATATCCCCTTTCCCTTTATACATTACCGTGATTATTCCCTCCTTCATTTTACCTGGCATTTCTTTATTCATCAGGATATTGTTGTATACATATTCTAAAATTGGAGTTAGTTGTATTTGGAATTTTTTTTATAAAAGCCTGCAGTGAGGCCGTCTGAACCGGGCGATTTACCTTTATTTAATTGTACTATAGCTTTCTTAATCTCTTCTGCTGTTATAAAATTTTCACATATATTTCTATGATCTTCATTTATTTTTATAAATTGTGCATTTTTACAATAGCTGTTTATTTCTTCATACCCTATATTTTGCGATGTGTGCAAATCTTTATAAAAATCATGTATTGCTTGTAATATTTCTCCCTTTTCTTTAAGTATTATATTATTGTTCTTTAGGGTTTCCATGTTTTTTTCCCTTTCCCCTCCTTATTTCCTCCCTCCTATATATTCCCTTTGCTTTTATGTACATACTATCGAATTTCCCTGCTCTAATTTTATTACCTTCCTTTTTGTATTTTTGTACATTCTCATATTCTTCCCTATATTTATCCTTTTTCCTCCTCACTTGCATCTTTATTTATACATATATTTTTATACCTTTGTTCTACCCCCCTTATTTTATCTTGTTTTATGGTACTGTATATCCTCGTAAGTTTTTTAATCAATACTTTTAAATCTTCCCATGCTTGGAGGATATCCCTTGTACCCTCCGTATTAAACTTATTTAAAATTTCTGCTATTCTGTCCGTATATTCACTTTCTACTAAAATAGAGTTATTGAGTTTCCAATATCCTTGTCCCCATTTATTTCTGTATTTAATATTTATATTTAGTATAACCGGATTATGATCGGATATTATATCCCTTTGAATTTCCCACATTAAACTTTATTTATTTCTGTGTTGGATATGTAAAATTTATCCAATCTACTTCCTTGTCTGATTCCATATTCATATGTATACTCTATTTTGTCAGGATTTAGTTTTCTCCATACATCTTCTATCTCATTTTTATCTATAAAATTTTTAATTATTTCCCCCCTTCTTGCATCTAAATCTTGCCCTTTCATACCTCTTTCCTATCTAAATTATTTGTTACCCAATTAAAATCTCCTCCAATTATAAATTTTCCATGGAAAATTCTTGCATATATTCTGTTAAATCATTTATAAATTGTAACTTTTTTGTTATACTTGTCTTTATATTATTTGATACTGGCACATATACATTTAAAATATGCCATCCATTTATTTTTATATGCTTTAATCTCCCATTAAATTTCTTTTCCGTTATAATTTCCTCCCATGTTACTTTTAAAGCTTTATTCTGTAAAATTATTGCCACCCCCGCCCAGCTTTCATTATTACTATTATTTTCTAGCACTATCCCATTTAGTTTTTCCTCTATCTCCCTTTTTGATTTTGTATCTATATTATGTGTTTCCTGTAACAGTATTATATCAATTGATTTTGTTGTTTCTCTTAGTTCATCTAATTTATCCTTTATTCCATTTATGTTTATGGTTATCACACGGAGGTTTTGTCCCTCCATGGTGCCATAAATCATTTGTTGTTAACTTTCCAATTTTGTTTTTGAAATTCTAAGTTTATTGTGTCACGTTTTGATCACTTTCTAATTCTATTTCCGTGTCACTTTCAAATTCTGTTTCCCTTTTTTGTTTTTGTTTAGTTTGGGACTTTTCCCTATACTGCTCTAATGTTATTCTTTTTTTACCCCCCCCCCCCCCCCATCTCGGCAGGGAGGCCGATCTCCCTGATTTGGGGGTTTTCGGAGTTTTTTTCTCATCAGAGTCCTCTCTCGAGGGCCATTCTGCTGATACAGTAATTCTTCGCTTCCTTTTATGCGACTGTTTTGGTGTGGAGGTTGATGGGAATGTCCCATCCACACTCTGACTGTATTCCTCTTGCAACGTTATCTGGGCCGTTTGCTCCTCCATTTCCATTTCAGTTCCTCTCACTGGGTCGGATTTGGGAGCAACGGCCTCTTCTTCTATCAGATTTTTTCCAATTTCATCTTCCGATACATTGAAAATCGGCCCTATTAACTGGTAGTACGGTGCCGTACTGTTTTCCTTCATTTTCATTTCTTTTTTTTTGTTTCTTCAGATGTTTTTTTTTTTTTGTTCCTTAGTTTTCTTTTCTCATTTTGGGTTTCGAAAGGCAAACTGTCCATGTTGTCAAAATCTACCCATTCAAGACCTGTGTCCCCTAATTTGGTGTCTTCCAAGGGCTTTTCCACTACATTTATTTCCCCCTGGGGTTTGCTTGTGTCCCCTTCCGATTCGGGGTCTTCGCCCTCTTGGGCTTCCTTGTCGCCCGAGGGTGTCTTGTCTGGTATGTTTACTCCTTTTTCAGCATATATAGTTCCTTGTATGAAAGGTGGATTGTTACAATCCCTGGGCACATGCCCCGTTTGCCTATATCTGGTGCAGGGTCGGTGATGGATACACCCCCTGTACCAGGATTTCAAAAAGAAACCCATAACGTAGAAGAAGGTAGGTATTGTTTTGGCTTGTTCTGTCTCTACTTCTACTACCCTTACTTCCGTTTTTATATTGGGATAACCCCAATACGCAGCACTTTTTTCTTTTTGGACTTGGATGTTAAATTTTGCTTCCAATTTTTCTGTGAGTTCCTTAGTTGGAATCTCCAACGGGAGTCCAGTAATATGGACCTCCGCCGTCTTCGTTTCTATGTTCCTTTCTATAGGGGGTGCCCTGACTACTTTCATTGTTTTCCCCTAAATTCTGAATTCCCCTTCTGGTAAAATAGGAATGCTTCCTACGGCAGACAGGGGGAAACGCCCTCTCCCCCCATTTTGTAGGGCACCTATTGCTCCACAGGTACTCCTTTTTTTTACCAGTTCCTGCAGAACTTCTGCTGGTCTTGGCCTTTCCATTTCCTGCCAATCTTGGCAGTCCAGCATTTGGCATCCAGCATTCCTGTGTGCCAAGAGGAGTATATTGCCATGGTTGGTATCTATTTGGGTCTGGAAGTATTCTTCCAATTTTTTCCCCAATATGCCCCAATACTGGCAACTAGTAATGAATGAGATTCATTCATTCATTCATTCATTCATAATGACATCAACAACTCGCCAAGGCAACTACCTATCTTCGTACATGAAATGAATGAATGAATGAATGAATGAATGAATAATCTCATTCATTACTAGTTGCCAATATTGAGGCATATTCCTTTTCGGAAATAATTGATTTATTTTGTTGTTGTTTTGTTTCTTTTGGGATTCTTGTAGAACAAGAAAAGGCTTATTTTGCAGGAGACTGCTTGGTTTTCTTTGGCAGAAGAAACAGCCTGGATGTTTGGCAACATACCATCCTGAGCAATGGTCAATCCGGATAGTAGCTTGTTCAAATCTTCGTCATTGCAGTTGGCCAGCTGAAGATGACGGGGACTGATTCTGGTCCATTCTACCTTAGCTTTTATACCCCCAAGAGGGATTGAAATGCAAAGTGGCGTTGACGAATCCGAAGGGCGCTTTCATAAAATCTAACCAATCAGAAGGTTTCTTGTATATAGGATTCGGAAAAGGATGTTTTCGATCACGTCCGCGTGAAAGAATTTTATTTTATGTTATTGCATTTTATTGTATTTCTTGTATGTTGTGGATATGTACTTATTTACTTTTCTTTGCTGCTAGTGAAGGACGATACTTGTTTTAGTATTGCTGTTATTTGCTTGACGTTTTCATTGACCTCTTTGTAAATATGTACACAGTAGCGAATACTTGTCTTGGCCTTCTTTGGCTTTGATGTCTTAGCCTTCTTAGGGGATATGGTCTTCTTAGGCTTAGCTGTTTTGGCCTTTTTTGGGGTCTTTGCCTTCTTCGCTTTTTCTGACTTTTTCTCTGCAGTTGATTTTGTTAGCTGTCTTCTTCTTCTTATGGCTCTTAGCCTTGGGTATTTCAGTTTCTGTTGCTACCTTAGGTGTCTTGGACTTGGAGAATGTATAGACATGCGAAGTGACTCAGTAGACAGCGACGCTAAGAAGTTAAAAGAGGGAAAACCAATCCTACTACGTTTTTGATTTACTAGTATGTATTGTATAAGGAAAATGTTACAAAGGGGAAAAATAGCAGAATAATGCAAAATAGATAGGGGTAAAAAAAAGATACCGAAGAAGGTCAGCAACAATAACAATCGGATTTGGTCATATTAATACTCGTATATAAATAATGACATCAACTACTCGCCAAGGCAACTATCTCTCTTCGTACATGAAATGAATGAATGAATGAATGAATGAATGAATGAATGAATGAATGAATGAATGAATGAATAATCTCATTCATTACTAGTTGCCAATATTGAGGCATTTTCCTTTTCGGAAATAATTGATTAATTTTGTTGTTGTTTTTTATTTTTTTGGATTCTTGTAGAACAAGAAAAGGCGTATTTTGCAGGAGCCTGCTTGGTTTACTTTGGCAGAAGAAACAGCCTGGATGTTTGGCAACACACCATCCTAGCAATGGTCAATCCGGATAGGAGCTTGTTCAAATCTTCGTCATTGCAGTTGGCCAGCTGAAGATGACTGGGACTGATACTGGTCCATTCTACCTTAGCTTTTATACCCCCAAAAGGGATTGAAATGCACAGTGGCGTTGACGAATCCGAAGGGCGCTTACATAAAATCTAACCAATCAGAAGGTTTCTTGTATATAGGATTCGGAAAAGGATGTTTTCGATCACGTCCGCGTGAAAGTATTTTATTTTATGTTATTGCATTTTATTGTATTTCTTGCATGTTGTGGATATGTACTTATTTACTTTTCTTTGCTGCTACTGAAGGACGATACTTGTTTTGGTATTGCTGTTATTTGCTTGACGTTTTCATTGACCTCTTTGTAAATATGTACACAGTACCGAATACTTGTCTTGGCCTTCTTTGGCTTTGATGTCTTAGCCTTCTTTGGGGATATGGTATTGTTAGGCTTAGCTGTTTTGGCCTTTTTTGGGGTCTTTGCCTTCTTCGCTTTTTCTGACTTTTTCGCTGCAGTTGATTTTGTTAGCTGTCTTCTTCTTCTTATGGCTCTTAGCCTTGGGTATTTCAGTTTCTGTTGCTACCTTAGGTGTCTTGGACTTGGAGAATGTATAGACATACAAAGTGACTCAGTAGACAGAAACGCTAAGAATTCAAAAAAGGGAAAACCAATCCTACTACGTTTTTGATTTACTAGTATGTATTGTATAAGGACAATGTTACAACGTTGAAAAATAAGAGAATAATGCAAAAAAGATAGGGGTAAAAGAAAGATACCGAAGAAGGTCAGCAACAATAACAATCGGATTTGGTCATATTAATACTCGCATGTAAATAATGACATCAACTACTCGCCAAACCAACTATCTATCATCGTACATGAAATGAATGAATGAATGAATGAATGAATGAATGAATGAATAATCTCATTCATTACTAGTTGCCAATATTGAGGCATATTCCTTTTCGGAAATAATTGATTTATTTTGTTGTTGTTTTTTATTTTTTGGGATTCTTGTAGAACAAGAAAAGACTCATTTTGCAGGAGCCTGCTTGGTTTTCTTTGGCAGAAGAAGCAGCCTGGTTGTTTGGCAACACACCATCCTGAGCAATGGTCAATCCGGATAGGAGCTTGTTCAAATCTTCGTCATTGCAGTTGGCCAGCTGAAGATGACGGGGACTGATTCTGGTCCATTCTGCCTTAGCTTTTATACCCCCAAGAGGGATTGAAATGCACAGTGGCGTTGACGAATCCGAAGGGCGCTTACATAAAATCTAACCATGATGATGATGATGCTTAAATTAACGTCGTGTGCGCCCATTCGGGCATGTACGACGATTTACCCCCATTGCGAGCGAAGCACGCAATGAGGGATTAGGATGGGTGCTATGCACACTTATTAACTTTGTCCAGTGGGTTACAGAGCTGCAATCCACTAGACTGAAATTTTTGCGTGTATGGACGCTATTTTCGCACCGCTCCATCGCTGCATGGTGTCCCCACTAAGGGGGTTCATTGAAGGAGTGATATGGAGGGGTGCGTGTATTTAAATTCTAAAAATTTTTTGAATAATTTTCCTGTTCATAGGAATAGAACCGCAATGTTTACAGGATTACTTATTTGTTGCGATGACTCTGTCAGGGCGCGGCAAAGGAGGCAATGGTCGGCTGTCTGCGCCTTCGCGTCTCAGGTTGCTCCGGCTGGTCCAGGGTTATTTAACATTTAATAATTTAGATAAATTTTGCCGAAAGAATAAAGTATTTGTTGAAGTATAACAAATTTTAAAGGTTGTTTTGTATCATATGGCTGTTGTTATTGGTTAATGAGAGAGAGAAGAAAGAAAAATAAAATATATAAAAACAATGTCTGTCGTTGTAAAAAAAAAAAAAAAAAAAAAAAAAAAAAATTTTTTTAGGGAGTTGCCACTTTGTGTAGCTGGGCCTGATGGTTCGGAATTTAGAACCACCTTATAAAGCTAATTTAGTTGTACAGGTACTTTAATATTAAAAACGTTTCAGAAGTTTAGTAACCGCTTTGTGCAGTTTGGGCCTGATGGTTTGGTCTTGTAACCACCTTATGCGATTAATTTACGTGTGGTTTTTATTTCTAACTATATTATTAAGTTAATTTATCCAATTTGGTGCCAGCTTGTGTGGCTGGGTCTGATGATCAGGGTTTATGACCACCTTATATTGTTACTATTTTGGGGTATAGTTGTTACATTTAATATACCGCCCTTATATTCGTTAGTTTAATTTTGATCTTTTTCCAATCGAGTGCCACATTGTGCGGCAAGAGGGCCTGATGATCAGGGTTTATGATCACCTTATTGTTTTGATAATTTAGGGTTGAAAAAATGTAGTTTTCATTCTATTATGGGTGAGAGGAGAGAAATAAAAAAAGAGAGAGAGAGAGAGATTGACTATCTCAGGACTAGTCTTCCGGCCCCAGCAAGGATTCAGTCCTGGCATGCCCGTATGTTTCCAGGCACCAGTGCTTTGGGTAGCAGAAAATCCTACGATCACCCGCACCTTGATGATACGCAGGGATTCCGCCCAGGCGAATGCTAGTATGATACCTAGCACCTGTTTAAAAGCGTGACCGAAAATCTCGCATCAGACCAGAGCCCAATCCTTACGACAGAGGTTAAGGTTATTTGTTTAGTAGGGGATCGATGTCGTCATGGTATATATTTTGTTAGAATAGAAAGAGAGAGAGAGAGAGAGAGAAAAAAAAAAGAAAAAAAAGGATTTTTCCGGTGCTAGGTCTGTTAATGTTGTCTTTAATTTATATCCCCCGATTTTTGTTAATATCATGGTAAATCTATATATTATTATTGCCTAAAGGTATTTTATTTATATCTACTGTTTTATTTTACACTTTTCAGGGATAAAGGGTCCAGCCCTTTTGAGGTACTCCCTTTAAGAGGGAATTTGTCCTTCGCCTTTATCCCGCTAGTGTTTTGTTATCTACTAAGATAATTTTTAAGCGTTTTTGGTTGTGAATATATATTATTAGGTATTTTTTATAATTATATTTTGCCCCTTTTTCCTATTTCTGAGATATACCCCACTATGTTGGTGTATACGGATTTCATGTTTTTATTTCCTTCTTTGAGGAAATCCGGATATGTAGTTGGGGAGTTTAGCTTGGTTTGATTTTCTTGGAATTTTTTCCTTTCATTGTTGTATTTATAACAGATGTTAAAAACATGTTCCAAGGTTTCAGGTGTGGGGCAGTGTGGGCAGTTAATTCCTGCTGTATTTAGTCCCGACACATATTGTCCAAAGCTGTTTGCTAGAAGTGTTTTATCCGCTTTTATCCTATTTATAATTTTGTAGTCGTGCGGATTTGCCAGTGTTGAAAATTCAATATTTCTGTTAATTTTCTTATGCCTATCATAGAGTCTGCGCCCTTTGTTGGATTTGTCCCATTCCGACTGCCATTTTAGATTAATTTTTTTTCTAATAATACTATAAATCTCCTGGACGCAATAGTCCAGAGTTTGAAATGCGGCCTTATTAAGTTTGTTTTTGGCTTCTCTATCGGCCCTCTCATTTCCAGGGATGTTTATATGAGAGGGTACCCACATAAATTCTACTGTCTGGTGTTTTTGATCTAAAATTTTAAGTTTAAGGTTGACTTCTCGTAGTATATTCTCCCTAGTGGTGGAATTTCCCGATTCCAGGGAGCGCAGCATGCTAAGGGAGTCGCTAATGATAACTGCTTTTAATTGTTTGGTTTCTAGGGCCCACTCAAGGGCTTGTTTTATGGCCCAGAATTCCGTTGTATATATGGAACAGAGATCAGGTAGTCTCGCCCCCAGCGTGATGCCCTCCCCAGGGATAACCACTGCCGCTGCAGTGCGTTCTGGGTCGGGTCTTTTTGAGCCGTCTGTATATATGGTGGTGTATCCTTTATATTTGTTCCCTATTTCTTCAAGAATTTTTGCCCTCATTTCGTTCGGTTGTTCGTTTTTGTTTCCGCACTTTAATGCGTTTAAATTTACTATGGGGGGCTTATTTGTCCAGGGGGGGATATCTGGGAATTTAACAATTTCCGCCTGGAGATTTTGTATATTTAGTTCTTTCTTTAATTCTTGAATTTTTTTTCCTCCTGGTAGGTTTTTTAGTAGTTTGTGTCGGAATGGTTTTTCGCATTTTTTAAGGGCTTTTTGAGTAAGATGCGTTTCGGGGTGAACAGAGATCCTGGCATTATATCTCAGTAGAAGTTCCTCTTGTCTCAGATTGAGGGGGGGGGTTCTCCTGTTAGGACATTGAGCTCTTCCCCGAATACGTTCCGGAGAGCTCCGGTGCATATAATTAAAGCTTTCCTTTGAATCTTATCTAGTTTTTTTAGGTTATTTTGGCTAGCCGAGATGTACGCTTGACATCCGTAGTCTAGTTTGGACCTAATTAAGGATCTGTAGAGGGTGAGGAGTGTTGCGGGGTCCGTCCCCCAATCGGATCCTTTAAGGTTCCTGAGGAGGTTTAGGTCCAATCCGCATAGTCTCCCAAGATCTTCGAAATGTTTTCCCCAGGTCAGATGCTCGTCAAAGAGCATGCCTAGGAATCTTGCATATTTTTCGAATTTGATCTGGGTCCCATTTAGATATAATATTGGGTTTTTTTTGTGGGAATTTAGTTTTTGGGGAGAACATGACTCCTACTGTTTTCCCGGGGGACATTTTAAAACCCCACCTGTCAGCCCACCGACCGATCCTGTCCAGACCCATCTGGAGCTTCCCGACCACTGCTTCGCTGTCGGGGTTTCCCCCTTTCCAGATCCCGCTGTCGTCGGCAAACTGAGACAGGTCCAGACAGGATGGATCGATTGATTTCTCAAGGTCATTTATCATTAAATTAAACAGGGTCGGACTCAGAACGCTTCCCTGTGGGGTGCCATTTTCTAAATTGTGGCATTCTGAGTAATTGTTGTCGACCCTGATTTGGATGCTTCGACCTGTAAGAAACTCCGCTATCCACTTGTGTGTTCGACCTGATATTCCGTAATGGTTAAGTTTTGCTATCAACCCTTTGGTCCACATTAGGTCGTAAGCCTTCTCTAGATCTAAGAAGATCGCGATTAGGTTACGATCTGTTTTCTTCTGGCATTGAATGCGAGTCTAATGCTGGATTCTAATCGCATTATCTGGTCCAATGTGGATCGTTTATTACGGAAGCCGCTTTGGTTGTGTGATAGCAGTCCTTTGCTTTCCAGGTGGTATTTAACCCTATTGTTTATCATAGTCTCCATGATTTTGCAGAGACTGTTTGTTAGGGATATTGGCCTGTATGAGTTTATGTCTGCCTGGCTCTTTCCGGGTTTCGGGATTGCAACCACTATTGAGTGTTTCCATTTTTTTGGAATTTTTCCCGACTTCCATGAAGCGTTCAGCAGGCACAAAACCATCAAGGCTGTTTTTTCCGGGATATTTTTGTATATATCATATCCTAGCATGTCCTCCCCGGGTGCTGAAGACTTGGTTTTCCTATTTACGGCTTTCCTCCATTCATTTAAGTTAAATTCGTTATTTAAAGGGTTTGATTGGTCGCCCTTATCTGTGAACATATGGGGGTATTTTTCCTCAACCATTTTTCGGTGTTTCTTAAAGTTTTCTGAATGGTTTGAGTTGCTGCTCATGCTGTCAAAATGTTGGGCTAGTTTTTCAGCTTTTTCCATGTCGGTGGTAAGCCCTGCAAGTTTTGGTGATGTTCGTATTCCTTTTCCCCTAATTTGTTTAATTTTGTCCCATAGTTGTTTGGAGTTTGCTTTATAGTTTAAAGTTGAACAAAATGACTTCCATGATGTAAGTTTTGATTGTTTAATGATGTTTTTGGTTAGTTGTTCTTTTTCTTTGTAAGAAAGAAAGTCTATGGAGTTTTTTGTATGTCTAAACCTATTTAGAGCTTTCTTTTTCTCCTTTATAGCTTGCTTACATTCATTTTTCCACCATGGCACGGACTGTTTGCCGGCCCCTCCTCACGTTTTCGGTATACAACGCTCAGCCGCTGATGACAGTGCATCTATTAAATTTTGATTAAAATTATCTATGTTCTCACTGAACAGCTGGGCATATGTAATCTCATCACAGAACGACCCCCAGTCCGCCTTGTCACATCTCCATTTGGGAGTACTAGTCTTGTTATTTTTGTGTATTTTGGTGTGGATGGTAGTCCATATTGGGAAGTGGTCACTCCCTAGGGTCCCTGATTGATCTACCTCCCAGTCGGTAATTTCCGCGATCTTGGGTGAGCATATGGTAAGATCAATGGCTGATATCTTCCCGTTTACCGGGTTGATTCTTGTGCCGTTTCCATCATTTAGTATGACCAAGTTGGAGGAGGCGATCCACTTTTCAATTGTTGCGCCCCTCTGATCCAATTGGTCTCCTCCCCATTGTTCACTGTGGGCGTTAAAATCCCCACATATTAAAATATTGTCCCCTAGATCTTTGATAATTGATTTTAGGGTTTTAATTTCAGTCAATTGGCCCCCACCCGGGTCATACATGTTAACTATAATTAGTGGAGTGTTTCCTGTATTTATTTTAATTATTTGATGTTCTAGGTTAGTATTCCCGTTTGTGATTGATGGAGCGCTCTCAACGCACTCACTAGAGATGACGTCGCTAACATAGATTGCTAGGCCCCAGCCTTTTTTCCCCTCTGGTCTATGCTTGCAATAGTTTGTTGAGTAACCAGGGATTTTTGGTAAGTTTGTTGATTTGTCGTTCAAGAGCGTCTCCTGCAGGCATACCACATCCGGTTTATTATTTGATTTTAGGATTTTGATGGCAAGTTCTCCGGCATTTGGTCTAATGCCTCTGCAATTCCATTGCCATATATTTACTGAGGTTTTGTATTCATGTTTGTTGTTGAGTATTTACGTTTATAATTTTTGAAAATACTTATGTTGCCTTTCTTGTGTTGCATGTTTTATTCCCTGTTTGCCCCCATTATGCTCTAACTAAAAGTTCTCAGTTTATTCGCGATGGCGACGATCTTATTACAAAAGTTATCTACTGATAGATCTTTGTTTTTAGTTGGACTTAGTGTCTCATTAATAATATCTCTAATCAGGGTGAGCACCTGATCTGTTGAGATCATTGCGACTTTGTCTACTGTTTGGGCAGGCGTCGGTTGAGCCTGTTTGAGGTTTTTGTTGCTATGTGCATTATTGATCTGTGTTGTTTGGGTTGGAGGGGTTGGTGTGATCTTGTTGATGTTCAGTGTATGATTTTTAGTTTTGATTGGATTTGGGTTGTCTGGTGTTACCTTTTTCCTGTTAGCTGACTGAGTTCCTATTTTAACTTGATTTAAGTTATCTTTTTTGGATGTGGCTGGGGACTCCTTGTTTGATGTTTCCCTATCTTGGGCCTTTTGGTTAGCGATAGGTTTGTCGCCGGTTATTTCTGCATTTTGTTTGTTTGAGGTGACTGTCATTTTAGCGAATGAGTAATTTACTTCCTTATTTGTCATGTACTCATTGATTTCCTTTTCCCTAATTGCCAACGGGCAATCCATTGAGTTTGCCGTATGTTGGAGTTTGCAGTTGGCACCCTTAGGTATGATGAATTTGCATGGGCCATTGTGACCCCCTCCACATTTGTTGCAGCGTCTTGGTGACCTGCATATTGTGGAGAAGTGACCCCATCTTTGGCATTTTGTGCAAAACCTTGGCTCAGATATGAATTTTTCCAGTTTGTGAAAACGTCCGTAATGCCCTAGTTGGACCATTTTGGATGTTTCAGGTTTTTCCCTATAGTGTAGCAATACTACCCGCGATTTAGTCCCCTTTTTAGTGTTGAAACGGACAGCCTGGTCTATCTTGTGTCCTTGGTCTCGAAGCTGTTGGGTTATGGTTTTTGGGTCCACGGTTGTATCAATGTTGACTATTAATTTGATTGCTGTTTGGTGACTTGGTTGGTCATTTACTTGTGGTTTTTGGTTCATACCCTTATGGCTTGTAATTGAAACTCTATATTGGCCTATGTTAGTGACCTCTAGGAATTTTGCTACTTGCTTGACTGTGCTGCATTTGATTACACGGTATTTTTCCCTGGTATTTACAACGGTGAACTCTCCACCGTGATGTTTAAGTAGCGCATTCGTTATGCTTTTTATGGTCATTTTACTGATGTTTGTGTCCGAGCTGTGTAAAAAGGCGATCAGATGAGCGGGGTGGTACGGTTTCAAGTGTTTATTTGTTTTAGCCTTTTCCTTGTTTTTTAGGTTAATTTGGTTCATTTCTGAATCCTTTACCATGGTTTTCTGTATGTTATTGTTATTATGGTTTTGGGATTTCTTTTGAATGTTTGATTCCTGTGTTGCGTGATCCACTACTTTGGTTTTTGGATTTTTACATTTGGTGATTCCTTTCAAAGGCCCTTTTCCCTTCCCTTGTATGGTGATAACTTGAACTGGTTTGGGTGGGTCTTGGGAATCTGGAGTTGAATCGTAAATCAAATCTTCCTCTGTCAGTGCCTTTGAAGGGCCCGCTACTTGGCTCTTGTGGACTACTGTCTTGTGCTGATTTGGTTGAGACGGTTTGCTGTTTGCTTTGAAGGTTTGATCTAACCCTTGCTTTAGGACAGTTGTATATAACCTTATTTTTGCTTCTACATTAGTCCTTGAGACTGATTTTTCAGTTTTTTCAGTAGTGTGGATTGAGGTGTCAGATCCCCCATTTTTCCCCTCCTCCTGACTTATTCCAATGATTGCAGCGTCTGACGACCCTTTTTCATTGGTTTCGTCTCCCCCTTTGCTTCCTATTTGTTGTGGGGTTTCTGTTGTGACCTGAATCTTTTTTGTTTTTTTGGTTTTAGGAGAATTGAAGGGAATTGGATGGGTTTCATTCATGTCCCCGTAACTATCTCCTTCAAAATCTAGTCCCCTAATCTCCACCTGGTCATCAAGGGGGTTTAACGAATTATTCCCAATACAATTAAGTGGCGGAGACTTCATTGCTTGAATTAAGGATCTATCTGGAGTTGTTCCACTGCTCATCGACTCGATAGCCGAGATATCCAGTGTGGTTGATTTAGTTTGTTTTCCTGTAAAGTCCATCACCCTCATATGCACTCTATTTGTTTGGGCGATGTACCCTTGGATCGGTGCTCGGGGGGACAGAATACTCCTTGTCCTGTAACTTGGCAAAGTTGGCAAAGATTCATTTAATGGCCTATACATTTTGAGACAATTCTCTTGTTGTTGTTGTTGTTGTTGTTGTTGTTGTTATTGTTTCTATTTTTTCCTAAACCTTTTGTTTTATAAGATTCGAATACCACCTATTTATGTTTAGAGGTTAATAATTCTATTGCTTGAAATTAATATTAGAGGCGGTTAAGGGTTATTAGATACAAGGTCTAGCGAAGAAGAGAAAAATGATGGTGAGTCAAAAAATTCCTAAAAAAATTGCCAAATGATACAGAAATAACAAAAATACTACCCGTAGGTTTAAATCTAATATTTTGATCTTACCCTAACAATTTTGAATATTTCCTAATATTTTGGCTGGCTGGCTGGTTTGGCTGGATAGGCAGGCTGGCTGGAACGGCGGGAACAAATGGCTGGCAATGGCGGCAATGGCGGGAATCGGTTTTTCTGTACGGTGGTTAAAATTTGTAGAGATCTACCGCAGCGCTGCAAGACGAACTCTTGAGTCGTAGTTACCTAGGGATGGGATAACAAGCCCTGCTTGAAGTTACTCCCAAGGTCCTAGGCGGTCAGCGGATTTTTGTTACTTTTGATTTATGAAGTCCCAACAACACATAAACACGTCTCGCTTTGAAGGGACACAGGAAATCGAATCAAAATCTAACCAATCAGAAGGTTTCTTGTATATAGGATTCGGAAAAGGATATTAATACTCGCATGTAAATAATGACATCAACTACTCGCCAAGGCAACTATCTATCTTCGTACATGAAATGAATGAATGAATGAATGAATGAATAATCTCATTCATTACTAGTTGCCAATATTGAGGCATATTCCTTTTCGGAAATAATTGATTTATTTTGTTGTTGTTTTTTATTTTTTGGGATTCTTGTAGAACAAGAAAAGGCTTATTTTGCAGGAGCCTGCTTAGTTTTCTTTGGCAGAAGAAACAGCCTGGATGTTTAGCAACACACTATCCTAAGCAATGGTCAATCCGGATAGGAGCTTGTTCAAATCTTCATTGCAGTTGGCCAGCTGAAGATGACGGGGACTGATTCTGATCCATTCTACCTTAGCTTTTATACCCCCAAGAGGGATTGAAATGCACAGTGGCGTTGACGAATCCGAAGGGCGCTTACATAAAATCTAACCAATCAGAAGGTTTCTTGTATATAGGATTCGGAAAAGGATGTTTTCGATCACGTCCGTGTGAAAGAATTATATTTTATGTTATTGCATTTTATTGTATTTCTTGTATGTTGTGGATGTGTACTTATTTACTTTTCTTTGCTGCTAGTGAAGGACGATACTTGTTTTAGTATTGCTTTTATTTGTTTGACGTTTTCATTGACCTCTTTGTAAATATCTACATAGTACCGAATACTTGTCTTGGCCTTCTTTGGCTTTGATGTCTTAGCCTTCTTAGGAGATATGGTCTTCTTAGGCTTAGCTGTTTTGGCCTTTTTTTGGGTCTTTGCTTCTTCGCTTTTTGTGACTTTTTCGCTGCAGTTGATTTTGTTAGCTGTCTTCTTCTACTTATGGCTCTTAGCCTTGGGTATTTCAGGTTCTGAAGCTACCTAAGGTGTCTTGGACTTGGAGAATGTATAGACATACAAAGTGACTCAGTAGACAGCGACGCTAAGAAGTTAAAAGAGGGAAAACCAATCCTACTACGTTTTTGATTTACTAGTATGTATTGTATAAGGACAATGTTACAACGGGGAAAAATAACAGAATAATGCAAAAAAGATAGGGGTAAAAGAAAGATACCGAAGAAGGTCAGCAACAATAACAATCGGATTTGGTCATATTAATACTCGCATGTAAATAATGACATCAACTACTCGCCAAGGCAACTATCTATCTTCGTACATGAAATGAATGAATGAATGAATAATCTCATTCATTACTAGTTGCCAATATTGAGGCATATTCCTTTTCGGAAATAATTGATTTATTTTGTTGTTGTTTTTTATTTTTTGGGATTCTTGTAGAACAAGAAAAGGCTTATTTTGCAGGAGCCTGCTTGGTTTTCTTTGGCAGAAGAAACAGCCTGGATGTTTGGCAACACACCATCCTGAGCAATGGTCAATCCGGATAGGAGCTTGTTCAAATCTTCGTCATTGCAGTTGGCCAGCTGAAGATGACGGGGACTGATTCTGGTCCATTCTACCTTAGCTTTTATATCCCCAAGAGAGATTGAAATGCACAGTGGCGTTGACGAATCCGAAGGGCGCTTACATCAAATCTAACCAATCAGAAGGTTTCTTGTATATAGGATTCGGAAAAGGATGTTTTCGATCACGTCCGCGTGAAAGAATTTTATTTTATGTTTTTGCATTTTATTTTATTTCTTGTATGTTGCGGATATGTTCTTATTTACGTTTCTTTGCTGCTAGTGAAGGACGATGCTTGTTTTAGTATTGCTGTTATTTGCTTGACGTTTTCATTGACCTCTTTGTAAATATGTACACAGTACCGAATACTTGTCTTGGCCTTCTATGGCTTTGATGTCTTAGACTTCTTAGGGGATATGGTCTTCTTAGGCTTAGCTTTTTTGGCCTTTTTTGGGGTCTTTGCCTTCTTCGCTTTTTCTGACTTTTTCGCTGCAGTTGATTTTGTTAGCTGTCTTCTTCTTCTTATGGCTCTTAGCCTTGGGTATTTTAGTTTCTGTTGCTACCTTAAGTGTCTTGGACTTGGAGAATGAATAGACATACGAAGTGACTCAGTAGACAGCGACGCTAAGAAGTTAAAAGAGGGAAAACCAATCCTACTACGTTTTTGATTTACTAGTATGTTTTGTATAAGGACAATGTTACAACGGGAAAAAATAACAGAATAATGCAAAAAAGATAGGGGTAAAAGAAAGATACCGAAGAAGGTCAGCAACAATAACAATCGGATTTGGTCATATTAATACTCGCATGAAAATAATGACATAAACTACTCGCCAAGGCAACTATCTATCTTCGTAAATGAAATGAATGAGTGAATGAATGAATGAATAATCTCATTCATTACTAGTTGCCAATATTGAGGCATGTTCCTTTTCGGGAATAATTGACTTATTTTGTTGTTGTTTTTTATTTTTTGGGATTCTTGTAGAACAAGAAAAGGCTTATTTTGCAGGAGCCTGCTTGGTTTTCTTTGGCAGAAGAAACAGCCTGGATGTTTAGCAACACACCATCCTGAGCAATGGTCAATCCGGATAGGAGCTTGTTCAAATCTTCGTCATTGTAGTTGGCCAGCTGAAGATGACGGGGACTGATACTGGTCCATTCTACCTTAGCTTTTATACCCCCAAGAGGGATTGAAATGCACAGTGGCGTTGACGAATCCGAAGGGAACTTACATAAAATCTAACCAATCAGAAGGTTTCTTGTATATAGGATTCGGAAAAGGATGTTTTCGATCACGTCCGGGTGAAAGAATTTTATTTTATGTTATTGCATTTTATTTTATTTCTTGTATGTTGTGGATGTGTACTTATTTACTTTTCTTTGCTGCTAGTGAAGGACGATACTTGTTTTAGTATTGCTGTTATTTGCTTGACGTTTTCATTGACCTCTTTGTAAATATGTACACAGTACCGAATACTTGTCTTGGCCTTCTTTGGCTTTGATGTCTTAGCCTTCTTTGGGGATATGGTATTGTTAGGCTTAGCTGTTTTGGCCTTTTTTGGGGTCTTTGCCTTCTTCGCTTTTTCTGACTTTTTCGCTGCAGTTGATTTTGTTAGCTGTCTTCTTCTTCTTATGGCTCTTAGCCTTGGGTATTTCAGTTTCTGTTGCTACCTTAAGTGTCTTGGACTTGGAGAATGTATAGACATACAAAGTGACTCAGTAGACAGCGACGCTAAGAAGTTAAAAGAGGGAAAACCAATCCTACTACGTTTTTGATTTACTAGTATGTATTGCATAAGGACAATGTTACAACGGGGAAAAATAACAGAATAATGCAAGAAAGATAGGGGTAAAAGAAAGATACCGAAGAAGGTCAGCAACAATAACAATCGGATTTGGTCATATTAATACTCGCATGAAAATAATGACATCAACTACTCGCCAAGGCAACTATCTATCTTCGTACATGAAATGAATGAATGAATGAATGAATAATCTCATTCATTACTAGTTGCCAATATTGAGGCATATTCCTTTTCGGAAATAATTGATTTATTTTGTTGTTGTTTTTTATTTTTTGGGATTCTTGTAGAACAAGAAAAGGCTTATTTTGCAGGAGCCTGCTTAGTTTTCTTTGGCAGAAGAAACAGCCTGGATGTTTGGCAACACACTATCCTGAGCAATGGTCAATCCGGATAGGAGCTTGTTCAAATCTTCGTCATTGCAGTTGGCCAGCTGAAGATGACGGGGACTGATTCTGGTCCATTCTACCTTAGCTTTTATATCCCCAAGAGAGATTGAAATGCACAGTGGCGTTGACGAATCCGAAGGGAGCTTACATCAAATCTAACCAATCAGAAGGTTTCTTGTATATAGGATTCGGAAAAGGATGTTTTCGATCACGTCCGCGTGAAAGAATTTTATTTTATGTTTTTGCATTTTATTTTATTTCTTGTATGTTGCGGATATGTTCTTATTTACGTTTCTTTGCTGCTAGTGAAGGACGATGCTTGTTTTAGTATTGCTGTTATTTGCTTGACGTTTTCATTGACCTCTTTGTAAATATGTACACAGTACCGAATACTTGTCTTGGCCTTCTATGGCTTTGATGTCTTAGACTTCTTAGGGGATATGGTCTTCTTAGGCTTAGCTTTTTTGGCCTTTTTTGGGGTCTTTGCCTTCTTCGCTTTTTCTGACTTTTTCTCTGCAGTTGATTTTGTTAGCTGTCTTCTTCTTCTTATGGCTCTTAGCCTTGGGTATTTCAGTTTCTGTTGCTACCTTAAGTGTCTTGAACTTGGAGAATGTATAGACATACGAAGTGACTCAGTAGACACCGACGCTAAGAAGTTAAAAGAGGGAAAACCAATCCTACTACGTTTTTGATTTACTAGTATGTATTGTATAAGGACAATGTTACAACGGGGAAAAATAACAGAATAATGTATGTTTTGTGCAAATTGGGGAAAGGACTTAGCTAAGCTGGTGTAATCTGAGTCCAGCTCCTTTGTCTAGTGCAATAATAGCGATGAAATGTTTCAAATCAATAATTCGCGCGCGGGAAATATCCAAAACACACATACACACACTCCAGATAACATTCTCCTCGTCTGTTCCTTATATATCAAACATCCCACTAGAGGAAGGTATCACAGCCTGCAAGAAAACATGGGATAGTCGACCAGCTGCTTCCCCTCCTACGTGCTATTTGGTCAAACTCTTAACACATCTTATGTTTAACAATTTTGTATTCAACAGCCGACACTTCCTACAAATTAATATAACTGCAATGAGCACTAAAATAGCACCTTCGTATGCCAATATTTACATGGGAAGACTCGAACAAAAGCTTCTCAATGAGGCACCCTATAGACCTCTAGGCTGGTGAAGATTCATTGACAACATAGAATCAAAATTGATCGAAACGGGAGACAATTGCAAAATATTGTTTTTTTTTTTAAATGGTCAATAACTTCAAACTCCCAATTACATTTATGTCGGAGTCATCACACAGGTCCAGGATCTTCTTGGATTCTCAATCTACCCTCCTGGAGGGAAACATAAAAACTGACCTGTATTCTAAAACAACTGGCTCTCACCAGTATATACTCCCGAACAGCTGCCACCCCAGCACATCATATACAATCTTCCTTACGGCATGGGCGTTTGGACCAAATACATGTGTTTTAATCCGGCATCCTTTGAAAAGGGACTCGAAGAGCTCAAGGGGAACCTTAGAAGGAGAGGATACAGAGGGAGCTACATCGAGGAGGCTATTAACAAACCTTGACTCCTCAATATAGTAGCCATCCTGAAATATAAAACCATGAAAAGCAGCAAACGCGTCCTCTTCGTGGTTACTTTCCACATCGAAGCCCCAAAATTACAACAGATCCTTCGGAAGATTTGGCACCAGATCGAATCCTACGAACGTCTTAGGGGCATATTTCAAGAAGTTGCTATGATTGCATACCTTAGACCTAAAAATCTGCAGTACCATATAGTACGTGCCAAGGTAACTTCAAACAAGACCACAGACACAGGCGCATTCTGCTGCAAAGAGAAGCGTTGCCTAATTTGCAAACATATGCTCGACACCAAATCGTTCAGAAGTTCGATGACATGAGTTAGCTTCACTATCAATCAGAAGTTAGGTTGTCGAACCAAAATTGTAATCTATCTTCTAGCATGCAAAATCTGTGCCATTCAATATGTTAGCGAAACGGTTGATTTCAGAAAAAGAATGAATAACACCAAGAGTCTTATTTGCAACAAAATCAAAACGAAACTCACCAACAACTACAACTCGACTGGGCATTCAGTCGAATCCCTTCAGATGCTATAAATTGAGTTGTAACCCAATTATCCCGCAACACCATTCTCTTGACATATTTCCTTTATTACCTCCATGGATAACTTTACCGGGATATAATGTATATTGTAAATTTTGTAGAGGGTGCCGTTATATCGCCACAAATGAATTTCCGTTCTTTGTCCCCAGCCTGGAATTAGGTCAAAACATTTTGGTTCCCTGTGAGATGGGTACGATAATCCCTTCATTGCTCTTGTTATACAACTTTATTGAGCTTACGTGAGCAAAAAAAAGACTTCTTTGTTTCTTCTAATTTTTTTTTATCTATTGTTGGTAGATTTCCCCCTGTCATAAAAAACATGTAGGAGTGAATACTTTCTCTTGGCTTTTGTGTTAAGTGTTTGCTTTGTGGATGCAACTTGTTTTTTCCCCTGACGAAGAGTTTGTTTAAGTTTAACTCGAAACGTTGGGAAACCGCTTTGTATTTGCGCGGTTATTAATTTATATGTCAATACACACACACACACACACACACACACACACACACACATATATATATATATATATAATCTATTTCATACTGTATCACATTTCACACAGTATAATTTATTTTAAAAAATATTTATTACGTACTTTATTAATAATGTTGTGAAAATTAAACATAATTTGATTCCCAATGTACAATTACAATATTTTTCATTTGAAACATACATAGAAGGGTGAGGATGAGGAAAAAAGCAAATTAACATGCAGCCTAAAGGTCAAGTTTTCTAACATGACCATAATGCAATTTCCAATTTAATGGTGATAGGAATGACTTTTTTGCAAAGTTTCAGCTATACTGTCCAGGAACCAGTGAAACATTTCATAAATGGCATATTGTCAGCCATCCACCCATTGCGAACATTTTATGTTGCTACCCCAGGTTCATATTGGTCCAATATGGTCATTTCATGATTTCCAAAAATCTATTCTTGGCTAGTAAAATGTCACTCCCTTTGAATTCATATAATGCTGAAAATAACTGCAACAGTTTTTTTCTCTACTATAAAGTTTTGATAATCTTGATTTATGGTAGGGTTATAAATGTACAATATTATTTTCAAACATGCAACTTTCACTGCTTACAAAGCATAGAGAGTATATCAAATGTATTATATATAAACTGATGTGCTATTTTTTCAATTGTAATGTTAACGGATCTGTTACAATGTAAGGTGAATATACATATAGTAAAGATTCTTTATTCTGACAAGGGACTGGGAGTTTTAGAACGTTGTAACCGAGAAACTTTGTATCCAAATTCATAGTTTATTTTTCAAAATGTTTATGTACTTCTCCATGTCGATGTCGTTGAACATGCATGTAGTAAACCATTTATACTGGTGTCATAACTCATGTATTGGTAATACAATTTTAAAACAACATTCATTTGAATAAATGCATGTTATCACGGTAAACAAATGATAAACCGGTACGTTTTATCATCCGATGAAAGTGTTAACATACATGTACATGTACCAGCCGCTAAATCATAAAAGTAATTATTTTGTGGAAACGTCTTTGTTCAATAACTTAAAGAATAGTAAATTTTGATTAAAAGTAACAAAAATGTACCTAATTAAACAATTAACTATTAACCTCATTAACTTTCAATTAACCTAATTAAACAATGAACTTCATACTTTTCATTTAGACTCCTTTTAATTGTATAATTAAGAAATTTGATTTACCTTGCATCACAATATTCACCAACAGCCCTCATCCCAAGTTTTAAATGTTACCTTTAATCCACCATCACATCTAGACTGATTCTATGGACTATAAATAATTATTGGGGTGTGTCAATATACAGCCTTAAGCAAAACTGATTACCACAGACTTTAAGGGTTATATTCAAGATTTTAGATGTGCTGACTGTACCATGGACAAAGACGAAAATATTATATTTTCATATAAGTACTGATATGTACAAACATATCTGAGTTAATATGAGTTGGGGAGTTGAGTCTCATTCTTTTCACAAGAGAACCAAAATACTAGCCAGAGTGACATAATTAGAAGCAAAGCCTGTTATTTATTGTATTATTTACTATGCGCTTTAAATGCCTTGTACATTCACTCTATGAAGAGGTGACGAGTTTCATCATGGTAAGCACATCGTATAGAAAATGGACATTACACTTTTTAATTTCTTATAAACAGTGGAACACATAATTATGTTAGAGAAATTTAATTAGATTTATAAAAAAAAGGTTTGCCACCTCGAGCTAAATTGGATAGGTAATTGTTTGACACCTGCTCAATCAATGATATTGTGTTGCTTGAAAATATTTCATAATATTTTCAATAAATATGTAACAACACGGTCAAGATTTCTTGATACTTATTACAATTGCAATGGTATTATGGGTAAAATTGACATATAATTAATATTACGAGTGTATCGTGAACTTCATCTTGGACAATAAATGAATAAGAACTAACTGGTTTTACATTATAAATCTGAACATAACATGGAAGCTAAAACTAAAACAAAGCCTCCACTTTTCGATTACTCATTAAAAGTATATGTTTCAATGTGGCACTATCTCCTTTGCCACACTGTCATCATAATGTCATATGCCCAAATTTAATTAAATTTCATATTTCAACGAACGTTTAAATGACCATTGATAAGTAATTTATAACAAAATCTGTGCAATTATGCCAATGAAAAATTTGATTATAAGGTATTTCACCATCACTATTGTAAGAAACATGTCATATAATAGTGTACTAAACCTAGGGGGAGACACAGTACCTGAGTGGTCAACGTTGAGACTTAAGATTGGTTTCATATCAAATAAAGTCATTACAACGAATAAGGAAAACCCAATTAGTCTTTACAAACGATGACATAATCTTGTGTTAAGATACACATTTTTAATAATCATTGTTTCCCGGACTTAAAACAGATTTTAACAGCAGTGCATTTAACCCAGACTGGTATAAGTTGTCCTTTGAATTCTCTCCTGACTGTTACCAATGTATACACATACCAACATTCCTTTAAGTTTTGATAAAAAGATGAAAAAAGGGCCATGAAAAGTTCACAAAATAATAGATGACTGTAGATCCAATATGTTATCAAGGACGCATTGCGAGGTTAAATACCAACAGGGTGACCTTCAGGTTCTGAATTATGGATTTCCTTTTCTTAAACCCTCCTTAGTGCATACCTTTTTGGGATACATGCACTAATATTAACAAATAACAAAACTTTCACATTCATTGCCATGTGTTATCAAGAAGCAGCTGGCAGGTCATTAATACTATGCAAATTAACCAGTAAGGGAAAACTGTATAATGATAGAGTCAATCGGTCCTTCATTTTATGTCCGTTTAAGAAATTCAAATCTAGCCGTAACAGTTGTATGAAACAAAGATACAAGAAACACATATACTGGTGACCGTTGAAACTTTTTCGACAGTATCATAGTGATCATAATTTTAAACTTGATTGTCTCTATCACGAATATACAAAGCCAGTATCCCAGTACTGATTTATTTTTCACTTGATTTCGTTTACTTTATAGTATTTGCAAAATTAATACCAGAAGGGAAATAGTAAACATTAAATCTGATGGCATGCGGGCAAATTATAGTACAGATCAAAGGCCATAATGATGTTTTTTCAGAGCAAAGTTTTCATTTTCATGCTACCAATTAGCATACATTATATAATAAGTTGTCTTAGCGCTAAATTACAATACTATTTATATACTTCTATAAAGATTGCTTTGAAAATGTATGGCCTAGAAAATAGGTATCTGCGTGTGGATGTTGGTTTGAAATGCAATATGCACATTTTTTTTTAAAACAATGATAAACTATTTCAAATTTCTACCTAATGTCTGTTTATTCTATGATTTCTCTAATGAGTAATACAGTCTATATTTTGATTAAAAGAAAAAGACTTACCTGCAATAAGCATATTGTCGGATATACTTTAAGTACATGTACATGCATAGCAATGCAACTGCCAACAAATCACAAGGAAGGCAACTACATTATGACCGACTGTAGCAGAATCGGAAAGCTGATCAATCCTTTATAAATCACCGACTCTACTACGGGTAATGGTGGCATCAATGAAGTTTAATTAAACAGACCACCATGTTTAATCATTTCTTTAATGAGATGTGTAACGCTGTATGTCGATTCGAATGGTGTTAAAATAGTTCGTGCGCGAAACGAATAAAATACTTTTAGCTACATTTAAAGACGCTGGTGTAAAAACTCACTGAGTTAAAGACGTGGATATCATTTGCGATTCTGTGCGGAACGAAATATAATAGAGATTTTTACTATATCTTCGGAAAGCAATAGTGCTTTCCTCATTGTGGTTGGGTTTGTTGGCTTTTAACGGCATTTTTAAAGACATTATTGGCTATATCATGCCAAGGAAAGTGAAGCCTTCCCAAGGACACGCCAAGGCAGGCGACCCAGGATGACCTGGGCGGGTATTGTATCCACGACCCTTGGATTAAGAGTATGAGGCTCTATCAATTGGGCTATCGCAGCTTCCTCCTAAATGTGTTTCTTCTCAAAACGTATTTTAATGTGCACACACACACACACACACACACACACACACACATATATATATATATATATATATATATATATGTTATATAAATAGGAAATACTAGTAAGAACGGGTACTCGCATTGTTTGAAGACAAAATAATTGAAATATATATCCTCTCTATCAGCTATCAGTCACCAATTGAACAAAGCACGTAGTGCACAGGTTGAAGCCCACATAATGCTGGATAAGTAGATGATAGCAATACTTCTGATATGACTACTGTCAGGGTTATCAAAACTTTATCATATCTTCTGCAGAGTTAGCCGGTATCAGGACAGTATGAGGTACAAGCTAGGGCAGGTAAAGATGATATAACTACTGTCTGGGTTATCAACACTTTATCATATCTTCTATCGAGTTAGGTCTGTATCAGGATGTTATGAAGTACAAACCTGGGCTGACAAAGATGAAATGGTAGTAATTTACTCAAAGTCGTGATCTAGTTGATGCATAATACATGGCCGGTGAACATGTAACAAAAGCTACATGATGTTTCAAACTTAGTGTTTTTTTTGCTTATCATTGTATTATGGTATTTTTCTTCATACATCAGTTCACTTAACTGAATCATATTTTGTTTTCCAAGGTGGGTATATATTTTAATTAAAAGTAGTAAATTAATCAGACCGTATTATTGTGCTTTCATTTCTCTTGCATATATACCTGCTGCATAATTTCCATTTTAAAGCGTTACATTATTATTCCCACAATTGTAACTGCATTTCAGCAGGATTAGAATGCGCTCTTACAATCATCACTTTATTATTATTATCACTATTCTCACTCAAATTAACAGCAACAGGATGATAACTCGCTTTTGCAATCGTCACTGTATTGTTTGTCACGAAATTATGTGTACTAAAATACCTTTGTATAATGTATAAATGACAATGTACATGGGTTTTGTTGCCGCGTACAACGTTTTCCGGTGTATATAGTTTCAGTCTTAACTATTTCAAAAATACTGAGTTCGGTTCACCCACTGATGCATGTACAAAGTGCCGGCGGTGAGAAACCCGATTACCTCGAGTTCTCTGGTCGTGGATTTTACCACAACCGGGGTACTTATAACCCAACTTCTCTGTATCGTATTATATTTAATCGTTATTCCAGAAAAACTTGTACCGTTTGTCGTAGAGTGCTACAGGTACTGCAAGGGTGTCACTGAACATCAAATACAAACAGGTCGTGCAAACTCAGTCGCTGACAATATGTACGTTCCCAAGTGGAAAACCCTTTTAAAAAAATAAATTGATACTTGAAGCCTACTTTTTGCTGTTTTAAGTTCGTATTTAGGCATTTTTTGATGGCAAAACCACGTTGCTTACCAAAATGTGCAGATTTTACATATTTTCAGATCTGTTCTTCCTGTTTGCGAGAGAGAGAGAGAGAGAGAGAGAGAGAGAGAGAGAAAAGAAGAAGAAGAAGATAAAATGAATGGTCCTAAATGGAAATATAAATTTGAATAACATACATAATGGTGGATATATTTCCTACACAGAAAAAGAAAGTAGTGCCAAGAGTCATATCACCACTGTGGCGGTATAATTATTATCCCACTAATATATTTCAGTATTTCATTATAAATTATTTATTACAATTTAATATGAACAAAACATTCTAAAGAATTCCTGGCCGCAACTGATACTACTTGCATTACAAAACACTAGTTCAACCTAAAAGATTACATCCAGATCTAGCGGAGCATAAGGCGTAGGTAGATCCGGGCAGAGACTTTTTGCTGTACCGATGATTTTCACTAAAATACATTACTTTTTATCCAAGATCTTTCATCTGAGTCAAGATTGATCGCATTTTATTCATTTTTGTATAATTGTTATTACACAAGAAGTGAGTAAATACTGCAACCCATGTTACCCACACATCTAAATATTACACTCCTTGTTCCACACATATCTAAACATTTCAGATCAAAAGCACGAAACGTTCGTTACGAGCACGAATACATTGTTTTAAAAAACCCACAACAAACAGTCACATTTTTTTCTTCACTACAACTATCAATACAAACTTGAAGATCAAGTACTCTCCACGTTAATCCACTCCACTGTACTGAATCCTGGATAGTGTCTAATCACTTAAAAACACAGTGTTAGTTAGAATATAGAACAGTATCAATATATTTCCATGGTGTTAAACTGCTGCACTGATACTTACTGCTACCCAGTTTAGAAATATTTCAGTTCATTGAAATATTTTGCTACAGTAAAAATTTATTTCAAGTGTAGTAATTTATGAAGCTACATTTTTCCCCGTGTTTTCAGAACATTTAGCAAAGCTTGACAAATAAAGTCGCTAAATATGCACAGAAAGATTTTAATCTTCTCTGTGACCGAATTTCAGTTTTTATTTTTATTTTTGCCACCCAAGAACGCGCGTGATAAGTTTTACTCTCCCCCTGTCATACTGCATTTTGCTTTAAATACTACTAAACATTATCACATGAAATTTATTAAATATATTCTTTATTTGTGACTTAAACACAAGGTTTCTAGTCAAATAATGTAACATATTACATAAATATACATGTGACTGAGACATTAACTGGAACTGATTCATTAAAATATAGTTAAATAGTTTTATGATTAATTAGAAGATTGACTTATAATTAAATACCGCATTACATGATGCTAATAGATCCTTACTTAGACTAAATATCGCTTTACATGACGCTAATACATCTTTATTTAGATTAAATACGCCTTTATATGCCACTAATATATCTTTATTTAGATTCAAAACAATTTTGTGTAGGTTTCTTTACTCCAAAAATGCTTCAAGATTTTAAACATAATTGGTCGGGTTATATAAAACATGTTGATCTTATTCTTTAATGTTTTATAATTTGTACTTTTTCGTTTATCTGTATACCCTTGTTTTGAATTTAAACCGTGTTTACTTATATTTTCTTTATCCTGTGAGACTAATCTTTACGTTTATTTGCAAGGGTTTATATTCCAAAAGTATTCTGCAATTTTCTTCTTCTTACTTTTTAATTTTTGCTTTAAAACGACATACATACATACATACATACAAACATACAAGTTCATACATACATACATTAATATAATTTCATGCATACATACATTAATATAATTACATACATACATACATACATACATTAATATAAGTACATACATACATACATACATACATACATACATACATACATACCCAAATTGAACAATTTATACAAGAGCCATGCAATGTTGTCGCCTGAAAATTATAAAAGTCTGTGAAAGTCTTGCTTCCGATTTTGAATTGTACACATTTTAATAAGATTTATGTGCTGTTAATATATACTATTTTATTTATGTAAGGGGCATATTTTTCCATTTATTTTCTCTCTTTATGTTGTGGACCATTTTGTGGATCAATCCTTTTTTATTTTTTATTTGCTATTTTCTGCACATTAAACAGCATATTTATAATGAGGAGGTGAGTTGAACATTTTTGGTCACTTTGACCCTATCAATAGCATTCAAAAATCATACTGCCATGCAGTTTGTACCTTAATGTCCTTAGACAAGATATCCTACACTTGAGACAGAAACCTCTCTGTCGGGATATGTCACTGTTCTTACGGAATTGTAAAAAATGGACAGCCCGATGCTAGGGACTGGTAAGTTTTTCAGTAAGACAAGTGCCTGGCGGCAAAATTTTAGTCCCCGGAAAGTGTATTTTTGTTGTACAAACGAAAAGTTCTAATTTCATTTAAAAGATTATTTTTGGAATTATGACAATTTTCCACATTATTCATTTCAGCAATAATGCTAATTCAGTTTACTTACAGACAATTATTAAACTTCCGCTGTTAATTGTTGGCTTATATCGTTCGTCGCGAAATATGGCGCTCCAAGTCACATGGCGTCGATTAATATAAATGACACCTTTACCAAGCCAAAATTGAGGTCTTCTTTTGCCGATAATTCTTGTCAATATTTTATAATAGTATTGACAATGGCTACTGCGTTGATTCCCGTAAAATATCCACTGATTTCAAGTCTCTGTTAGGGACAAACCGGTTAATTTCGGGGGTGGGGTGGGGGTGTGAGAGGGGGGAGCTCCTCGTATCTTTTGTTAAAAGTTCAACATAATTGTCTTAAGATCTTATTATATCACTCAATTTAGGGAATGTAATTCTACTGTCCGAAAAGAATTTCAAGGAATACTAGATAAGACCATTTCTTCTTTGTAATTGCTGAGTGTTCAACCAATCTCTGACATCTTGTAGCGATAAAATTTTCAAATTATTAACCACTATGGCAGCCATATTCGATGTACGATCAATACCATTTTCATTCAGGACCATCTAGATATCATAATGAAGTCTTCTTGTGAAAACCCCATGGCGATAATACTCCCCATTTAGGACGAGACTCAATAACAAGATTTTCAATATGGTTGCCATGGTCGCCATTTCGGACGTCAGATCGGCAGCATTTTCTTTTAGTACCAACTAGACATCATAAGAAGTCTTCTGGTGAAAACCCAATGTTGATATGACTTGCCATTTGGGAGGAGTAGTGACGGTTTTCAAGATAGCCACTGTATCGGCCATATTGACATTAGATGAGTACCATTTTATTTAAGACCAGCTAGACACCAAAGGAAAACTCCATGTTGATATGAATTTCAGTTTAGGAGCAGTAGGAATAACACGATTTTCAAGAGGGCTGCTGTGTCGGCCGTATTAGGCGTCAGATCGGCATCATTTTTTTTTAGAACCAACTAGACATCATAAGAAGTCCTTTAGTAACAAGCCCATGTTGATATGACTATCCATTCAGGTAAAGTAGCGATAACAAGATTTTCAAGATGGTGGCCATATTGGATGTCCGGGCAGAACCATTTCGTTAGGACCAACTAGACATCTTAAGAAGTCTTTAGGTGAAAACCCCATGTTGATATGACTTTCCGTTCAGGAGGAGTAGCAATAACAATATTTAAGATGACTGCCGTGGCGGGTATCAGATCGGCACCATTTTTATTTAGGACCAACTAGACGTCTTTTAGTGAAACCTCCATGTGAAAATATCCACTCATGCATAGTAGCCATAACAGGATTTGCAAGATGGCTGCTGTGGCGGCCATAGTGGATGTCTGAGCAGCACCATTTTCATTTATGACCAATTAGTCCTTGGGCTGAATGTGTGTGCGTAAAGTTTCATGGCATTTCTCCAAGCAGTTTAGGAGGAGTAGAGATAACAAATTTGTTCTAACGGACGGATGTTAGACGACGAACGACGGTCGACAGATGACGAACAAGAAGCTGTCCCATAAGCTCTATGACCAATTCAAAAGAAAAAAAACTCCTATCCACACCCATAACCCCCAGTACGCGGTTCGCATTTAAATCTTAAATCAGTGTTTACAGTTCTTTTATTTATTTTAAATAGCAGTAGATGTCATTTGGGATTTAATTGTCCATACCTCAGAGGATTACTTATATTTTGTAGCAATGGGATGCATTTATGCCGTTCAAGAGAAGCCGTACGAGTGCCTTTGGTCAGATCAGTGCATAAGTTACTTCAAAGGTCAGTCATTTTCTTTCGACTGATCACGATGTAAAATTCTTCAGCTACATTGTTTAAACTAAATTGGGATGCACGTGAATTTCTGTCATCGGCAATAGATACAAATAGAAGTATTGCACAGAAGCAGATCAAACGTTTCTAAACACACATGTATTGAATATGCAAGACTCTTTTGAAATGATATTTTTATTGTCCAAATATAATAATCAGCATCAAAGCACGATTGATTCCTGAATTGGTATCTGACTGGAAATCACTCTGACGTATCAGTCTTTGCTGATGGAGATGAATGAGAGACAGAGAGAGAGAGAGAGAGTGAGAACACAAACACTAAATATTGATATTGATATTTTAAAGCCACCATAAAATTCAAAGTCATCGGTGGCGCCCCAACGACCTGCAAGGTTACGGGAGAGATGAGATGAGAGACACATGAGGAGTCAGTCTGGACTGTATGAGAGGTATGAGAGACAGAGAGAGCGAGACCACAAACTCTGAATGGTTAATATTTGAAAGCCACCATAAAATTCAAACTTTTGATCACCATAAATGGAATTTAGTGTCACCCTACACTATTTTAGTGTCATCATGTACTATTTTAGTGTCACCCTATACTATTTTAGTGTCACCCTATACTATTTTAGTATCACCCTATACTATTTAAGTGTCACCCTATACTATTTGAGTGTCACCCTAAACCTGAATTTAGCCTCACCCATTTTTTTTTTAGAGTCACTCTAAACTCCAAATTTAGGGTCACCCTAAAGTTTTGCGTGAGAAAGATGTCATGATAGTTGAAAAGGCATTGCTATAATTAGCATGTAATCTTTTCAATAATGTCATCTTGGTGGCGTGCGATTAGGGTCGAAAGTCCACTTTTAGGGTCACCCTTAATTCGAATTTAGGATATCCCAAAATATATACACATTTTGGCTATAAAGAATGGGGTCGAAATTCAGCCCCAAAAGAGGCCAAGGAAAATTCCTGTACATGTAAATATGCGAATAGAAAAATTCAATTATGCTTTTATTTCGATTCTGCCCCACTCCTCCCATATTTCTGACCCTAGTCTGAGTTCTAGAGATCACGTAGATTTTAGCACAGAAAATTCTCCGTCTCTGATTTATGGCTGGTCATAACTTATTAAAGATTTCCCATGGTCTCGTATACTTTTCGTTATCGTTATAATTTTCTTTCACAGTATAGTTATTCCAATTAATTAAATTGTACATATATAATAATTTTTCGTTTACATTATCTGATAAGAGATGGAATAGCAACCAAATCATTTTATATCCAGTCTCTCCCTGAGTTCATAGTGCTAAGATGCACTCAGGTAAAATGTGACATCATATCGATGGCATTATACAGTAATGATCATGTCATTTAAAGCTCTAAGCGTTGATTTTACAGAAGAAGAGTGCCTAAAAAGATCTTCATGTCAGGATGCTTTCTGTCAAATTTGTCAGAATTAAGTTCAGGCTTTTGAGAAGAAGTCATTTAAATGTTTTTCTATTATTAGTAATAGCCGTCGTATTTGATAGTGGATCAGTATCAATTGCATAATTTTGAAACTAGACCGATGGAAGCATGCTTTCATTTAAATTTATTTTAATTATCTTCAGTAGTTGTTGAAAAGTAATGTAATGTTCATTCTTAGTAACAGCCGTCATTTTTGATGATGAAGTGGCATCATCTCTACTAGTTTAAAACAGGAAGAATAAAAAAGAAAGAAAAAAAAAACTTCATACTAGGATGGGGTTTTTATTGTCAAAAATAATCAAATTCTGCAGGGCGGTTTTTGAGAAATGGTTTATGTGCTTTTTATTTTCAGTAACAGTGGCCATGTTTCTTAACGGATCGGCATATTTAGTAAAAATGAAAGAATTGCTTGCCAGAATGATTTCTTTCAAATTGACTCAAATTCTGTTCAGCGGATGTTTCTAAGACGTTCTTTATTTAATTGTGCTATTTGTAGTATTATTGACCATATCTGATGGCAGATCAGCATCATTGAATAAATCTAAAATGATTGCATACCAATGCTTTCTGTAAAATTTGGTCGAATTCTGATGAGCAGTTTTTAATAATAGATTGCTGAAATGTTTTATTTCTATTGTTAGTTGTTACTACCCTATGGTGAGAACAAACGTAACTAAAAGAAAGTGAAACCATCAAATCAACAAACAATTTATTTCTAAATAATAAATGTGAAAATCAAAATACACTTTCAGTTTCGTGTATTAAAATCCAAATAATCCAACAATTATTAGTGTCCTAATCACAAGTCCTGTATATATAGAAACTATAAAATGTTCCAAATGAATGAATGTTCGAAGTTAATGAATGTTCCAAATGAATCTTCGTAATGAACGAATGTTCTGAATGAAATATTGTTCCGAATGAATGAGGCTGTAATGTTCCGATGTACCAACGATAATGTAATCCAGATCATCTTTAAGAATGTTCACAGGCATCCTAGAAATAGAAAGTCCTAAATATAACTCCAGGTAGCTCTGATGAATGGTCCAATAAATAATTTCTTTCGAATTATTTATACAGCATGGCATTACAGCATTACAGGATTCCAGCACAGATATTATTTCAAACAATCTGATGATTCCAAAAGCTGATCATAAAAAAACAGATCTTTTCAACTCAAGATTTAAAATGGAGTGAATATAATTCGTATATTCAGGTCTTTTATACGATTTGCAAATGGCACATTTCACAACAGGAAACGTGTCATATTATGACCCATAATGCAATACAAAAGTTTAGGCACATTATAGATTCCATATACATAATTCCGTAACACCTTCCTCCTTACAAAAAGAAAGTTTTATGCAATAAAACTTTCTTTTACATATTCAAATATGCATATACCAATGCAATAATCAAAATCACATAGTACCATGTTTTATTAACGACACTCAACTGAATTGAATCAATTTCTGTTCAGTGGCTATTAAGTAGATCAAGTTTGAACTATTTTGTTTTAGTAATCGTAGATATATTTTGTTAGCTGGTGGGCATCATTGGTATAACAACACGGCCTTCGTGTCAGGATGGTTTCAGCCAAGTGTGGTTAAAATTGGTCCCTTGGTTTTTGAAAACAAATTGAAAATAACTTCTATGGACAGACAAATCATGACAAACAACACACGCTGAACACAGGCCCATACCATAAGCCCACCTGACTGTATGATCAGGTCAGCTAAAACTTCTGTCCATTATGAACTAAAATCAGAATATAGTTAGAAGACAGTGTTCTTTCTCTTAGATGATACCAGATACATTTCACCTTGTGGTGCAGACAAATTCAAATTTCTCTCGTGAAAAATCGTTGTTTCGTTTCATATGATAACAACTATATCCGTTATTAACTGAGAATAGAAAAAAGTATCTGGTTTGACTATTATAGTATTTGGCATCACGCGTCATTTCATTAAATGTTTCCCTATTGTATCGCATTTATCTCAATATGTAATGCGTAATTAACCGTTCATATTTGTAATATGTCTCGCCAAGTTTAAATCTCTTTTAGAAGTTGCTAAAAGAAACTCATACAGAACTTCGAAAAACTGAGTGATCAGGTCAAAATGTCGAAGTTCTAGTTCTCCCTGAAGGAGAAGTTTTGTCCCAGAGCAAAAATATGGACTGCGCATCTTAAGCTCTTATTCGTGCCTTTTTTCCAGGGCCTCCAGTTTCAAACCATGGACTCACGACTGTTAAAATTAGGCCTTGGTTTTCAGCATTCTATATGTTTGGATTAACAATCGTTCATGTTCAAAATCGTACAGAGATTTGCATACCTGACTCAGAACAAAATGATAATAATAAATATGAAGAGTCTTGATTTGAGAATGCTCCAAGTGTAATTTGAATTGCTGCTAACGCTCATGCAGTTTCTGAGAAGATACTTCAAGTTGTATCACTTTTATTATGAGGATATTGTTTCATACTAGATTGGAGGCAATCGTAAAAGTAGATAGGTTTCAACGCAAGTAGTCTCCAAGTTTTAGTTAGTCAAAATTAGACGCATTGTTTTATCAGACCCATCGAACTTGGGATAATCATCATCATCATCATCATCATCATCATCATCATCACTGCTATAAACCTAAGAGGCCTTGGTGCAACTTCAAATGTCTGAAAATTGCACTATTTTTAAAATATGATGCATGTTTGTATTTGTGTGTGTGTGGGGGGGGGGGATGAGACAATATTGCATTCAAAGGTGGATCTTTTACTAAGTCACCATGTAAATTGGTGGTGGCAGAAATTTAATTTCAGCTGGACTAGGTGGTGCATTGGCATTCATTGTATGTATGTGACAAATGTCCATGCAACGACTCTACCCATCTCATTTAGAGAAAAATTTTGTTTTTTAAAATATGAGTAACAATAATACAATAGCAACACCAGAAGGGAGATAAGCATCATTTGTAGGTTCTTCATCCAGTTGCTATAGAAGTCACATCATTCGTAGGGACGCCATCCAAGAGAAAACATTGATAGTGCATTTCCTAAGAAACACTTATGCCAAGTTTGATCACAATTGGCTTGGATGTTCTGAAAAAGTTGAAAATAGGTTTTCTATATTTTCTATGAAAGCCACACCATTGCTAGGGGAGCCACATCAGATATAATTTGATAGAACACGTTCTAAGAAACACTCCTACCAAGAAGGATGAAAATTAGCTCAGATATTCTAGGAAGATGTTTAAAATAGGTTTTCCACCTGGATGTTAAGGAAGGCATACTGTGCTAGATTAGCAACAATGGACAAACTTTTGATAGAACAGGTCCTAAAATATTCCTTCCGAGTTTTATCAAAACTGGCTCAGCCCTTGTAGAGAAGATATTGCAAATATGTTCTCCATATGTTTGCTATGAAAGATAAACCATTTCTACGGAGTCACATTGTACATACTGCTAGTAGTTCATTTCCGAACAAACATTTCTGACAAGTTTGATTGAAAGTGGCTCAGCTGTTCTAGAGGAGAACTAGAAAATATGTTTTTCACCAGGTTGCTAAAGAACCCACACCATTGCAGCCGAAGCCATTTAGACAAATTTTGATAAAGCATGTCTTAAGAAATATTCCTAGCAAGTTTGATTGAAACTGAATCAGCTATTATAGAAAAGAACTAGAAATAAGTTTTCCACCTTGCTGCTAAGGGAGCCACACCGTATCTAGATGAGCCACCCAAAACAAATGTTGATAGAGAGCATGTCTTCAGAAAGATTTCTAAAACATTTGATTGAAATTGACTCAGATGTTCAATACAACAATTCTAAGACAGGTTTTCAACGTGGCTGGTAAAGAACCTACGCTGTTGTAGAGGAGCCACAGTAAGCACAATTTTGATAAAGCTGTGCCAAAAAATATTTGTAAGAAATTTGATTAAAATTGGTTCATTCATTCTAGAAGTTGAAAATAAGTTTCCTGCATAGTTACTAAACAATCATATCTTTGCTATGGGAACCAATCTATACAAAATTGAGATAGAGCATGACTAAAGAAACACTTAGCTCATTTGTTCTAAAAAAGAAGAATAAATCAAGTTTTCCGCCCATTTGTCAAGGCAGCCACACCATTACCAGGAGAGCCACCGTGGATAAACAATTTTGAAGGAGCATCTCCTACCAAACAAGCGATTGAAAGGGTGTGAGTTCAAATCCTGCCATTAGATCAGCCCGGGTCGACTACCGTGGTGTGTCCTTGGGAAAGATACTTTACTCAATTGCCTAAGAACTAAATAACCTTCTCGGGTTGATGTACCGTAAAATACCAAAACCAAACAAACCTACCTCACAGTTCGTCAAACATTTCACAAAAACTGACTCAGCTGGTCTAGAGTAGAAGTTGAAATATGTTTTCCATATGGTTGTCATGGAAGCTAAACCCCATACACACTTTTGATAAAGCATATCCGAAGAAACAATCCTACTAAGTTTGATATGAATTTGCTCAGGCGTTCTACATAAGTCGATTTTTTAAAAAAAATGGTTGCAAAGAAAGCCACACCATTACTAGCGGAGTTAACCTGGATCAAATTTTGATAGACAATACCCTGAGGATGACAATGGACGACAGCACACTGGAATCAGGTCATAACATAACTTCAAATGGTCTTATGGCCAGACTATGTTACAATGAAAGAAAGATGGCTGTATTTCACCCTATTATGTGAGCAGATTAATGTTTACGATGGAAATTAACAATAGGCTGGCGATGACCAACGGTCTATATTCCAATTCCTTGGCTGATCTAGGAAATGTACAGACTGATGGACGGATGGACGTATGGCATTCACACTAATGTCAAAGTGATTGACATGTTAAATTTCTGCTACGATGGGCATGGAAATAGGTCAAAGTAACCTACTTTGGCATATTAGTGTTAGATTAGTGTTAAAAGCACCAAAGTAAATTTCACTCTAAGTTGCACAACACTGCGACCAATGTTGGACTTGAAACTGACAGACGTCAATAAAGCATGAAATATTGGTTATAGTGACCTACTTTTGCAGGAAATGTGTTGCATCCACCAAGACACATCAACATACCAATTTCTAAGACACTATAGTCGATAATGAATACGAAAGAGACCAAAATAAAATTAAATAAAGTCACTGAATCATGAAATTAATCTCAAAGTGACAAAATATTGGCAATTTGGCATTTCATCTAAAAATATGTATCAATAAAAGTCAGTGAATCATGAAATATATAGCACAGTTACTTACTTTGACACGTTGGTGTCAAGATGTATTCTCATAAAAGAAAATGACATTTTAACAAACTGTAGTTGAAAAACTGACCACATTACTGGAGCATATGCAAAAGAAAGAATGTAACATTTAGGTTAATCTCAAGCTTTTTGTTCTGTTGCTAAAAATGGGATAAATCCTCATTGCATGGGATGACCCAAGACCCGGATGACAGATGAAAAATATAGGTGGATACTGAAGCTTTCTACCAAATAGGAAGAGGCTGGGACAAAATGGTAAGGTAATAAGCATTAACATTAAGTTAGGGTGCGGATGGATGCATACATACTACTAAATACACTAGGCTGATTGGATAAAGCACACACACCTCTGACTATATCGCTAAGAAAGTGGTCACGAAAAAAATTTACAAAATAAAAACAAACAAGCTAAACGTATTTCAAGATAATGAAACTTTTTAATTGTAATTAAGGAAGAGCAAAGAGTAAACCAATAACAAATCCTATTACACATGCATACAAAGCCTACATTTTAATCAAGGTTATTTACACATGTTAAATCATGACATCTTCAAACAATTGAATTAAAACAGCAGAAATTATAATAAATGCACAACAGTCATGTGGATGAAAGACTGATCCAAGATATTATGGCCTATATATAACACAGACAACCTCATATCAGCAGTGATAGGGGAACTCGTGTTGGTTCACTTGAATGAATTAAAATATATAGGCGATCAACACATCAAATGTCAAGCACTAGTGTTTGTTAAAATATTTTAATGTACAGCATGGAGTTATTTACAGTGTGTGATATAAAGATCGTAAATCCCAAACTTTAAGTAGACCGATAGAAATCGGAGCTCCTTCGAGGTTGTGTCAAAATATTGAAATGTCAATACTGTTCGACCAGGCTTTGGTATTCATGTCAAAGATGGAAGGTGGAAGAGTTTATTGTGTGCATGCAGAATATTTTTTATGCCACTGTGACCAGAAACTGGCTCACTTTTATGTTTAGAATTCAGCTGAAAATCTGAGCGGCGATTTAGGCCTACGCGTATTTCCGGTCACAAGCGCCTAATTGAAAGCCGGTGTGCAGATGGTTTTCATTATGGCGTTGAGGCATGAAAAGGATGCTAAAACACTGAATTACTCGATTTGATTTCCTCATTCATTTCTATGCTGCTGGCATGTGGGCATGCAGCAAGTAACAAATCACATTGTATATACAAATATTTTAAAAATCTACACATGCTAACTCTTCAAAGCAGACTCTTCTATATGACTTTCAAGTCGCCATCAAATCGTGGTTGAATAGTACATATTTGACTACGCATTCATTACTCGCTTGTTCATTCAGTGTTTAAGAATACAAAATATAGGATCAAGCGATACATGAATCATGTGCCATACCATTTCAATTAGTTCCATATGTGATTTTTCATAAATACAAAACACACCAGTGTGGCATAGGTGTTTATTTTACTTTTCTTTCAATTTACAAAATAAACAAACGTAGTGAGCGTAATGAATTGCAATATGAAGTCCATACCTATTTTAATGAAATGTGATTTATATTAACCATGAGAAACAAGAAAAGGTTCTCAAAAGAACCATTGCATATAGAAACCTGAAAACCATTATTTAGTATCACCTTAAGAATCAATACTTGGCGGGATACTAAAAAAACCTATTAGGGCATAATAGAAGAGAAAATAAAGTATAAAAAAAATAATTTAAACAACAACAACAACAACAAAATATAATTTTCTTCAGAGAAAAGTTACATAATGATCTTTTCTATAGTCTTCGAAAAAAATCAGCTTGCTTGATTCACTGCTTTCCCGGAAATAGATGATAGAGTTGTAGATAAAATAGATGAACAAAATTGTATTCCCTGCGCAAAAAATGCCATAATGATATGAAACATTTGTGTTTTTCTCTAAATGAATAGTAGTTAAAATACTTTAACAAAGGTGCAGTAAAATTTAAAAAAGGGGTCGGGAAGGAATCCGAACGCGGACCTAAAATGTCGGGGAGACGATTTAGCATTTCAATAAACTGAGAGTTTCCCAGTATACATCGTTCGTCACGCACTCGTATCATAACGCAAAGAAAGTGGCAACGAGGTTACCGTGGCAAATTCAACAGTACACAGCCAGCCCAGAGCAAGCTCGAGGGGTGGGAAAGCGAAGTGTCGAGAGCACATGCTCCAAATTTCGCAACGTTTACCGTTTAGGGAAAGTGAGTTCCTTTATTAGAACTCCCACGTCGCTGAGTGTAAATGATGGTGGCGGGACAAAATGGTAGCGGACAAAATAGTACGGACAAAATGGTATGGACAAAATGGTACGTGGACATAATGGTATTGGAGAAATTGGTATGGATAAAATGGCGCGGACAAAATGGTACGGACAAAATGGTATGGGACAAAATGGTACTAGGATTAAATGCTGTGGACATAATGGTATGGACATAATGGTGCGGACAAAATGGTTTAGGACAAAATGGTATGGGACATCTGTATTCTGTGGTATATATAAACAGTAAACAGTACTGCTCAAAGCTCATGTAAAACTATCCTCAGGGCAGGTTTATACACCTGTTTTAGAGGCAATTTAAAGGTAAGGCGGTCAGAGATAAACAGCCACCTTTCAGAGATTTACTTAATTGGCACACAATAGCTAGGGTGATGTGTCGAGTCAAATCGTTTTGAACACTGCTGCAGGAGAGCCCATTAGGCTAATTTGCATAGGTAAAGTAAATTAAGTGGAATAACCCAATTTAAGGTTAAGTACATACATCAAAGAGATGTGTGTTGAAGAACCAACTGATTGCATTGAATGAGAATGTTGAAGCCATCTTTATTAAAGTTTGTGATCAGCGGCACCGTTTCTTTGAGAATGTTGACGCGACCTTTTTTAAAGTTTGTGATCAGCGGCAACGTTTCTTTGAAGTCGGATTTTTACTCCATATATAAAATGGACAAGTGTACAAGTGTGATTCATTTTATCGATCAAAGTATCAAAGTGAACTGCGCGCTAACGACTGGGGTGCCTTCAATTGTTCACAATGAATTGCAGAGTGTTTCAGTTGCAGCCGCTCATCTACGTCCAAAACGAGCAACCTTATCACGAGATGTACGAAGGCATCGTCAAATGGCTGAACCGAACGATCAACAAGACATTATGGTTTATTCTCATACACAGAGCAACCGCCCATTCATTCGTGTCAACCGAGATGACATGATCATTTTTGCAGCCGACGATGATCTGGATTTCCTTTCGAGATGCCAACATTGGTTTGCCGACGGCACATTTCGAGTCAGCCCGAGTGGATACGATCAACTCTGCACGATACATGGCTTTTTCAATGGCGAAGTTTTTCCTGCAGTGTATGCATTACTATAAAAAAAAAAACCGAACAAGCATATCAACAACTCCTTCAAGAAATTCTCACCTTGCACGCAGGTTTAGATCCAGTTACTGTTGTATTTGATTTTGAATTGGCAGCAATTCGAGCTTTTCAGAATATATTTCCGATGGCAACAGTAACTGGATGCATGTTTCACTTCGGGCAGTGCGTCTGGAGGAAACTGCAATCAGAAGGTTTTTCAGAACGTTATAGAGATGAACCTGATTTCGCGCTTCTTGTCAAGCGTCTTCTTGCTCTAGCATTTATTCCAACAGATAGCGTCATAGAAGTCTTCGAAATTCTGACCGCAGATCCAGCATACCGAGAAATTGAAGTAATATGTGATTACATGGAGGACAACTTCATCGGAAGACAAAGGAGAGGAAGAAGAGGTCCACCAAGATTCGCAATTCAGCTATGGAACCAATATTCTAGAGTCATCGATAACCTACCTCGCAGCAACAATGCACTCGAGGGTTGGCACAATGCTTTTAACAACGTTGTTGGTTTTGCTCATCCGACCGTCACAAAAGTGGCGCGAAAACTACAACAGGAGCAGCATAGCACTCAACTTCATCGTCGTCAACTGGAACTGGGAGCAACAACCGGAAAGAAGAAGAAAACATATGTTCGCATCAACGAAGCACTTCACACCATACTGGTCGATTACGATAACCGAGATCCGGTTACATATTTGGGAGATATTGCTAGAGTGCTCAATATAAATGTTATCTGACTGCGACTAGGTAAAAAAAGTTTGACCTCATATGATAAATTTTATTTGAGTATGCCTTGGATGTGTGACATTTGTTAGTTTATTTTTTCTATTTCTAAAATATTTTATAGTAGTCAGAGGTATTGTACTTGTGTTTTGTCATGTAGCTTTATAGTTTGCGCTTTATTTTTCTTGAATTGCTTTTTTATTTTAAAATTTAAAACAATTGTTTGTATAAGAAATTATTATAAATCATCCATGTTCAGTTCACAATAGCAGCATATTAATGTTATTTAGTAAAAACTTGTCTGTTTTTTTACATTTCGTGTTAATAAAATTGTATTCGTACCATTTTGTCCATACCATTTAATCCTAGTACCATTTTGTCCCATACCATTTTGCCCGTAACATTTTGTCCGCACCATTTGATCCATACCAATTTGTCCAATACCATTATGCCCACATAACATTTTGTTCATACCATTTTGTCCGTACCATTTTGTCCGCTACCATTTTGTCCTAGAACCTAAATGATACCATTTTTAGACCAGAAAACACCACTTTCCGAAACTTAAACAGGCCAAACTGTACGACTTAAAATTAAATGTTAAAAAGTGACTTTAGGCAACCATGCACCCATAACACTTAAGTGTATAAAGGAAAGATATTATTATTATTATTATTATTATTATTATTGACACAACCGACACCAAACTATAGGTGACAATAGTCACTGTATGCACGTGCAACACAATAATTTAGCAGGGTCATGTAAATCTTAGTTCAAAATGGGTTCATGTACTCAAGTTATTTGTACATACACATAATATCCTTGACTCTGAGTTTATAGCATAAAATATTGGATTTACAATACAATATAACAAGCTACAATAAGTAGCGTTTTGCGCTTCACCGATCTTTAAAAGCAAACAAAAAAGTACACACATAGTCAAAAGAATGCACATGCTAGAACAACCTGGTTACATGGTTGCATTGACTGTATAAGGTATAATAGAAATTAGCACATCAAGAGGAGAGAGAGAGAGAAAATAAGAGAAAATAAAAAAAAAAACAACAAACAAATCAGAACCAAAACCAAAACAAAACAAACACAAAAACATATTTTGCCTCCTTTTGACTTTCCTGACAGCCCGAAGTGGACAATTTTGAAAATGTGTGTAATATACATTCCTGCTATTTTTAAATTGTCAAGAAACAACGTTCCTTTGTAAGAATAACAATTACTCAGTTCTCTCATCCAACGACTGATCACAGTCTTTTTACCCAAATATATTAATCCATGATATTTTCTTTAAAAAAAAACACACAGAGAAATGAACAACAATAATTAAACCATGTCTTATGATTGCACTCAGATTTGCAATAATCTTCTATCGTTTTCTGAAATGAATTACGTGTGCAGTGACTTATTTGGAAATATCTGTTCCGCGGACTTCCAGAAGAACTTTCTAATCCACAGATGCTTCTCATCCTTGCTCATTTTACAAATATCTAGCTCTTTTGGTTGATGAAACACTGGAAACTGTCGCAATTGTGTGGGAACATTCACTTGGCCAAGACATACGGATATTATGCCTGGTCCAGAAGCTTCCTGAAGATTAAAACTCAGTGCCATACTGATGTAGTCGACGGAAATGACTTCCTCGTTCAAAACGAACACAATCAGGTAACTCTGTTCCATTACTGAAGCTGTTGCATTTATTTCCAATCTCCCAGGCAGATTTCCCTCGTTATTAAAAGACACTGTCAGTCCGCACATATCTACGAAGACCTTTTGGATGATGTGGGACTCTTCCTTCAAAGATTCCGATGACTGAATGTAGATGTCGTACCCAGATTCATTTCCGTCCCGACAACTTTCGAAGTTCCTTTTGGAACAGAACTGAACTGTTCTTTTAAATCTCATTTTTATAGTCTCCTGATCAGCTTCATTCATTATTAATGTATTTAAGGCACCGTCTAGGTAGGCTTCAAAGTATAGTTTTCTGTGCTCACCTTCAAGCTGAGTACATGATGCTTCTAATAGATCCAAGAAAAGAAGACTGTTGGAGAAATCCCCTTGCCTTATATAGTTCTCTGCCTTCCTATATATGATGTTGGGGTCATTTGCATCTTCATCACTCATCTCAGAGATTTCTATATAAAAGGACAAAACCTGACCATATTCACCCACAAGCTGGTACAAATAACCAAGTACCTCTTGAGTCATTCTATCATGGGATCTTCCTTTTCCCGTTTCATTCACAACCATCTCCTTCATGGTTGGGAGCCCTGCCTTCAAAGGTAAAGGTAGACTTGTAGCTATGTAGGCCGACTTTTGCAGTGCGAGAAATATGATTCTTTTGGCATTGTGATATAAGGACCTAATGTCCTCCATAGCATATGTCCCTCTTGCTTTTGTTGATGCGAGTTCAATGAGACAAAGAGCATGCTGCTCAAGACATTTCACCTCATGCAATGGTGCAGACTCTTCTTTAGCTACTTGCACAAATACTTCAATTGCATTCTCATACCAACCAAGGTTTCGAAATAGAAGGCCCTTATCATACATAGCATGGCTATTATTTGGACTGCATTCAAGAGACAAATCCAAGTGACTCAGTATTTCAGCTGCTCTGCTATCGTCTGGATAAGAGAACACTTGTTTTGGAGTGTTTATGAACTTAAATGTTTTGTATTCCTCAGGTATGGCCAGTTTTGATAAATGTTCCTCTGTTGTGGCTTTGCGGGACCGTTTTGATGATGATGCTATAAAACTATTCAGGACAGACCTCAGTGTTATCGCCAAATGATGGTGACCAAAGGCAGTTTTCCTAATTTCAATACTTTTTCTTAGGAGCATCTCGGACATCCGGTAATCTTTCCAATATCTTGCCTGTTTGCCAAACCTTTCAAGAACATATACATCATCACTGCATATGCTGTATCCTTTTTCAAAGAACGCTCTCCCTTTCATCTCTTTGATATTTGTTGGGAGAATATGGCGGAGATTTAAATGTGGATTTTGTTGAAATTGCAACATGTCAACTATTTCTCCAAGCATTACCCATCCTCTTGCTTTATATCTGTCAGTATTAGCATTGTTTGCCACGTCGTAGAGAACTTCTACAGCTCGCTTTGCTGAGTTCTCAAAGTCTGAAAGATGCTCAAAACAGAAAATATTATACACATTGAATTGCCTTTTAAGTAAAAGAGCAAGACCAAATTTCGAGAGATACAGATTTTCGAGGTCAGTGCCTTCATCTGCAATGATTTCTTGGAACAAATCAATAGAATATTTGTAAAAGCGTGGGCCAAAACGAGAATATGCAAAAGCTTTTTCAAATTTTGCCCTATTCAGAAGTTTTCTTTTTCTTACTAATACTTTAAGATTATCCATTGCTCCAGCAACCTCTGTGTGTCCTTTCTCTCTGTACATCCACATCCTATTTGCAAGAGCGATAACATTCTCACTATTCCTGATTAAAACTTTCTCAGTATATTTCATTGCTTCTTTCTCTTCGCCCATTAACCAGTATACAAACGAAATGAAGTTATAAGCTGCTTCCCATTCAGCATCCGTTTCAAATCCCGATTTCGTCAGTTCTCGATAGATTTTGTCTCTTAAAAACTTCAAAGACTGCTTGTTCTGTCGTTGAGGAATAGTCAAGTCGAAAAAGGAAGGGAATGGTCCCATACACTTCAAATCGGCTTCATCTAATTTTGTTGCCATCTTAGAATTAACTGAAAGAAAAAAGTATACATCTCGGAAGGAATCTAATTGTAGTTGTGTTTCATATTGGATGGACAAAGTTGATTCTGAGGTTGTACTAAAGTTAACCCGAGCGCGTGAAATATAATGTTGATTAAGCAGAGAAAAAGGTAAACCGTCAATGTATTAGGGGTCAAGCTGCAAAAAGCTACACTTATTTTCTGATTATCTCAAATGATCATCGTCTTTGCAGTGTCTTATAGCTTTGGCATTGGCGAGTCAAGTAATACATTTGATATGAGGGTCAAAGTTATACCAACAATTCTCAGTAAGTTTAAGTCTATAATAACGCGTAATGGAAACATTCATATCGAATGCGTCAACGTCCTCTCAGTAAGAAAGAAGTATTTTCATGCGAACTGCAAGAAGAAACTGTATGGCTATGTACTACCCAATATAATCTTGGTATTTTTGAGGAAATGCGATTGTCTTTTTTGTTTAAATTGAGCATTTGTTTTAAAGATTTTACATGTGATACCTTTATATTTTACTTTGTAGAACATGTACAGAATTTTAACATCTTTACGTTTTTTATTTTATCTTGTTGTGCTTTAAGTTTACGTTTATTTGGAAGGATTTATCATTTTTTTACATTTTTGAACATTGCCATTATATTTTAGTTGGCACCAGTTGGCACCAGACAGTATTGCACTGAGATGCAGTTAAACGCTACTACTATTACTGCTACAATTAAAAAAAGATAATCTGTTTCCGTGTCTTTTTTCATCAGTTTTGATCCCGGACTTGTAATAGTTGATCGTCACAACACGTCCAATTAAAAAACAAAAACTAAAAATAAATAAAGGTGTACATTTTGATTATTCATTTATCGGTAGTACGATATATTTTCTGCCTATTTGGCAATTTAAAGCTTCTGAATGTTCAATATAATGGTGCTTCCATAAGTTTATTATAGGAATTGTATTAACACCGTGTGTCCTGAAGCAAGAAGCTGACGAAATATTAATGCTCTATTGACAGATAAAATAAATAAAAAGCAGGCCTTTCCTCGCTGCAGTTTCAAACAATTCCGGGTCGAGAGTTAGATATGCAAGGTGGTTTCCTGCGAGGATGGGGTGGATGGGTAGATGAAATCAAAAGTGCTGAATCATCCAAGATGCAGTACTTTATTCATTGTTCAGTTATTGTAAAATTCAAGACAAAATTGGACAGATTCAGTGGATTGACAAGTTTCATAGATGTTTGGAATCAACCAGCAACGATGTTAATGATAGCAGTTGCCGCTGCATCCTGTTCGAGCAAGCCAAATGGTAAAAGTTATGCAGTCAACAAATGTGCAAGTATATCATCTCAGTTGCACCAATAGATTCGGAAATACGCTCTTATCATGCAGGTCCATTGAACGCAGTACTCTTGTTTATCTATATTTTAAAGATAGCATTAGTAAGTAGGGCGAAATGATTGAAGGTATGTCTCTAAAAGTGATTATCTCTGTGAAGAAACACAATCTCTTTTATGAAGCAAATACGTGAGCGCCAGGGAAAATTTGTCAACAAGACATATTCCTCAAAATTCATCAAGGAAGTTCGTTTTGCAATTTTCATGTAAGCATTTGAGAGGTACTAGAGAAATGGTTGAAGGCCGCATCTGTGAGAACACAATGCATCCGTCTTTCACAAATCATATCAGAAATAATTAGGGTTATCGATACTGAAGCAAACAATATTACGACATGACCAAATTAACAAACTGAAACCAATTGAAAGGTTCTTGACTGATATTTGAATATCCATTGTATTTCAGTATTGTAGATGGATTTTAGCAATGGATATCAAATGTTAACGCATAGGGATGATGTACAATCCCATTGCTAGTTATATTGTATGCCCACAATGCGTGCAGAGGAGACTTTGTGTGCATATTTAAATGATTTGATTGGACATTCACGCCAGGAAACCATTTTGTCAAATATTTGCGCATTTTTGACTGTTTGGACTTTGAATTCGGTTTTTTGTTGTTATGAACACTTGTTAAAGTAGCACGAAAAACAAGAATGGTGTAATGTACAAAATGAATGCTGTGAACAAAATATTTAATGATTTTTGCAATTTATTTAATCATGTAGTAATAAAGAATTTCCAGAATTGCAATAGTGTAGAATTTATATTTAAAAAATAGTCGAGAAAATAATTTTCAAGTTTACCCTATGGATGTTGGTTTCGTTATTGTAGAATTGATTCTTTTAAATTTAGTGAGGGTAAATTTAAAATGGACAGATTCTGCAACATAAGGAGTCTGCAGGTTATAATTGTTATTTGTAATATACATATGATTTCATTCATTATGCTTAGGAATGTATCGAGTCTGTTTCCTTAGGATCTGTAGGGAAGTTTCGTACATGTAGACGGATAAAGAAACTATAGTTACTGACTATTATCATTTATATAAAATTGTAAGGAATCTTTAATTATCATTGACTGTGTATAATGTGTTCTTGGTATCCATGTACTGACTTGGCGGGAGGACACTTGCTGAGTAGGTTTGGCGTGAAATATGTGTCCAGAATGTGTCAAATACTCTGGAGGTGTTTAAAGTCCAAGATCAGTTGTACAGGGAGTCCAATTAGTCCCTATCAGGGGTTGTCTTATTTAGGACTATCAATCTAACTACCTCGACAGCTGGGCAATCCAGCATTACAAATCTTCTAAACCCTTGGTTTGTTCAAGAACACTCTACTACACAAATTTCAAGAAGTATCAACAAATTCAATCTTGACAAACCCGCAATGGTAATAACAAGCTTTGAGCGTTAACTATATGCATGTGTGATATATTTTTTAACATTAAATCTATATTCAATGCAATTATAAGGTTTTCCTTGTTCAGTAAAGAAGGCGAAATCATTATGATAATATGTCACAATTTTAAATCAAATTTCTAAGTAGGTGGTAGAAGGTATATACACATTTGCCAAATACATAAAGAGGTAAACTATTTGATACTTTAAGTCTGCATAAAAGATAAATGAAGCAGAAAGTGACCAACTGCAACTATTTGGATGGTAAATGGACTGATTTGATTTTAAATGTGAGGGAACACTTAGTATCAAGGAACATTGATGACAACGATAATATTATTATTATTATTTCATAAACTTATTGCATGGTACTTTCACTCTTAATATCTGAACATAACTTTAGTTCCTGGTGATACATGTAGTTCGATGCCGAAATATATATTTATAGCACACTTCTGTGACACTTCAAACATGTGCTTACCTATTTAGTAAATTGCCATTAGTTAGAAAACATAACAACTGGAAATAGATAAATACCTGTATTACCCAAACAGAAATATGAATTTTAGGCTTTCGGCGAAGCTTTGATTTTGAAAATTTCAAAACTTTGCAACAATAGACATGTTTAGATATCAACCAAAAACTGCAAAGCATGTAAGGATGTTGTATAAATTCTATTTTGAAACAACTTAAAGCAGAATTTGCCACCAATGTTTTGAAAAGGCCATATATCCCTTGATCAATATTATTTTAACAATTGTCCAAAAAAATATCCAATGAATATATAAGAAAACAATGTTGAATACCACCTTTCACATTAACTAAAACACACTAATTTGCACTGAACTAAGTATTGTTTTCATTTTCCCCGTTACCCCGATTATAATGATTCTGTATGCATCTAATACCATTCATTGACAAGAATGACCGCCTCCAAAAAACGTTACATCGTTTCAGAGCTTCACCATGAGGGATATATAATAATAGTACATACAGTCTGGATTAAATATTTACTTCCACATCAGTGTTTACTATCAATAATATACACTGTATATCATGAACACCTTTGTATGTTGCCTTATGATGAAAAGACTAATTTCCAAAGATTGAATATTAAATAATTATGTAGCCATCATACTATAGTCATCATACTCAATTACTATATTTTATACATCATGGTCAGTGAACACTTTTTAAAGTTCACAATAAAGAACGCTGAATTTCTTCAATTTCAATTCATTTAAACTGGGAATAGTCTAGGTTCTTGCTTGGCTCAAAATTTCAAGCAAATTGATTTCAACGATCTGTCTTAATAAGGCGAGGCGATGGGAAAATAGGGAGAAGTTGATGTACGTATGTATAGGGTTTAACGGCACGTCACTGCAATCCTGGCTATATTGTGCGAATTAAAAGTATACTTCTAAAAATATAAAGGAAACAATTGCAAAAACGTGTAGGATTTAGAAATCAAATTTATGTAACGGCAACACCAGTTCATAACAAAATAATTTCATCAACAACTGATTGGCTACTGGCTTGGCAAGTGAAATACTATAAAACACAAGAAATAGTATAACATGCAAATAGTATAATATACAAGCAAAAATACTCATCATACGATATAAATATAAAGAATTCTCTTTCTTATGTTTGAAAACCTGCTGCATAACTTCGGTTGTAGAATCATGCAATGTGTTTATTTTATAATTTTGTAAACTTCACCAAACAATTGACGAAGTTCGAAAGATTATGGTTTCAATATATGAACACTATTGTGTGAGCACAAATACCAAAGGATTTCGAACCAGTATCGCCGACTTTCCTTTTTTTTCATGTCTTGGGCAGCCCCATAACATCCAATAGTATGACAGACTCCTCTCAACGATATAAAAATGGAAGCCACACAAAGGACAAGAATCCTATGAGAAATTTAGAATTTTTGTTGTTGTTGTTGAGTACTGAGCTAGTTAAACAGGTGAAGTTCAACACGCGAGGTTTAACAGGTGAGACTGAATCAATATTCGACTCTCTAAAAAGATAACGTTTTATAGCATGAATGTAACCTCCTAAGATTGTACTACAAGGGGAAATGAGTACAGATGTAATTCAAAAAGAATCGAAAGCAATGTAACCTAATCATCCAGTTTAAGATCACAGCGTACAGTGTGAGATGAGTCAGGTAATACCTGCAAAAACGCGTCTATCAAGGCAAAGTGCTATTTTAACCACATACAAATCCTGTATCCTTAGATTCCAGACAATTTTTATTGCTCTGAATATTGATTTGCCACAGACATGGAAGTGACAAGGTACGAAAAAGATCATACTGTTCCTAGCCTATCTATTTATCAATCAATCAATCTATCTATCTATCTAACTATCTATCTATCTGACATTCATTTGGCACGCATGCTTACTCTTATGCATACATTCATGCATAATTACTACATACATACTTACTCGATATGTGACTTGGAGAGATTATTTGTCTATGTAAAACACTCAAATTTTGTTTGCAACTTATTACATTATGTTGTGTCATCAATACAGTTATAATGACAAGAATATCTCTAACGTGAAGATAAAGCTGTATGTAATGGGCCTAGTAAGCTAGTTTGAAATAAATAATTCATACAACTACATGGATATCCACAATTCCTTGTTTTTATTTATAACGCAAATGTGATTTCACAGGTGAGCTTATACTGAAATATCACGATGTAAACCGAGAATACTCATCTAAGGTTATTTCCTGTGCTAAATTTATATTTTTATAATGATCATTAAAAGCAATTTCCTTTTAATTTAGTGAAAGTGAAGCGAATGACTGTGCTTGTACTAGGTGGTAAATTACCTCGCACTGTTGATTAATTCCCCGCCGCATATATATGTACATTAAACTATTTACAACTAGGAAGCATAATAAGCGGAACACTCAGAAAGGGCCATGTATTACATTCTAACGCATATATAATAGCTGAAACCCAGATTGTATTCTATCGGTTTAAGATCTGTTTTGCATTTAAATCATGTAGAAAAGTGCTAAAGTTAAGGCAATTCAGTAAACTATTTTTCATATGTTCCTGACAAAAAATATGCAATAATCTGACAGTCTCTGTATCGTTTATCTATGACAAGGTAAATATACATAACAAACGTGATTGTGGACTCATTAAGCTCTCAGGAAAGTTGAATAAGGACACTGAAAACGAAACTTGATAATTTCCAAAAATAACCTACTTTCGTTTCCGGCACACATTTTCAAGAAATGATGGGTAGCTCACATCGATTTTTAATAATAGTAATATGTTGTTTTTAAGGACTTGTCAACATACTTTGTTTTGCAAAATTAGCAACTGCTATAAATATGAAGAATATTGATTTTTAAATGTCTTTCCACAAAGATTCCGCTTCCCTAAAAAACTATAGGTGCGATAAAAGTGATTTGCTATCACAACCATATCATTTTCAATTTCAAACTATAAGCCATTTTCGACAATGTCACCTCCTACTTTGTGGCTTCTGTAGCTATTTTTCATTATTCAAGCATAGGTCTACATATATTTCTGAATCTGGGTCTCTGCGAAATACAGCATCAACATATATGATACAAACCTGTTTTTCACATTGTATGGACATCAGCAGTCATCACGTATGTGCTTAAAATATGAAATACATGTCCTGTTTTCATTGGTAAGCTCATAAACCTTCCTGGTTGGCCATTGTTAAATTCCAAGCCGAGGCAGCGGTTGGCTGATGGGGTTAAACAATCATGACATGTAAAACTTGAAAAACCTTCTGCAATTCAATCATGTTAAGGTATTGAGCAGCTCTCACTCCATTAAAATGTGTACTTTGGAATTATAGTTATAAAGTCAGATTAACAGCAATTCAGATGAACATATAGTTGGACTTTATATATCATTACCATATGCGTGGAATATTAATCACGTGTTGAGCTACTGGTAGTAATATACATAAATCTATTATATGCATATATCACCCTTTGTGGGTACTTGTATACCTTTGCTTGATCTTAGTTTGAAAGAGGGTTTATTTGTTTATCTACATTCACTTCACGTGAAACTGAAAACAGCTACCAATCAGATTTTCGTGTACACAAATACTCTCTTAAAACCGTATAGTTGAAATCTTGCTTTTTGTCTGCCAATGTTTCTTTCTATTGTTGAGGTGAAACTATATCTGTCTGTATACAATTGGCACAAATAGATTTGATGATCTATACTAGGATCAGAGTTCAACCGCGTTAATTGTGCAAAGTGCAGAATGAAATTAATACTTGACTATATTATCTTGTAGGGATACCACATTTTATTAATGATTCTTTCCAAACTTCCGAGAAAATACGAAATTTATTTCCGAAGAAAGCAATCATTCTCAACAGCTGTTGTTCAATTTACTACCAATTGATGAGCAGAAATTAATTATATTATAACGCTCCCCATCCTCCACATCCTTTAAGCAGAATATGTGTATATTTATATTATGTTGTCTCTGTAAAGTTATCTTACTTACTTTATTTCCTTTGGTAGTGTTTATGTTTTGCCTGTGTGAAATGATTGTGTTGTTTCGTTTACGTCAGAGAGAGAGAGAGAGAGAGAGAGGGAGGGAGTAGAGATCGGTAGACAGATAGAGAGATAGCGTGTGATACGACAATGTTTAAATATGAAGATATTTCCTTTTGTCAGGAAGAAAACAAAGATGTCGGTGTGACACAATATGCATGGATGTAATTTATAGGTCACCTATCCTGGTCACTTTCTAGATATAACACAGACATCAAAGAAGAAATTTACATCTGAATAGTTCTGGCTCCAATATATGATCGAAATTCACGGTTAGTATTTTCTCTGTTGCTTTAAGTCCATTTGTATCAAATTTAATTTTGTCTTCTATTGCCAAATCTGAAGTTTATTTTTAAAAATATTTTCCAATATAGTGCTTAAAACCATGCCCCGTTTGTCATTTTTATTCTAAGAACAGGAAGAGACTATTTATAAAACTGGTTTTGCATTCAATATTGACATTCATTACGACCTATTCCTTATGCTACTATTTCATCTTTGATTCAGGAAATCTTAGGTGTCGATTTTTCGTCATAACTGGACGTCTATATAGTATCAATCACTCACGAAAACACTGGCCTACCAACCATCAATATAGTATCAACCACTCACGAAAACGCTAGCCTACAGAACATCAAAATACACTTCTAGTATCACTCAATCACGAAAATCCTGGCCTACAGATCGTCAATGTAATATCAATCAATCACAAAACTGCTGGCCTAAAAACCATCAATAATGCCGTATACATGCAATACAAAAGATTTCCCCAATCAGATCAACTGACTGTATGAGTAATTTCTAATATATGCCTAAAATATTCATATAAATACATAAATAAAGGAGTATTAAATTAATAGGATAAAGGTTATTCATGTTTCTTACCTCATTTTAATAAAGTTATATGTGCCGTGGTTTTCATTAATTTTTTTACATAATATAAAGCATTTTATCATATAGTAAAACTTATGAACTTTTATCGTTTTCTGCACATGCATAGTTCCTTGGGAGTCAGAGAGCACCTTAACTCTATTCCACGAGTTTTTGCGCGTATCTTTGAAGTTTAGGCGACACTGTCAAATAGTCAAATAAATAAAGGCCTTGTGCCTTAAGTTGCACTGACGATAAAAATGGACATTGGTTTAAGATCTGGACAGTTTGCTCAGAGAGAAATGGGGTACTCAATAATTCGACACCAATTTTGCTATCATATGAACACACGTTAGATGATGGCTTTCGTTTTCAATTTTGGGAATATGTATTACATGACTGTGCTCAATACCCTATGACGGGGTTAAAATTGAATCTTCTTTAACCAACAGCTAGGAAGAACTGAAAATGTATACAATGTGGCAGAGCATGAATTAAACCTTTCACCATTCATCAATTGAATCCGATCGTACATCCATTAAATTCACCATCTTAAGCATAAGTCTAAGCATAAGTCATTTGACTACAAAAGCATAATATATAACAACTCACATATTCCTAAACTTTAGTTCCTTATACATGTAGTTCGATGCCTAATATATATTTATAGCACACTTCTGTGACACTTCAAACATGTGCTTACCTATTAGTAGATTGCATTAGTTTGAAAACATAACAACTGGAAATAGTTACACAGCAAAGTAAATACCTGTATTACCCAAACAGAAATATGAATTTTTCGCTTTCGGCGAAGCTTTGATTTTGAAAATTTCAAAACTATGCAACAATAGACATGTTTAGAAATCAACCAAAAACTGCAAAGCATGTAAGGACGTTGTTGAAATTCTATTTTGAAACAACTTAAAGCAGAATTTGCCACCAATGTTTTGAAAAGGCCATATATCCCTTGATCAATATTATTTTAACAATTGTCCGAAATAATACCCAATGAATATATAAGTAAACAATGTTGAATACCACCTTTCACATTAACTAAAACACATTAATTTTCACTGAACTAAGTATTGTTTTCATTTTCCACGTTACCCCGATTATAATGATTATGTATGCATCTAATACCATTCATTGACAAGAATGACTGCCTCTAATAAACGTTACATTGTTTCAGAGCTTCACCATGAGGGATATATAATATTAGTACATACAGTCTTGATTAAATATTTACTTCCACATCAGTGTTTACTATCAAAAATATACACTGTACATCATGAACACCTTTGTATGTTGCATTATGATGAAAAGACTAATTCCCAAAGATTGAATAATAAATAATTATGTAGCCATCATACTATAGTCATCATTCTCAATTACTATATTTTATACATCATGGTCAGTGAACACTTTTTAAAGTTCACAATAAAGAACGCTGAATTTCTTCAATTTCAATTCATTTAAACTGGGAATAGTCTAGGTTCTTGCTTGGCTCAAAATTTCAAGCAAATTGATTTCAACGATCTGTCTTAATAAGGCGAGGCGATGGGAAAATAGGGAGAAGTTGATGTACGTATGTATAGGGTTTAACGGCACGTCACTGCAATCCTGGCTATATTGTGCGAATTAAAAGTATACTTCTAAAAATATAAAGGAAACAATTGCAAAAACGTGTAGGATTTAGAAATCAAATTTACGTAACGGCAACACCAGTTCATAACAAAATAATTTCATCAACAACTGATTGGTTACTGGCTTGGCAAGTGAAATACTATAAAACACGAGAAACAGTATAACGTACAAATAATAAAATATACAAGCAAAAATACTCATCATACCATAAAAATATAAAGAATTCTCTTTCTTATGTTTGAAAACCTGCTGCATAACTTCGGTTGTAGAATCATGCAATGTGTTTATTTTATAATTTTGTAAACTTCACCAAACAATTGACGAAGTTCGCAAGATTATGGTTTCAATATATGAACAGTATGGTATGAGGACAAATACCAAAGGATTTCGAACCAGTATCTCCGACTTTACATTTGCTTCATGTCTTGGGCAGCCCCATAACATCCAATAGTATGACAGACTCCTCTCAACGGTATAAAAATGGAAGCCACACTAAAGGACAAGAATCCTATGAGAAATTTAGATTTTTTTTGTTGTTGTTGTTGAGTACTGAGCTAGTTAAACAGGTGAAGTTCAACACGCGAAGTTCAACAGGTGAGACTGAATCAGTATTCGACTCTCTAAAAATAAAAGCGTTTTATAGCATGAATGTAACCTCCTAAGATTGCACTACAAGGGGAAATGAGTACAGATGTAATTCAAAAAGAATCGAAAGCAATGTAACCTAATCATCCAGTTTAAGATCACAGCGTACAGTGTGAGATGAGTCAGGTAATACCTCCAAAAACGCGTCTATCAAGGCAAAGTGCTATTTTAACCACATACAAATCCTGTATCCTTAGATTCCAGACAATTTTTATTGCTCTGAATATTGATTTGCCACAGACATGGAAGTGACAAGGTACGAAAAAGATCATACTGTTCCTAGCCTATCTATTTATCAATCAATCAATCTATCTATCTATCTAACTATCTATCTATCTGACATTCATTTGGCACGCATGCTTACTCTTATGCATACATTCATGCATAATTACTACATACATACTTACTTGATATGTGACTTGGAGAGATTATTTGTCTATGTAAAACACTCTCAAATTTTGTTTGCAACTTATTACATTATGTTGTGTCATCAATACTGTTATAATAACAAGAATATCTCTAACGTGAAGATAAAGCTGTATGTAATGGGCCTAGTAAGCTAGTTTGAAATAAATGATTTATACAACTACATGGATATCCACAAATCATTGTTTTTATTTATAACGCAAATGTGATTTCAAAGGTGAGCTTATACTGAAATATCACGATGTAAACCGAGAATACTCATCTAAGGTTATTTCCTGTGCTAAATTTATATTTTTATAATGATCATTTAAAGCAATAACCTTTTAATTTAGTGAAAGTGAAGCGAATGACTGTGCTTGTACTAGGTGGTAAATTACCTCGCACTGTTGATTAATTCCCCGCCGCATATATATATGTACATTAAACTATTTACAACTAGGAAGCATAATAAGCGGAACACTCAGAAAGGGCCATGTATTACATTCTAACGCATATATAATAGCTGAAACCCAGATTGTATTCTATCGGTTTAAGATCTGTTTTGCATTTTAATCATGTAGAAAAGTGCTAAAGTTAAGGCAATTCAGTAAACTATTTTTCATATGTTCCTGACAAAAAATATGCAATAATCTGACAGTCTCTGTATCGTTTATCTATGACAAGGTAAATATACATAACAAACGTGATTGTGGACTCATTAAGCTCTCAGGAAAGTTGAATAAGGACACTAAAAACGAAACTTGATAATTTCCAAAAATAACCTACTTTCGTTTCCGGCACACATTTTCAAGAAATGATGGGTAGCTCACATCGATTTTTAACAATAGTAATATGTTGTTTTTAAGGACTTGTCAACATACTTTGTTTTGCAAAATTAGCAACTGCTATAAATATGAAGAATATTGATTTTTAAATGTCTTTCCACAAAGATTCCGCTTCCCTAAAAAACTATAGGTACGATAAAAGTGATTTGCTATCACAACCATATCATTTTCAATTTCAAACTATAAGCCATTTTCGACAATGTCACCTCCCTACTTTGTGGCTTCTGTAGCTTTTTTTCATTATTCAAGCATAGGTCTACATATATTTCTGAATCTGGGTCTCTGCGAAATACAGCATCAAAATATATGATACAAACCTGTTTTTCACATTGTATGGACATCAGCAGTCATCACGTATGTGCGTAAAATATGAAATACATGTCCTGTTTTCATTGGTAAGCTCATAAACCTTCCTGGTTGGCCATTGTTAAATTCCAAGCCGAGGCAGCGGTTGGCTGATGGGGTTAAACAAGCATGACATGTAAAACTTGAAAAACCTTCTGCAATTCAATCATGTTAAGGTACTGAGCAGCTCTCACTTCATTAAAATGTGTACTTTTTAATTTATAGTTATAAAATCAGATTAACAGCAATTCAGATGAACATATATGAGCCCGGTAGTTGGACTTTAGATACCATTACCAGATGCGTGAAATATTCTCACGTGTTAGGCCACTGGTAGTAATATACATAAATCTATTATATGCATATATCACCCTTTGTGGGTACTTGTATACCTTTGCTGGATCTCAATTTGAAAGAGAGTTTATTTGTTTATCTACATCCACTTCACGTGAAACTGGAAACAGCTACCAATCAGATTTTTGTATAAATAAATACTCTCTTAAAACCATATAGCTGAAATCTTGCTTTTTGTCTGCCTATGTTTCTTTCTATTGTTGAGGTGAAACTATATCTGTCTGTATACAATTGGCCCAAATAGATTTGATGATCTATACTAGAATCAGAGTTCAACCGCGTTAATTGTGCAAAGTGCAGAACTATATTATCTTGTAGCTAGTTTAAAACACATATGACTTTGGTCTGCATGTGTACACGTGTTTTCATCAGTGTAAAACCAAGAATGGGGGAGTATTATAACTTCAGATAGATACGAAATTAGAATATGTGACTATTGGTTTATCATGAGATTTATTCAGTTATTCATATGCACAATTTCGTAATATCTTTTTCTACCGATACGTACGGTACCTAAGCTAACCCCCTTGCTAGTTTTATATAAGTGGGAGACCATTTGTAGTAGCCACAGCCCTGTCTGTAACGTATGCTATTCATAATAACACAGCCTAGTATCGCCAGTTCAAAGAGTAACATGATCTTAGTGAATACTAGTAGGTCATGTGCGGCTACATGTGTGTATTTGATATAATAATTAAACAAAATAATTCAGACGTTTAAACACACATTGATTATCAGAGATAACTTATAATTAGGGAAGAGCGATTATTGGTGGCTGAAGGAGCTTTAAAATATGATTCCAGATAGAGCACCGTTTGATGCAGAAATATAAAGTTGTGCGTGCCATAATTAGAACATGGAAGAAATAAGATACCTAAATATAAAATAAACAATTCCAAGCTAATCTCTATAGTTTAAATCGTGGGACAGAAGGAGAAATTACACATGAGATGATCCCAGTAGATATTTGGTTATATGCATCAATAAACGATCATGGGATGCAGTTGGAAGTATTTAGACTTTAAATTAAGTGTTGACATTGCTCGATATTCATTACAAACAATACAATTAGTAGCGCAAACATGCATCATTTTAATTCAAATTTCCTGTTATTACTTATGTTAACAAATAATCTGTCCCGGCCTTAGAGGGATCCGGATGGTGAAGAGTGTAAACCCACTTGATTGGTCTGATCCAGGAAGACGACAATGGAAAATGGGACTCTACTGGTTTGTGCCTGCACACATCCCTACCTATTGTGAATGAGGAGGGAAAGATTGATGTAGACAAATGAGTCTACTCTCTTTTTCACCCAAGAGGCACAGTGTACCTATGGTACCAGAGTAGAGTTTGCCGACCTATGTAAGTCTCAAGAATGAGTAACACAGGAGGCAGGTGTTTAAGCAGGCATGGATAAGCAGTTGCAGAATCTTTTCTGATCCTGTCCTATTTATCCCTACCTAGTGTGAATGAGGAGGGAAGGATTGATGTAGGAAAATGAGTCTACTCTATTTTTTCCAGAGTGGCACATTGTACTAAAGTACCAGAGTGGATTTTGCCTTCCTATGTAAGCCACAGGAATGAGCAACAGAGAAGGCAGTTGTTTAAGCAGGTTTCCTGGGACTTCAACTGAAGACTTCACCAGTCATCTGAAGGTCCTGGCCAACCTCTGTTGCTAGATAAGAAACAAGATATGTCTCTGAATCCCAATTACGGTTACACAATGGATTTGGTTAACTTTCTGAAAGAATTCAGTGAAGTAACCTTGTGCAGAGGTAAGGAAATCTGTCTATGTTACTACTACTATCATCAAATAAGTTTCTCAAATGTTAAAGAGAAAAGGGAACCTGCCTCTTCTATTGAGAATTAATCAACCTTCTGAAGGACCTGAGTCAGTTCCAACTGTAGGCATACTGGTAACATAATACGGCAGACTCGTAATAGCTTGGATCCCAAAGGGACTGAGCAAATCAGTTTGATAGATCAATAGTACCAGTGAGGCGTAGTAAAGATGATATCTGTCTGGAAGCCTATCAGCATAACTAGACACTAGGTACGGGACAGAGCTTTTTGGTGCCACGGCCACTACAAATAAGAGAACTGCAGATAAAACATGATACGCCCATCCCGTGTCCTTTTTGTTACTAATGACCTTGACCACTGAGCTACGTATTTGACTGTTATGTGATAGGGTACGGACCTGGTTACAACTTCATGAAAGTATCTGCATTAAATAAAATTTGACAGCCTGGATAAGAAAACGAGCCAGTGACTCGCATTATCCCTTTTTGACCTTAAGATAGGGATATTACACACGAATACACGAGATACTCTCGAGGCAAGATATATAACAGGCTACATGTTTTAGGACTTTTCTTTGCTTCTGTATTGCTCCTATTTTTAGCTGCCTGCATTCAGAATCAATATTTCCACATCTCGGCGTATATTGGAACCCCCACTATACAGCCAAACCTACAATGTGTTTGATCTATGTGCGCAGACACCATAAAATCCATGTCTAACTTGGGAAGGATGTCCTAGAAATAGATACTATTTAGCCAACATACAAAATAGTTCTGTATCAAGAGGAACACATATCGAAAAATGCAAAGGGTGTTGAACCATTCTCTCTCTCTCAGATAGATGTCCGCGGCCGCCCCAAAACATCCAATAAAACATCCAATAATCAGACACATTAATTCATCTCCACGGAATGAAAATGGAAGCCACACAAAAGGTCAACAACCCTACGATAAATTTAAAAGATATGATTTATTTTCTGAACACTGAACGACATAGTTTACTTTTTAAAATTGCCTTTCCAAACACGAGCAGTGAAACAGGTGAGACTCAATCAATATTCGACAATGTAATTATATAACGTTTTGTAGTATGAATGTAACCTCTTAAGATTGTACTAAAATTCAAAACGAATCGAAAGCCATGTAACCTAATCATCCAGTTTTAAATCACAGCGTACAGTGTGAGATGAGCCAGGTAATACCTGCAAGAATGCGTCTATTAAGCAAAGTTCTATTTTAACCATATTCAAATCTTGCATCCTCCTTAGATCCCAGACAAATGTAATTGCTCTGAATATTGACTTGCCACAGACACGGAGGTGACAAGGTACATAAATCTATCTATCTGAAATTCATTGTACGCATGCGTACTCTTAGACATACATAGATGCATAATTACTACATACATGCTTACTTGAAATATGAATTGAAGAGATTATTTGTTTATGCGAAGCACTCAAACAATTTGTTTGCAATTTATTACATTATGTTGTGTCATAAATACAGATATAATGACAAGATCTCTAACGTAATGACAAAGGTGTATGAAGTGGGCCTAGAAAGCTAGTTTGGAAACAGATTATTTATAAAAACTACCCGTACATCCACAATTACTTGTTTTAATTTATAACTCAAATGTGATTACAATGGTGAGCTTATACTGAAATATCACGATGTAAAAAGAAAATACTCAGTTAAGTTTATTTGCTTTACAAATTTTCTATTTTAATAACGACCAGAAAATGCAATTTCCTTTTGATTTAGAGAAAGTGAAGCTTGTGCTTGTGCCAGGCCGCGAATCTCTGACCTCTCACTGTTGATTAATTCCCCCACTCCATCCTAGTGTATATGTAAGCTAAACTATTTACAACCAGGAAACACATTAAGCAAAACACTCAGAAAAGCTATGTATTTCACTCTAACGCATATATAATGGCTGAAGTATGATTCTATTATATCGGTTTAAGATCAGTTTTGCATGCTAGATCATGTAGTATGCGAAAGTTGAGGCAATTATGTAAACGATAGTTACACTGACACAAATATATGCAATAGTCTTACGATCTGTGTATCGTCTATTAATGACATAATAAAACGAGGTTATGCGTCCATTAAACGCAGAGGAAAGTTGAATGAGTACAATGAAAAATTAATCTTGATATTTTCCGGAAAACAAGAAAACCTGCTTTCTTTTTTTCCATTATTAAAAGATGAGGGTAGCCTCATATCGATTTTTAAGAATAGCAATAAGTTGTTTTTAACGATTTGCAGAATTACTGTTTTGGAAAATGAGGAAATGGTATAATTATGAAGAATATTTATCTTCAGATATCTTTCATCAAAGATTCAGTTTCCATAAAAAAAACGATAGGTGCGATAAATGTCATTTGCTATCACAACCACAGCATTTTTATTTGCAAACTATGAACCATTTGCGACAATGTCACCTGTTACTCTGTAGATTCTGTAGCTATTTTACGTTATTCAAGTATAGGTCTACATATATTTCTGAATATGGGTCTCTGCGAAATAGTGTGTTAAAATATATGACACAAACCTGTTTTTCACATTGTATGGGCATCATCAGTCATCACGTATGTGCGTAAAATATGAAATATCCTGTCCTGTTTTCATTGGTAAGCTCATAAAACGTCCTGGTTGGCTATTGATAAAATCCAAGGCGAGGCAGCGGTTGGCGGAAAGGGGTAAATAAGCATGACATGTAAAACTTGAAAAACCTTCTGAAATTCATTTATGTTAAGGTATTGACCAGCTCTCACTCCATTAAAATGTGTACTTTTGAGTTATAGTTATAAAATCAGATTTACAACAAGTAAGATGAACATGAGTGGGCTCGTTATTTTGACTTTATATCATTACCATATGCGTAGAATATTAATCACGTGTTAGGCCATTGGTACTAATACAGTTAAGTCTAGTATATCCATATATCTCCCTTTGTGAGTACGTGAGCACTTTTGGTGGATCTCTAGTTTAAAAAGGTTAATTTGTTTATCTACATCCACTTCACGTGAAACTGAAAACAACTACCAATCAGATTGTCGTATAAACACATAATCTCTTAAAAATCGCATAGTCAAAATCTTTATTTTTATCTACTAGTGGTTCTTTCTATTCTTGCGGTGAAACCGTATCTGTCTGTAGACATTGGCACAACTAGATGAGATGACCTATGCTAGGGTCAGAGGTCAGCGTCGTTAATTATGCCTATTTGATAATGAAATTATTACTTGACTGTATTATCTTGTAAGGTTACTACTTTTTATAAATCATTCTCAACATTTTTTGTTTCATTTATTACCAATCAATGAGCAGAAATTATATATATTAAAACGCTTTGCCATCGTCCACGTGCTTTATGCAGAATATCTGTATATTTATATTACGTTGTTTCCATAAAATTCTCTCACTTACTTTATTTCTATTGGTGGTGTTTATGTTTTACCAGTTTTCGTTTACGTCAGAGAGAGAGAGAGAGAGAGAGAAAAGAGATGTGGACAGACAGATGTTTCGTGTGAGATACTACAATATTTAAATATGCTCCGGCTTCTTAAACATATTTCAATGTGTCAGGGAGAAAACAAAAATGGCAGAGTGACACAATATGCATGGATGTCATTGATGCACGGTTAATGTTTTCTCTCTTTTATATGCATTATTGAAGATAGGGAAACTAAAGCATGTTTATCTTATTTGCGAGTTTATTCTGCACAGCATAACTGCCTGCTTTTTCTTTTTTTTACTCATCACTCAAATCTATTTACGATATATGGCGCTGCAATATACTGGAGTAAACATTTTTCAGCACAATCTAGGGAGTGTCATACCCAATTTCAACTGTAGTTCTGGAATCTTACCGTATAAGCCAGAAATGATTCAATTACCCTACAATGGAAGGATAGTATAACGGTCAACAGGTCAAATAAATTTAGCAGCATTTTAAGGGTAAATATACCATTTTAGAATGCCTCAATCAATTGTCAAAGCTCTACTTATATTATACAAGACATCTACTACGGTGCTTCATTTGTAAATGTAACATACGATCGATTACGGTATCGCTGCTTACCAATTCTGTGAGGACTCACCATCTACACATAAACAAATCGAGTACAACTGAAAACAACATAGACCCTAATCTGTCGTCTCATAACGCGCAGGCAGATCAGGGTCTATGTTGTTTGTTCTACTGAATACTCCTAACAAACTGTAGAGACTCAGATCTGCCGGCGCATAGTGCGACAGCAGATCTGTCTGTGCAGTTTGCAGATAGAATTGAGTAATAAGCGATTACTAACGGTATGTCCTCGTTGCTTTGCAATAATGATTGCAATTTAAGTAGCTTCCAGCCAAAATCTTCCTATTTAAGCTGTCTAGTAATATACAAAGAAGAACTGAAGGTCAAACTAATAAGGGATTAATTGGCGTTGTGTAGGTTATAGACCCACGTATGTGGTGGATGGTGAAGGATGTAAACCCATTGGATTGGTTTGATCCAGGGAGGCGACAGTGAATCATTGAATTCAACTGGCTCGTGGCTCCATGCAACCCTACATAATGTGCATCGGGGGGGGGGGGGGGAAGGAATAACGTGACAAAATGGGTCTACTCTTTTCACTAAAGGGGTCCACTGTACCTTTGGAATCAGAGAGAAGTTTGCTTACCATGTAAGTCTCAAGAATAAGTAACAGAGGAGGCGGGTGTTTGGAATTTGCAGAGCCTTATCTGACCCCATCCGACCTTGTAGATTAAGTCAGGTCTGTCACCTTTGTCACCAAAGGGGCATTGGCATGCCGTGCTACCTTAGTACAGGCTGTCAGTTGGTCTCTTAAGATATACGGTATTCAACTATTGGTTTACCTTGGAGCTGTGGCCAGATCATCACTCTGGTTTGTATTTGTTTTATTATTTTAGTATTTTACTACTAGTAGTACGCTTTTACTGGGTATGATGTTTATGCAAATTATCCGACTAATAATTATATTTATTGTAGACATAGACAATATACATATTGCACGTTCTAGAGAACACTTAGATTACATGTTGAACATGTTGTAGGTTGTGATTTCACGGCATAAGGAAGGTGACCCAGATTACAATGTACACTCTGTAATATAATGTAAGCCTCTGCAGTTGTGACCCTTCTACATCTAAACTTCCTGTTGACACAATCACAATTTCCAATAAATTAAAAGCACGTGAAAGGCATGTAAACATTTCTCACCCACCCACCTCATAACAGATCAAACACCATTTTTCTATGATTCTGTGAAATCTTGTTTTCTGTATGTTTCAATTTTTTTAATTTTAACTACCTGCCATACAAGCTTGAGGATAAAATGTCAGTTTTGAGATGCAGAATGGGACATTGTTGTCGGAGCTGAAGGAGAAATTGCACATGAAACTTTCCAGTAGATATCTGGATATATGCATCAATAAACGATCATGGGATGTAGTTGGAAGTATTTAGACTTTAAATTAAGTGTTGACATAACTCCATATTCATTACTGGCAAAACAATTAGCAGCGCAAACATGCATCATTTTAATTAAAAATTTCCTGTTATTACTTATGTTAACAAATAATCTGTCGTAGCTAGAGTCATACGGATGGTGAAGGGTGTAACCCACTGTATTGGTTTGATCCAGGAAGACTATAACGGATCATGGGACTCTACTGGCTTGTGCCCGCAAATATTCCTACTTAGTGTGAATGTGGAGGGAAAGATTGATGTAGACAAATGAGTGAAGTCTCTTTTTCACCCGAGAGGCACAGTGTACCTATGATACCAGAGGGGAGTTTGCCGACCTATGTAAGTCTCAAGAATGAGTAACACAGGAGGCAGGTGTTTAAGCAGGCATGGGTAAGCAGTTGCAGAATCTTTTTTGATCCTGTCCCATTTATGGTCCCCTATGTCACGTAGGCTGTCAGTTGGTGTCGACACATTTGTGTTTTCTTGGGCTGTGATCAGATTATCCCACTATTTGCGTTTGTATAGTTAGTTCAGTATTATTACTAGCAGTAGTGTTGTACAAGGTAAGTTGCTAATCATGATCTTTGTTGCATGGAGTTCCTGGAAATGAAATCCATGCAAGTCGGTATATAACCATTGTTTCACTGAATCATGCCGCACTATTTGATTCCATTGTACCAACAATTATATAAAATAGAAAGTTCGTAACGTTTTGTATGAACATAAATGCGTATATGTCGGCATTATATTAAATAAGAAAATGATCAAAGCCACAGCTGCACAAATTAACCTTATAAACGCACTGTTATTTTTTTTTTCGTTTTATTTTTCTTTTGGCTAGAGCCTAGTACAGCGGAGTGATATTTGCAAATAACTGATGTTGCTTTTTCAAGCATGATGTTTGAGACAACATATTTATTTCTATCCTTAAAAAGGAGCAATAATTCTTCGATAATTATTATTCACGAAGTTCACATTGTTGGATGACTGATTTGCAGAATAACTATACATCTGAGTCGCATTATTCAAAGACTTGTCGAGAGAAGAGTCACTCAGAGGGAGTCACATTGCAGGATGATTGATTCGCAGAAAGGTCCCTAAAAAGATTTGCATTCCTCATATGCTGATTAACTGAAAGACCACTTTAAGAAGGTCGCATAACGCGATTATTTGTCGTTCATTGCCGTTCATGAGTGTCATCTTACTACTAAATCTGCCCGTGAAAAGTCAACGTCGTGAGTCAGTTTGTCTAATGACCAGTTAATGGAACTGCATCTGCTACAGTAATTTTTCTCAAAGATGGTATATTTGCGTTTTGTGGGTCGACAGGCGCTGATAACAATGCCATTCAATTAAAGTTAATTTGACATTTAAGTGTAGCTATTGCATCATTCCGCTGCTGTAGAGAATGGATGCGATTTAATTATTCAGCAAAAGTAACAAGATTCAGGTCCTCAATAATCAACTTTTATCACGAAAATTCCATTTGACTACAAAGTCCACATTCATCATTGAACATTGTCGCTGTTTCTGGTTTGGGTGTTTTATCTCATCTTCAGATATTTTGTTAATAGTAAAAGGCAATTCCGTGTTCAAATTCGGCTCCTTCATTCACTTTTCGATATTTCCTCATATTTACTAAGCTAAGTTTTCAATCTCGATTATGTTCAAATGTTCAATGTGAAATCATGAATAACTAATATTACCTAGCTGTAATTTCAGAAATACACAGTAACGACAGTATGCATAAATGTTTTGTATAAGTATGACATCACATTACATGTTGTTCTGTTCATGTTCTCAAATAAACATAAACTAAGATTTAATTTATATCATCCTAGACATATACAGTACAATTCATGAATTATGCAGCATGGTTTTTCTATTACTTGCATGCTCTGAACTGAATGTAAATCGTTGTTTGGTAATTTTTGTAGTTTTGCTATCTTTGACATTTAAATAAAGCTGAACACAAGTTTTGAATGTAAAAGAAAAAACAAAGAAAGCAAGGTTCAAACTTGGGACTGATGATAGTAAAGTTCGGAACTGAATACTTGGTACTATGGAACCCATTCACCAGTAACGAATGAGACTATAAAAGATCGAAGATAAAGTAAACATATGCAGATCAACCTTCATACAAATTTAACGATAGGAAAGGGAAGTTGGAAATAAAATAACTTGAAGGCCAAGTTAAGGAATAAAGTTTACTGAAATACAAAATATTGTTGTAAAATGTTAAAGTGTAACCTGCCTGAGATTTGCGGCAAAACATATTAGAGAAAAAGAACCCAAAATTTATTGCCTAAACACTGTGAATTTGCTTTTCATTTGGATTCACGTATTTACCTTTAAAGACATTGGCAGCCCGACGACAAACCCTTTCCGAAAAGATAACGCAGTGGACACCAACCCAGAGCATTCGGGTACAAAGGTAAAATCAGCATCTCGTAGAATCATAGACAATTCAGAGGTCATGTTTCATCAAATTTAGGACTATAATTTGCCATAACATATCAATAATGGTGTCTGATGGTATACATCCAATTGGTCATTTGAGTTATTAAAGAAACAATAGCAATTTACGTACGATTTTAAATAGTGAATGCATACCCCGCAAGGAACACGCAATACAGTTTCAGTAAAGACAGGCACAGTTGACGGTCTTAGTGTGACGTCACTGGTGCCACTGTTCATTCGGCACTTATTGTGGTATGTCATATTTCCGCAAATATATAATGATTTGGCAGATGCAATGATATATGGAATATAAAACAATAACAATAAAAACATTGGCGTACCTTATAGACTGATAAAAAGGTTATGTAAATATGTGATTTATGTTAATCCTTCTGGAAGTAGTTAGCAGAATCTTGACCAGGAATCGTAGTGGGGCATTTTCCTGTCTGTTGCAAACTGCGTGACGTGTTTCGGTGTACGATATAAACGAATATATTTCTGCAAAATCTTCATCCAGGTATATAATTTACCACGAACTGGATTACGTTGTCACATTCTATTAAATAATGGAATGAAGTACAAAAGGGATATGAAGAAAAGAGATTCAAATTACAATCAGTGGATAATTCAATGAGATTTATTTGACTGCCTCATATTTACTTCATTAAAGCAACACAGATCTTTCAGTCCAATGAATACAATTCTGAAATAATACAACTTGTGGTTTGCTTCAACTCTTAAATCAAAGGTGCATCCTCTGAAATCGGTGATCATTGAAAACATCTTATTGATGTATCTTCCAATATAATGTGTCGGGATTTCGAGGAGCATTTTGTATAATTTGGGGAGATCCCGAGTAAAAATGATATTAATCTTGATATCAATTATAAATAAGAACGAGAGGCACCAGAATCAGATTCTTACTTGTATTCGTCATTTGATTCGTAGGGAAGGTTTCTAGCCGCGTTAACGACAGTCCTTTTGGCAACACCAGATTGGTGAACCTAAATTATATTCTCTTTCTTTCTCTCTCTAGCCAAATGGAAGAAGTTCGTTTGAGCTTTAGTTATATATTCTCTCTCTCTCTCTCTCTCTCTCTCTCTCTCACACACACACACACACACACACACACACACACACAAAAGCGTGATCACTGATCTTTCCAAATGTTGCTGTTTCCACTATGAGTCAAAGACCACATAAACTACTTCAACCCCCACACCTCCTTTGGAGTTGAGTAGTGTTGTTGAACGCCATGCAGGAAATATTTATGCTGCTTTTCTTTTATTCGGTAGGTTCACGGTTTGAAGAAAGACTGTTCAGTGTTGCATGCCATAGACTTGCTCTCATGTTCGAAAAGTTTTTTTAAGAGAACAAAACTATTTTTCAATTGGAACTAAATTAAGTACTGCCCATTTAATTTTCAGGTTTTGGGATTCAGGAGAGGTCTTTGGAGATGAAATATTGTTTTCACTCGCTATCAAGGACAGGATATTTTTCGCCGGCTAAAATGGACCGTATGTTTAAAATAGGAGAGTCAACGCTGAGCGAAACACATTTTTTCCAGAGCAGATGAAGGATTAAAATTTGACTGGGTTCTCATTGTATAATTAAAGACTGAATTTACTGCAACAGTCTCAATCTGTAGACTAGAAGACGATCGATCCACCTCGAAAGCATCTGACAAGAACTGCTCAGAGCAGATCCGATCGTCCTTCCGAGGCTCCCAGGACTTGAGTCGATATCCCTCCAAACTATGCTTATATCGCTCAATCCGCTATTCTAAATCTTGGATGTTTATTCTCGTAAGGAAAATGGAAATAAAAGCAAACAACCACGCACCCTCTCCAAAAAAAAAAAAAAAAAAAAATTAAGAAAATGAGATATTTCCTTTTTTTACTGATCGATTGCAACAGTTCAGTGCTACACACAGTTCAGTGCTACACACTGCACCATACTGATTTCGATTATAGCAATGTAACAATACGGTGAAAACTGCTTGGATACAAATGAAGTAACACACGTTTTGTGAGCAAGAATTAATCGAAAACTCCTGAATCAGCCGTCGGTAATGCACCGTGTAAAAAAATATGTTCTGCCTGTCCTATAGTTCAATCAATCACACCATATTATTGAACAGAAAATAGTTAAAGACCAACGCCTTCATAAAAAAAGTATAATATTATCTTAAGGGTACAACACTTTTAAAAGAATTAAGAGGTATCTGTGTACAACTATTTCAGGACAAAATCTACTGCACTTATTAATTCAATTCGTATTGACTCTACAATCCAAATGTAATAATTCGTTCATGACAGTTAAATGTAAAATCAATGTCTGTATCATCGGTAACCTGTCTGGATGTGCCTTGACGATATATGATTTCATTTACCGGCCTCGCTCGTAGCGCTCACCAATTGTACACATTTTTGAATTTGTTTATAATGAGTGTTAAGTTGTGCAAATCAGGTGCAAACTGCGCAATTATGGACAGTAAAATTGCGTATAATATAACAATAGCACTGAGCGTCCTCTTTCTCTTCCCTTTCCTCATACCAATACGTGTTACACATTTGAATGATATCACACAAATATGGTTCATTGTTTTAGCATGAAATCCTACCGCATATTAAAAAGTGTCCGAAAAGGTTGGAATGGATCTTTGGATGAGAACTGGTTTATTACTAAAAATATTCATCCCTTTTACAGATTCAACGCAGACATTTACACTGTGAAAATTATAACTTTCCATTTGGCGGGAATAAAAGGTTGGGTATTTATTGTGAAGAAATGGGGTTATACCCTTTGTTTTTCAATGGTCCTTTCGTTATAATAGTATTAAAAGGTTCGTGCAAGTATAAAAGTGTCCAATTGATGAAAGAATGGGAACTGCAAAAACCATTTATTCCTTTTGTTATACACAAGTTGTTCAGAGAATATAAAAGATAACTTTGTCTAAAGATTAGAAAAGGGCAATAGTCCAGGCAATGGGGTCAAACTATATAAGCTATTTAAAAAAACATGCATCATCTGTTGACATCAAATGATCGTTGTCTTTGCACCAATTCACGTTTATGGCCACATTCAATCAATTGGTATCTTTGTAAGGATTTGGTTAAAGTCAAGTAGCATTATTCTGTACTTTGGTTCTTTTAATATAAAAAATAAACGAAAATATCAGTTCTCTGTTGACATGGCGCATTTAAATTGTTATTTCATTTTTTCTTTTTAATTTCATTTCTTTTATAAGTAGCTTGAATCAAATGTGCATGCACTGGTTTACTCTGGTAACTTTCTGAATTGTTTTCTTAACAGTAATTGTTGTTGCAGTGATGATGTTGATGATAATCAAGATGATGAGAATGCTACTGACGATGAACAACATTACTGCTATTGCAATAGTTGCACTTTTAATCATTATACGTATTATCATTAATGTAATGTTGCTCTTGCCAGTGTTGTTTTGAAGGATACAGTAATACTGTATATTTTCTTTGTTGTTGTTGTTGTCCTGTGCTGGTGCTGATGGTGCTGTCAATTGGGTTGATGATATCACTGTTGAGACTCCTTCAATAAACATTTTTTTGCAATGATTCTATTTTGTTAAAAGATTATATGAAAATTTGCTTGGGTTTTTTTTTGTAAATTTAGTTTAATAACTGATAATAAACTCGAATTGCATAATTAATATAAACGAAATATCATTTTAGCCTGTCAAAAAAGATTCATTTTAAGGTTCATGTATTACCTCCTACATGAAAAAGGTGCACATATCGAAACATTCAATTGGAAGTCCTTGCTTCAAATTAAATCTATGACTCACCAAATCATCCAATGTCTACTATCATAAACTTGACAAAAATCATCCTTTGACAAACTGGTTCAATACAGATGGCTATCTAAAGCCAACTCATAATTGTAAGTTTTGATAAGGGACCAATTATGGAATTATGGCCCTTTTCTACCTAATGGCGGAACTAATCTATCTGCACAATGTGTTGACGATGTTGGGGTGATTAGTTAGTATTTGGGATATATGGTATACCCGTGTATATGTCTCTGATATGACACAAAGGGCTAATTTGAGTTCAAAACTTTCTGCTTTCTTAGTGGGTTGATGGTGGTGAACACTCCACGCTGAGTACATAATAATATCCTCATTCCATCATTCCGTCTGTTAATATTTCTGTATGCTGTTAAACATCTGAGTGTAAATTCGCAAAGCTAGTAATGTTCGTGTCTATGAACTAGTAAAACATCTACGAATGGGCGTTCCTGCTTCGACAGCTTCCCCTAGGGTTCAATAGGGAAAGATTATAGTGACATTACATAAATAATGAAGACTAAACTTTTACATATGCAGTAATTTACTGTATGTAATGAGTTTCTAGTTATGACAGCGACATCGCTGTCTAGATAGGTGTTTGTTTGAAACGCAACTGTAGTTTTACAAATTAGGTAATATATCCAAAGAAAGATATAAAAACATTAGGATCTGTGGTGGCGAACCATCGAAGTTGCTCAAGTTTTGCCATCAAATACTGAGAGAGAGAGAGAAAGAGAGAGAGAGACAGAGAGAGAGAGAGAGAGAGAGAGAGAGAGAGAGAGAGAGAGAGAGAGAGAAAGAGAGACAGAGACAGAGACAGAGAAAGCGAGAGAGCTCTTTTAGCAAAATAGGATCTGTCTAATTTTGTACTAAATTTACAATAAGATTTCATTCTCAAGCCCACACTGACGGAAGCTCGACATATCGATCACCTTTTCATCCGTGTCAACGTCCGTTCGTACATCCGTCCAAACTTCATTCCACACCCTATATTAACCCCAGTGTTAAAATATTTTACTTTCCTTTTATTTAACCACGATTGTATCCCACCCTGTTTAGATTTGGAAGATAGTTGCAATATCTCAATATCTCTCTCTCTCTCTCATACATTCACACGAGGTTAATGCACATTTCCATGGATACAGTCGAGGAAAGATACATTGTATGTGGCTGCTTCATTTGGTATTTGTTGAGGAGACTTGTGCTTCGCATTTTTTAAACAAAATTAATAACAACTGTTTTCTATTTTTTGTTGAATAAAATATTCTGCATTGATTGTAATCACAAGCAATTCCGCCCCCTCCCCCCCCCCACTTTCGCGTCAAACAATATTTACTATCAGTTTTTACCAACCCGAACTGATTTCATTTTTAGTGTTGATTGGGTACACTTACTTGAAAAAATTAGACTGACCTTTATATAAAACGAAATATCTGGTATGCACAGCTATAGTTTGTATACGCATTTTTTTTTTTTTTTTTTTTTTTTACTTTATTCAGCCTGGGTGAAGCTCGCTGTAAAGGTGGGCGGAGGCTCGGGTGGGGATGGTGGTCTTAACAAAGTAATGAATGCACACATCATTGTCATTTTAACGACCCCACGTTTGAAACCAATTCGATTATAAATTGACTTATTTTTTCAAGTGGAGGATGGAAGACGACACGGGGACTTTATATACTTTGAAACTTATTTGTTTTAGCTGTATACATTTTTACCACTTTAAAGGTTTTATTTGTAGCATAATCCATTCCATGCACGAGGAAGAGATTTCTCCGGTGAAAATAGTATAATTTTCAGTGAACTACAGAGAAAATGTGCCCATAGAAGCAAAACAAACAACCACATTCTTCAAATCAAGCCACCACCAACGCTGTACCAAGAAAAGCGTGGTCAGTCGGTTGAACAGTGTGTCATGTTGCTTTTGTAAATTGCCATTACTTCGTTTCCCAATACGCCTCATCTTGTCATTTCCACAAACGAACCAAGGTTATATCCAATGGTAAATAGGTGCTCTGCAATAGCACCCATTGCGTGTTTAATCGCCTATCATTGCATATTGTCAACACCAACATCGTTGTCTATTATTAGCCACATCTAGTGGTTGATCAGTGATTCAGATCTGGAACCATAATTGCACAGAGTATGCCGTCTCTCTCTGCCTTACAAAATTTCCGTTGTGCCACCGTGACTTCCGGGTGCTTCTCACAGTGCCTGATTTTTACATCGCCTTGTGGCTTTATTTATTTATTTGGCAAGATTATATAAGTATCTCTACACGATATACAAATGGACTGACGTAATTTATTTTGACTTTATGTCCTAGTTATAATGAAAATGTGTGATGAACGGGAAACCTTAGAGCTGATTAAACAGTTTGCTCATCAATCAATGGCATACTTTTATGTAAACCAGTTTGCTCATTTTGCATTTGTATCAGGGAAAGATATAATATTCTGCTACATTGTACAAGCATGCATATACAACGACTTTTTTATTTAAATACGTTTTCCCTTTCATCAATTGTCCCATTTTAAAAAGTAACAACTCAGGTAAATTATACCATTTGATTTTAAAAAAATTTGATTTAGTTTATAAAACAAATTGAACAAAGATAGCAAGATGCACAGAAGGGATTTGATTTTTTGTTGATGCGATTTAAAATGACTTAAAATTGTATTTCAGAATAAGGATGACAAACCAAAAATATCCCCTGTATCACAACACCAAATGTCACCTTGCAAAACGTCTTCCTTAGGTAATAATGAACCAGATGAATTGCCTCAGGAAATAGGTACCCTGCTGTTTCTTTGATCTCAAGCACTAAAGTAGTGAATGGATTCCTTGTTTGCGTATAAACAGGGGCTCTTACATAGGTTCAGAAAGTGCTTAGACACCAGCCCCTGTGTAATTATAATACAAGTTCAGGTTAAAGATATGAAAAATTAGAACATACCATACGATTGCATATTAGTAGAGTAAATCTTTGTATTTTGTTTTAAGCATCTCTGCTATCTGATGTCCAAGAATTAGCTAAAATAATTGACATTGTCATAGAAAAGATCTTCTCTTAATGAATCGATGAATGTAAAATTTATTTCTGAAAATAACAATGAAATTAACTCGAACCTTCGTTAATTTCATTTAACATTTTATTCGCTGTGTCATGAACTTATCACATTCTATTCTATGATATTATATTATATTCTATGATATTATATTATATTATATTATATTATATTATATTATATTATATTATATTTTATTATATTATATTATATTATATTACACTATACTATATAAAAGACCTTCTAGACCCAGGAACAAACAAACACTTCGTTAACCATGCGTATCTGGTAGATTTGATGAATCGGTCTATTTTAACACAAATGTTCTATTCTATTTATATCAGATTTTATCACTAATTTATATTGTTGTGATTGGAGCAAATGTACTCCTCAAGTACTCACTAAAACATAACAAATTAGCTGTGTTCTAGCTTAACAGAGAACATTTCTATGAATCTTGAATGTTATTGATCAGTCAGAGTCAAATGTTTATATTGATCGTTCGAATTATGTACCTATTAATGCTAATATAGATATATTTTTTAATTTACGTTAGAACTGCATCAAGATGTATCAGGATAGAAAATAAAAATAGTTCCTCCTGCAGTTATACACCCAAAACGTACATGTAAATTTTCTAAGCACATATTAAAAGCCATAGTCTATAACGCTGACATGGACAGTATATTGATCACAAAACATTACTGAGATTCACACGTTTTGTCTCAGCTACTCTGTCAATTTGAGACTGTTTAAAAATGAATACAATTGGTATATCGTTTCAAATACAAAAGGATTTTGGATGATTATAGCGTTACGACAGTAATTCTGATTAAATATTGCATTATGTTGCAGGCACCGGAGTGAAATATTAGTTGAAGAACAAATATCCTATTATGTTAAAATAGGATTTAGCTTCTGATAGCTCTTGCAATGTTCTACAACTGTCTGTTTCCTCCATTTCTGACTCTGGTATTGAGTTAATTATTACTGTGTGCTTTGTATATAGACTGGATTTTACAATTAACCTCAAAATATTTGTATGGCCCTAGGAATGCACATCAATAATTATATTACTTTTCTATTGACGATAAAATCCTTTTTGCGAATGTACTGAATAATTGTTCCATCATATATATATATATATATATATATATATATATATATATATATATATATATATATATATATATAATACTGACCTAGATAAAGTTCAACAACAACGTTTGATTTTTTTTTTTTGGGGGGGGGGACTCATAAATTTTAATAAAAATATGAATTAAGTGTCTGGTTGAAATTATGTCAATTGTAGGGAAGTAAACATCGCATATTCTCATGTTTGTAATTATTTCCCAATAATTTGTAGTCTCATAACTGTGTCGTACAAAACGAAAGTGTATCTAGACGGATCAAAGACAGAAAGATAGAAGGCAAGGGAAGTTGGTGACTTTGGGTCAGCTGAATTTTAAACATGAATAAGTTTATTTTCATCCTTTGTAAGGTTAGCTGTATACCCGAGGAATAAGTTGAAAGTGAACCAAATGTTCTGGTCAAAGAAAACTTGCCCAGATGACTTATATACATGTCGGCCTTCACTCGTTCGTGAGAGAGAGACAGAGAGACAGAGAGAGAGAGACAGAGAGTGTGCGAGAGATGATTTTAAAAAATACCATATGTTAGTAATATTTACTATTATTAATTGTAAGTCAAATTGTACAGATAATTCCTATAAGATCCACTGAAAGGAGGTGAAGATAATTCGTAAACAGATCGTTCCAGTCGTGGTTCATAAAATGCAGAGGCCGATCAGGATAATTAAACAATAGAAAATTTACGCACATCACACATATCATCAACATAAAAAATCTTAAAAAAAGAACATGGTGCCCACACTGTTATGAATATGCAGGTTTCATATATATAAGAATAAACTTCTTGTCTGGTCAACTTTTTAAGTATGGAACGCTGAAAAGTTACAAATTCAAATATAAGAAGCAAATCTAGTACTTAAGTAATTTTATCTGACCATGCGCTACGTGACCAAAGCACGGATCACTGAGTGGGACTGAATTTCACGAAAAAGAAGTGAATGAACACAAGACGGAAGGTTGAAATAATGTACAAATTAGTATTCGAATGGGAAACGTTTCCATGTAAAACATTAATTTCAATTTTTCTGTGAAATTGACCACAATATACAAAATGGAAATAAAACAATTCATGTTAATATAAAAACAGCTGCAACGTGTATATTACTAAAATAACAGTTGTGCGCTTTGGTTACCAGCATCGTCGCGTACTTTTCAAGGTTCTTGCAGATGCTACGCTCGCTCAGTTTACCAATGAATATGCCTGGTCTGCAAGATCCTTTAAAACCCGCAACTGGGCCGTTAACTATTACAGAGAGACTTTTTAAGAATGCAAATTACCCCCGACAGCATAGCAAAATGTGGGTTGTCTCTCTCAGGAGTTTTCATTCATGCCACGGCATTTTTAAGTGAATATGGGACAGAGCACAGATATCAACACTATTAACCTCTCAGTATCCTTCATTATTTAGGTCGATAAGAACAGCACAAGTAATTATTCAGACTGTATTTACATTAATACACCCCCACTCGCTCAAAACGAACTTTACATCTAAAATATCTAGAATAATTTGACATTAAAATTTCTTTTCAAAATTATTTAACTTTCATTCAAACTTCAAATTTTGCATGTTGATAGAAAAGTTTGAAAGATGTATTTGCAGTTCTAAATATGTATGATTATTAAGCTTACTTGATCTCAGTATTACATGTCTACCTTAATGTATCTAGTTACAATTAATCAACATACAATTTACAGAGTTCTAAGATACTGCAGTGCTCATGACACGTGGATTAAAGTTTTTGATATAGTTCAGTACATCTCTTAGAATGTGCACAGCAAAATGTTCATTCCACAATCGACATGTATTCCTATGGATTTACGAACACCAACAGTTGTGTTTGATTTTGTTTTCCGTGATCAGTTTAATAACGCGCAATAACAGGATTTCATAATATAAATTAAAAGATCTCAATACTCACAACTGGTCCATAAGTCGCATCATCAAATAACTAAACTGTGGAAAACCCATCGAAAAGGTGTATTGCTCTAATACCACTCATAAGGGTCCCATTAGTTCTGGATGACTTGATGGTCAAGTCAGTCATAGTGAGTCACATTATTACTAATAATGTATTTCACGTTGATGTGTGATTACCTCGTGTAACGACTACTCATACGAATAATACTGTTAAGATACTTGCCCATGGAATGATCGCTTAGACAAAACCACCCTGCTAGATGACTGAACCGTATAATTACTACTCATGAGGTTCAGAAACTAATCCGTAGAATTACCACACATTAGAATCGCATTGTTCCATGACATGCTTTTGTAAAGGTTCCCAAAGAGTGAAACATTACGGGATTACTGATACTCTACTGGATTACATTCCTCAAAAACTTGCTCGTGGACATGTCATTCAGTGAGAATCATATTCCTGCATAACTGGTCCTTAGGCTGGCCCGTAGAAACACAACTCAAATAGAGCCTCGTTGTTTGATAAATGGTCTGAAGAATTGCCCTTTCATTCAGGTAACTTGTCGCTAGAAGTGTCGCTCAAAGGGAATAGCATTGCATGATGTGAGTTACACATAAATGCCACCCATAAGGCTTTCACATTCCTTGTATATTCAAATATGATCCTGTTAAAGGCATAGTGTGGCTCAGTTCAAGTTTTACAAAAAGTGTACCATGAGATTCACAGCATGTCTTCAAAGAAACATACAGTAAGATTCATTAATTATTTATATTAATTCCATGAATGCAACAGAATGCCATTCTTTCTAGTTTATTACATAAATATCCCCGCCTTGAAAAATGAGTAGAAATGAACACTTTGACTAATAGTACTAAGGTTTTGAACTTAATGCATATCATTAATCACTGAGATTTTTAAAATAAGGTTGCATATAAAGGATACAAAATGAAATGATCTTTTTTACACATTTAACCCTAAAAAATAGAAGTTTAAAACAATAAAACTGCCTCCAGACAAAGTCAAGAATTAGAGTACACCGAAATACAGAATACTATAGTAAAAATTCCAAAGTGCAACATGCAGAAAATGTTGGGAAAAACGTATGAGAAAAAAAATTGCTTTTATTTGCGACTTTAAGGCTTTTGGCAGGCATCAGCAATTTTTTTAACAGACCCAGTCGACACAGAGCTATAGCTTTCGATTACAAAAGTAGCACTAGCTTCATGCGAAAATGACACCGTGAGCTGATACTACATATAATATTAACTTGCAGCGTACGCAACACTTTGAAAAAAGCAATGCCTGTATAATGTAAAATTCTGAACATAATCTACGGAATGTATTAATAAATATTATATTGAATCAACAAATCCAAATGTTGTCATCCATTTATGAGACTAAATTGCAAAATATATATTGTTTTCCATTGGCAGCCTACAATAAAAAAAAGAAGAAGAAAAAGAGATTAGTGAAGACGTTGCAGTCGAATGGATTAATAAACACACTATTTAGATACAATCCACACTATGTATGCCTTGTAAAAAAATATAAAATGAATTAAAACATCAGTTCATTATTCACCAGTGGATTTTCGTTATATCTATTGCTAAGTATCTACATATGCATTTCCCTTGCATGGTAATTCATAAAAGGCCGATGATCTTGCTGAACAAATGTAGACATTTTTATGTTTCTATTTCGACTCAGACTTAAGCTGCGCCATGACAAGATACAAAACTATAATGACAAGATACAAAACTATAATGACAAGATACAAAACTATAATGACAAGATAAAAAACTATAATGACAAGATACAAAACTATAATGACAAGATACAAAATAATAATGACAAGATACAAAACTATAATGACAAGATACAAAACTATAATGACAAGATACAAAACTATTCCACTTGAAGAAACAATGAAAAAAAAAGAAACCTATACAAACATGTATGTAAACTAAAAATAGTATGGAATTCAACAGCCTTGAGATTTAACAAAGAACGACAAACAAATAAAGTAACACTTCGGAGAACAAAACATTAAAAACCAAAATAGAAATGAATATGTCACTGACACAACGTGGTAACATTGACTTTACGTAATATGATCTATATATGTGGTACAAAAGGAAAAAAAACAACATATAATCAAACAAACAAGACCAGATGAACACCTCCTGCGCATGGTCGAAGTGAAGAATGTGGTCTTATCAAGGTTTTCGATCCTAGAAGGACTGAGTGTCACATAATATAGGCACGGTGAGTTTAAACTTCATTCCTTTCCCTCAAACGTTTAGGGTTTACAAACACTTTTAGACATAAGACATTGAAGTCCTATGGAATCGAAAATCTAATGTATCGCTACATATCATGTAAGATTAATGAAGTAAATTTGAAATTTCTAGGTTTACGCTACAGCAGTTTGAATGTTATTATCAGGAAAGAATACTTCTTTTGTTACTTCTCTTGTTAACAAAAATGTACAGAAGCAATGTACAAATACCACTTAGTCACATTTAAACACCATACCCAAACTGAAAACTGTAAGTTATACAGTGCAAACGTCTGCTTTGAATCTGTAAAACGGATCGACATCTTTACGTTTGTTCCAAACAAAATCAAAAGGTGAGCTAATGATTATTTGATGCATTGTTTACTCACGCATGAACTGTAAAACTGCCACTTTAGTTGCATAATCTTTTATTTAGGAATATGATTTTTTTAAATATAAAGAAATGATATATATTATAAAGAAACTATATTCATGCTTACACTAAATTTGACTGGGTTCTGATCCAACTACTTCTCATCTAAAGATCCATCAATTGCTAAATTGCAAGCCATGTTTTGTTTTGTTTTTTTATTTATTTTTTATTTTTTTTTGGGGGGGGGGGCGGGAGTGGGAAGTTTGGAGGGACGAGGGGTAATGTATCATTTCAGTTTATGTCAGCACCTTATTATTCCACCAAAACTATCTTTAAATAAGATATATGTTAAGAAAATGTGTCTTCTGCGGCCTTCCAGAAGAACTGTCGTATCCATTGATGCTTTCCGTCCTCGCTCATCTTGGAGAGTTCTAGTTCTCCTGGCTGATGAATCACTGGGAACTGCCGCAATTCGGCGGGAACATCTACTTGACCAAAACATATAGACAGTATCTTGGGTCCTGAACCTTTTTGATACTTCAAAGTCACCGCCATATTAATGATGAACAATAAGTCGCCAGAAAGCGGTTCCTCATTCAAAACGAACAAAATCAAACAACTATGTTCCATTACGGTAGCTTTTGCTTTTATTTTCCATGTTCCAGGCATAATTTCCTCGTCATTTTGAGAAACGGCCAATCCACATAAATCTGTGAAGAAATGGTAGATACAAGAAGATTTTTCCTCCGCAGATTTCGAAGACTGAATGTGTATGTCATACTCAAATTCATTACCGTTCTGATAACTCTCTGGGTTCCTCTTCGAACAGAATTGAATTGTCCGCTTAAATCTCATTTTTGCAGTTTCTTGATGAGTTTCACCCATTCTTAATTCGTGAAGGGCACCGTCTAGGTAGGCTTCGAAATACAGTTTTCTGTGCTCGCCTGCAAGCTGAGTGCACGATGCTTCGATTAGATCCAGGAAAAGAAGACTCTTGGAGAAATCTCCTTGCCTCACATAGCTCTCTGCCTTCTTAAAGATTATGGTGGGGTCTTTTGCATTTTCTTCACTCATCTCAGAGATTTCTTTATAGAAAGACAAAGCTTGACCATATTCTCCAACTAACTCGTACAGCTGAGCAAGTTCTTCTAGAGTCTTTCTGTAAGAAAATCGTCCTATTTGCTTTTGCTTCGTGAGCATCTCCTTGATGGACGGGAATGCTAACCCTGCTTTTATGGATAAAGGTAGAAATGTTGCTATGTAGGCTGATTTTTGCAGTGCGAGAAAAAGGAGTCGTTTGGCATCGTGGTATAATGACTCAGTGTCAGACGCCTCGCTTGTTTTTGCCGATTCGATATCTATTAGGCAAAGCGCATGTTGCTCGAGACAGCTGACCTCTTGTAAAAGTGTACAATCGTCTTCTTTTGCTGCCTGCAAAAATGCTTCACTTGCTTCCTCATACCGCCTAAGACTTCGAAGCAGTAAGCCTTTGTCATAAATCGCCATCACATTAGATGGAGCACAGGCAATAGACATATCAAGATGACGCATTATTTCAGCCGTTGTGCTATCGTCTGGAAAAGCAAATGCTTGTTTTGGAGAGATGATGAACTTAAACGCTTTGTATTCCTCAGGAATGACATGTTTTTCTGAACTAATAGTAAGAGTGTTATGGTCAACTTCTCTGGACGGCCCACACCTACTGCTAGACAACGAATTTCTAGTTGCTGATGTTTGAAAGTACCGATTTTTATTTTGTTGATCTGTATGCCGTCGATCAATGGAGCAGGGATATGACTGTCCGTGATGTGCACGTTTCTCTCTTTTTGCACTTCGAGTTTCTTTGGATGAGGAAACAATTAAGCTTTTCAGAGCCGACCTCAGTGTTATTGCTAAATGGTGGTGAGCAAAGGCAGTTTTCCTTATATCCAGACTTCTTCTTAAGAGCGTCTCAGACAGCTTGTAATCTTTCCAATATCTTGCATGTTTGCCGAATCTTTCCAGAACATATACGTCCTCGTTGCAAATACGATATGCTTTGTCAAAGAACTCTCTCACTTTTGTGCCTCTGATACTCGCTGGAAGAATGTGAGAGAGATTTAAATTTGGGTCATGTTGAAGCTCAATAGAGTGAGCGATCTCTCCAAGCATCGCCCATCCTCTTGCTTTATATATGTCAGAGTTAACGTTCTGGGCCACGTCAGAGAGAACTTCTGCAGCACGCTTTGCAGAGTTCTGAAAGTCTGAAATATGCTCAAAACAGAAAATGTTATTCATATGGAGTTGTCTTTTAAGCAACAATGCGAGACCAAATTTCGAGAGATATAGATTTTCGACGTTAATGTCGTTATCTGTAATGATTTCTTCGAACAAATCAATAGCATATTTGTAAAATTTTGGACCAAAACGAGAGTATGCGAAAGCCTGTTCATATTTAGCCATAGCCTGAAGGTCTCTTCTACCAGCTAAAAGCTGAAGGTTTTGCATTACTTTTTCTGCCTTCCAGTATTGCCTTTTATCTTGGTACATCCACGCCTGATTTGCAAGAGCGATAACATTGTCGCTATTCCTCCTTAAGACTTCCTTGGCAGATTGCATTGCTTCGTTGTGTTCGCCCATCAGCCATTGAATGAATGAGATAAAATTATAAGCCGCTTCCCATTCAGCATCCATTTCAAATCCCGACATCTGTATTTCTTGAGATACTTTATTTACTAAAGACCTCAATTTATGTTCCTTCTGTCGTTGAGGAACTCTCAAGTCGAGAAAAGAAGGAAATTGTTTCATACAATTTGAAAAGACTTCGCATCTTTCTCTTGCCATCTTTGTGTTAACTGAAAATAAAGAGCAAACATCTATGAGATTTTTCCATTATTTTTAAAGTGCTGGATGGACAGATTTGTCACCCTATATTCTCAACATATTCACCATACGTAAGAGATAACTTCTGTTTCAAGGGGTGAACTAGTCCAGGCAACGTGGTCAAAATATTTAATTTTAAAACGTGTATGTATGATCTTTACCTCAAACGATCATCGTCTTAGCACTGAATCCATTTTCTAGCCTTGGTGGATCAATGGGTAAAATTATGGCAGTACGCTGAAAGTCAAAGTAACTTGGTTCTGTTGTTGTTCTTGTTTTTTTTAAATCTATCAGGAATATATTTGCATTACTATTATGTCATCAGTATCTGAATCCATATTCACCATGGATTCTCATCCGTACACCTTAAATGGAAAGATATTCCCGACCGAAATTTGACTCGCCATTCTTCAGTAGCACGATATACCGTTTGTTTGCAAGTGGATTTAGCAAGTGAATTAATAAGGGCAATATTAATAATGTAAGAAAGCCAATACATATTATCTCAAAAAATATCTCCTGTGCTTAGTGCAAACAAAATCCACAAAAGCAGGAAACTGCCGTGGATGAAATTCATGGTACATGAAACAATATTAGATAAAGTAGAAAAGACAAAGCTTTCTCTTCGCGAAATCTATTTTGTCAATTGAAAATGTATTCATTATGCAGCCATTATCATACATGGTCAGTCACTACAGATAAACTAGATTGCACAATATTTGAAGAGCGACAATTGTATAGATTAACTGAAATAGAAGTAGTGGAATTTGTCCGCGTGACCAGTCGTACGTAAATATTAACCTTATACCAACATTTTAAGCAAATTTCTTTTCTAAATTTAGTATTGTAAAGATTCCCATTCGAAAATTATGTGTAGTAATAAGGGAAACTTAGTTTAATGTTCAATTGTTAGATGAACAAAAATGGCAATACTTTTTTAATATAATTTTGCCTTGTGTCTTTAAGGTATTTATAGAAGAATACAACAGATAATTGAGATATAAACATTCGATGAATCAATCACTTCAATTAACATTGGGGTCTTTCTCAGCTAGATCCTATTTATTTCATATCACGATATCTTTTTGTTTCATTACAGCCTCTGGTTGTAGCTTTCATGATCAAAGGCTTTTATCACAGCTATTAAATATAAATTGCATATTACGTGAAATGATGTGTTGACAATGTGAATCAACTTCCAAAGCCAAATCAAAACAGGATATGCAAGTTGTATGTATTATCATATAAAGCTCTTGACCATAGTGTGAACAAATGTTATCAGTCCTAATTTTATCAGCTACATTTGTCTCATTTATTCAAAAAGGATCAAGTACAGCATATAATGTGTCGCATCCTAGTTTCTTTTTTGCGTCTGTGATTAGAAAATGAGTCTTGCATTTAGTCATTGGTCCACTGTGTCAGCGAAATTTCTTTTGAAAATATTTAGTTAAGGTTCCCATCAACATGTTAGCGACCATAACATGTCATATAAAATGGTGAAATATTTGTAATCATTTTCATTGTACAAGTGAAATAAAAAAAAATAATTTAATTTATTTTTAAATTTTTAAACCTAAACGACCACCAACAAGAATGGACTGAAATGTTCGCGTTATATAGGACATATATTGACGGACAATCATTATCTTATTTTAGAAATTAAAAAATCATCATTGAGCTTAAAATAATGCCCGACCTATATATATTCGAAGCACTATAAAGTTATACTGTCTTTGAAAATCTAAACATACAGTCGTCATTTTTTCCAATCTCCTTGATGATGTACAAATTGTATAAAAACAAATTATTGAAACTATTGCGTCAAACAAATATAAAAGCAAAAGTTTGTATTTAATTTCTAGATCTAATAAAACAGACCAAAAACATTTTCACTTCATCTATTATAAGTTTAACATTCATCCTCATCATGAATGGATATACATAAATGAAAAAAGTAATCAAATAGCTATTAATAATAACATTCGATTGAAAAAAAAATTGATGCAGTGAACGAAACTAGGAATAATATAATTGATGAATAAATTAGTGATTGGGGATATTGGCACGGAAAATATTAAAGAAACTTATTTATTTTACAATAATAATGTTGATCCATTTGAATCTATTCCTCTGGCTTATTTTATACTACCAGATAGCAACGGATTGACAAATATGGATATTGAAAGGTTCACTGAAAGAATTGGATCAAATATGACTTGCTTATTATGTCGTCAAAATAAAAACAGAACATCTATTATGCAGTCTGTTGCAACAGATCAAAATTCATCAACATGTTGCATTGATAAAAAATAGGATTAGAACAATGACATTAGTCGCAATTGTTGTTCTGGGAAAGAAAAGCCAGAAGAAACACATGAAATAAAATAATCTATATTTAAATCATTATCACGTACACGGATAAGTTTAGTAAAAATCAAGCATCGACGGTAAAAGTCAATACATGGAATACCTACCATTTTTAACATTGTATCTGATTTGATGTTTGGATTCAATGCCTGTAAATTTCTAACTCTTGCACTGTGCTATCGCTTTTATATTTTTTCCACTGTTCTCTATTTTCTTCATAACAATTTGTAAAGTAGTCTTTACTTTGTACTATCCAGTTTATCATATATTTCTTCATACATGACATGTAACAACAACACATAATATTATTTCATTTTCTGTCTTTATTTTTTTGCAGGTTCAACATAACCTAGTATCCATCATTTATATTCTACTATTTACCTTTAATTACTTTTACAACTGGTATTTTAGAACATGGTTAACAACAGATCTTGCTTGTTAACGCAAACACAGATAGGCTTACGATGGAAAACGAAATATCAACAGCAGTTGAAGATGAAAAAAACTCAGTCCAAACTTGTGGATGTATTACTGTATAGTTGATGGCACTGTTGTTTAAAGTTTGCTTTTTTATCGAGAAAAATAGTAGAAATGGTTACATTATAAAACCTGACAAAGGCAACAAGAATAACCTCAGTAACAACCTCAAGAACTACCAGTTAAGCTAGTTACTGTAACAAGCAAAACATCAAAATTAACAAAATGTTGCAAGAAAAGCGTAAAACAAGCTGTAGGTTGTGTGCGCAAGTGCAAATCAGAACATATATTTCCCAGTATGTTCTAACTTTTCAAGATTTGTGAGAAAAGGAATTTGAAAAATTAAGAAAGCGAGTTTATGACTCAGATAAAGACATTACGACAAGATGTATTCAATATATTTGCTGGAATATCATGCTGGCAGTTGTGATATATATATAGTGGTTTATTCTTCAAACGTTGCGACAGCGGCGTAAAGGTATTGTTTTCTCACTGCGCCTTAGTCCATATTAGGGGCCGCCAGACCCGTGATCCTGCTTGCCGATATGTTTAGGTCGCCGGTCATGGTGTTGTCGGCCTTGACCATCAGGACAGTGACCTGCTCGTCGACATACCTTGTCGCGGCCATTTCACCCTACCGGGCGATTGAGGCGTTGAGGTATTGTTTTCGATTCACGTTCGTGTCGTTGGCATGCATTTTGCGGCCGCGTCCTGGTCATCGACGTACTTTTTCACCTTTCGTGTCTTTGTCGTCTGCATACTTTTAGCGTCTGAGTCTTGACGATTCACGGATCGCTTTGTGTCGGCATTTTCAGGTCGAATGGGGTCGGCTATGCTGGGGGGGGGGGGGGGGGGGCGCTCTACAGATATTACGTGCATTTGAGAGAGTGACAGGTGTAAAATGAAGTTGTTTGCATTTGCAACAATGCTCTAACGGAGAGAATGTTGACATACCTCTATGCTACTTTCATGTACTGTGGCTGAAATTTCTTTACATAATGTACTTGTGGAAATTGGACATGATCTAAGCACACAGCATACAGAAATGGCCGCTCCAAAGTACTCGAAAATTCAGCCTGACTTAGTCAAAAGTACGTTTATTTTCAGCAATTATTAAAATAGGGCAACTATTTTTGATAGGAGTAGGCCATACCAGCCTCTGAAAGTACAATGAATGAATTACAAAATATATACAAAGTAAAAAAGTTATCAGGTCTTTTTTTATTTACCTTTGAAGTCCTGGAAGTGAAAATGACCAAGCGGAGCTAGCAGTTTTTTGAGAGGTGCACATCTTAAGTAAGACCAAGCTGATTACTCTATAACCCAAATTGCACCCATCAATCATACACCAAAATAAAGGGAATTCAATGTTTTCTTAACAATACCTAAGATATACAAGGTCTTTTTTAAATAGCCAGGACAAGCGGTGAGGAAAACATGGGTAATTATTTTAGTTTATAAATCTAACCCTATGCAAAATACAAAACTGAGAAGCGTCACCTTGCGGAAGGCGTTCATGATGTCCTCCTCGAACGACTTTCCGCCTTCACGCAGCGTGCCTTCGGCCTAGTAGACGGCGAGGTTGCCTGGTGCCTAAGCCGGGTAAACAGCGAGAAGATGTACACGCCGGAATCCTTCAGGTTCCCGACGTTGTCAGCGAATGTAACCAAATCGTTCGGATCGTAGGAGACGACCCGTTTGCTGTAGATCGCCAGCTCATCCTTGGTGGCCTACTGGGCGAGATCAGCGGGAGATCTGGGTGCCGCCTCGTCTTTTTGAGAGCGCCCGATGATGTCTACCAGCATAGTGTATATGCCCACTGTCGGCTTGTTTATAAACGAACCAGGTGATCAACAACAACGCCACACCCAGCAGGACGCCGGACGTCGGAGTGCGATTCAACGCCTGCAGCACCTCGATGAATGCATGGTCGCAGATTGGCTTGTCGCCTTTTTTCTTGACAGGGAGGCTCGAGTGGGTTAGCGGAAGGATCAATGGGTCACCGCCAGAGTTGGATCGCCGCTCCCATGGCAGCAATCGCAAGGGAAAGTCAAACGGCTGACAGTCGAAAGATGCCACCTTGTCTTTGCATGGACTTTTGGGCAGCAACGGAAAGATTGAAATTGACTTTCGCGTCAAACAATATTTACTATCAGGTTTTACCAACCCGAACTGATTTAATTTTTAGTGTTGATTGGGTACACTTACTTGAAAAAATTATACTGACCTTTATATAAAACGAAATATCTGGTATGCACAGCTATAGTTTGTATACGCATTTTTTTTTTTTTTTTTTTTTTTTACTTTATTCAGCCTGTGTGAAGCTCGCTGTAAAGGTGGGCGGAGGCTCGGGTGGGGATGGTGGTCTTAACAAAGTAATGAATGCACACATCATTGTCATTTTAACGACCCCACGTTTGAAACCAATTCGATTATAAATTGACTTATTTTTTCAAGTGGAGGATGGAAGACGACACGGGGACTTTATATACTTTGAAACTTATTTGTTTTAGCTGTATACATTTTTACCACTTTAAAGGTTTTATTTGTAGCATAATCCATTCCATGCACGAGGAAGAGATTTCTCCGGTGAAAATAGTATAATTTTCAGTGAACTACAGAGAAAATGTGCCCATAGAAGCAAAACAAACAACCACATTCTTCAAATCAAGCCACCACCAACGCTGTACCAAGAAAAGCGTGGTCAGTCGGTTGAACAGTGTGTCATGTTGCTTTTGTAAATTGCCATTACTTCGTTTCCCAATACGCCTCATCTTGTCATTTCCACAAACGAACCAAGGTTATATCCAATGGTAAATAGGTGCTCTGCAATAGCACCCATTGCGTGTTTAATCGCCTATCATTGCATATTGTCAACACCAACATCGTTGTCTATTATTAGCCACATCTAGTGGTTGATCAGTGATTCAGATCTGGAACCATAATTGCACAGAGTATGCCGTCTCTCTCTGCCTTACAAAATTTCCGTTGTGCCACCGTGACTTCCGGGTGCTTCTCACAGTGCCTGATTTTTACATCGCCTTGTGGCTTTATTTATTTATTTGGCAAGATTATATAAGTATCTCTACACGATATACAAATGGACTGACGTAATTTATTTTGACTTTATGTCCTAGTTATAATGAAAATGTGTGATGAACGGGAAACCTTAGAGCTGATTAAACAGTTTGCTCATCAATCAATGGCATACTTTTATGTAAACCAGTTTGCTCATTTTGCATTTGTATCAGGGAAAGATATAATATTCTGCTACATTGTACAAGCATGCATATACAACGACTTTTTTATTTAAATACGTTTTCCCTTTCATCAATTGTCCCATTTTAAAAAGTAACAACTCAGGTAAATTATACCATTTGATTTTAAAAAAATTTGATTTAGTTTATAAAACAAATTGAACAAAGATAGCAAGATGCACAGAAGGGATTTGATTTTTTGTTGATGCGATTTAAAATGACTTAAAATTGTATTTCAGAATAAGGATGACAAACCAAAAATATCCCCTGTATCACAACACCAAATGTCACCTTGCAAAACGTCTTCCTTAGGTAATAATGAACCAGATGAATTGCCTCAGGAAATAGGTACCCTGATGTTTCTTTGATCTCAAGCACTAAAGTAGTGAATGGATTCCTTGTTTGCGTATAAACAGGGGCTCTTACATAGGTTCAGAAAGTGCTTAGACACCAGCCCCTGTGTAATTATAATACAAGTTCAGGTTAAAGATATGAAAAATTAGAACATACCATACGATTGCATATTAGTAGAGTAAATCTTTGTATTTTGTTTTAAGTATCTCTGCTATCTGATGTCCAAGAATTAGCTAAAATAATTGACATTGTCATAGAAAAGATCTTCTCTTAATGAATCGATGAATGTAAAATTTATTTCTGAAAATAACAATGAAATTAACTCGAACCTTCGTTAATTTCATTTAACATTTTATTCGCTGTGTCATGAACTTATCACATTCTATTCTATGATATTATATTATATTCTATGATATTATATTATATTATATTATATTATATTATATTATATTTTATTATATTATATTATATTATATTACACTATACTATATAAAAGACCTTCTAGACCCAGGAACAAACAAACACTTCGTTAACCATGCGTATCTGGTAGATTTGAATGATCGGTCTATTTTAACACAAATGTTCTATTCTATTTATATCAGATTTTATCACTAATTTATATTGTTGTGATTGGAGCAAATGTACTCCTCAAGTATTCACTAAAACATAACAAATTAGCTGTGTTGTAGCTTAACAGAGAACATTTCTATGAATCTTGAATGTTATTGATCAGTCAGAGTCAAATGTTTATATTGATCGTTCGAATTATGTACCTATTAATGCTAATATAGATATATTCTTTAATTTACGTTAGAACTGCATCAAGATGTATCAGGATAGAAAATAAAAATAGTTCCTCCTGCAGTTATACACCCAAAACGTACATGTAAATTTTCTAAGCACATATTAAAAGCCATAGTCTATAACGCTGACATGGACAGTATATGGATCACAAAACATTACTGAGATTCACACGTTTTGTCTCAGCTACTCTGTCAATTTGAGACTGTTTAAAAATGAATACAATTGGTATATCGTTTCAAATACAAAAGGATTTTGGATGATTATAGCGTTACGACAGTAATTCTGATTAAATATTGCATTATGTTGCAGGCACCGGAGTGAAATATTAGTTGAAGAACAAATATCCTGTTATGTTAAAATAGGATTTAGCTTCTGATAGCTCTTGCAATGTTCTACAACTGTCTGTTTCCTCCATTTCTGACTCTGGTATTGAGTTAATTATTACTGTGTGCTTTGTATATAGACTGGATTTTACAATTAACCTCAAAATATTTGTATGGCCCTAGGAATGCACATCAATAATTATATTACTTTTCTATTGACGATAAAATCCTTTTTGCGAATGTACTGAATAATTGTTCCATCATATATATATATATATAATACTGACCTAGATAAAGTTCAACAACAACGTTTGATTTTATTTTTTTTTTTTTTGGGGGGGGGGACTCATAAATTTTAATAAAAATATGAATTAAGTGTCTGGTTGAAATTATGTCAATTGTAGGGAAGTAAACATCGCATATTCTCATGTTTGTAATTATTTCCCAATAATTTGTAGTCTCATAACTGTGTCGTACAAAACGAAAGTGTATCTAGACGGATCAAAGACAGAAAGATAGAAGGCAAGGGAAGTTGGTGACTTTGGGTCAGCTGAATTTTAAACATGAATAAGTTTATTTTCATCCTTTGTAAGGTTAGCTGTATACCCGAGGAATAAGTTGAAAGTGAACCAAATGTTCTGGTCAAAGAAAACTTGCCCAGATGACTTATATACATGTCGGCCTTCACTCGTTCGTGAGAGAGAGACAGAGAGACAGAGAGAGAGAGACAGAGAGTGTGCGAGAGATGATTTTAAAAAATACCATATGTTAGTAATATTTACTATTATTAATTGTAAGTCAAATTGTACAGATAATTCCTATAAGATCCACTGAAAGGAGGTGAAGATAATTCGTAAACAGATCGTTCCAGTCGTGGTTCATAAAATGCAGAGGCCGATCAGGATAATTAAACAATAGAAAATTTACGCACATCACACATATCATCAACATAAAAAATCTTAAAAAAAGAACATGGTGCCCACACTGTTATGAATATGCAGGTTTCATATATATAAGAATAAACTTCTTGTCTGGTCAACTTTTTAAGTATGGAACGCTGAAAAGTTACAAATTCAAATATAAGAAGCAAATCTAGTACTTAAGTAATTTTATCTGACCATGCGCTACGTGACCTAAGCACGGATCACTGAGTGGGACTGAATTTCACGACAAAGAAGTGAATGAACACAAGACGGAAGGTTGAAATAATGTACAAATTAGTATTCGAATGGGAAACGTTTCCATGTAAAACATTAATTTCAATTTTTCTGTGAAATTGACCACAATATACAAAATGGAAATAAAACAATTCATGTTAATATAAAAACAGCTGCAACGTGTATATTACTAAAATAACAGTTGTGCGCTTGGTTACCAGCATCGTCGCGTACTTTTCAAGGTTCTTGCAGATGCTACGCTCGCTCAGTTTACCAATGAATATGCCTGGTCTGCAAGATCCTTTAAAACCCGCAACTGGGCCGTTAACTATTACAGAGAGACTTTTAAGAATGCAAATTACCCCCGACAGCATAGCAAAATGTGGGTTGTCTCTCTCAGGAGTTTTCATTCATGCCACGGCATTTTTAAGTGAATATGGGACAGAGCACAGATATCAACACTATTAACCTCTCAGTATCCTTCATTATTTAGGTCGATAAGAACAGCACAAGTAATTATTCAGACTGTATTTACATTAATACACCCCCACTCGCTCAAAACGAACTTTACATCTAAAATATCTAGAATAATTTGACATTAAAATTTCTTTTCAAAATTATTTAACTTTCATTCAAACTTCAAATTTTGCATGTTGATAGAAAAGTTTGAAAGATGTATTTGCAGTTCTAAATATGTATGATTATTAAGCTTACTTGATCTCAGTATTACATGTCTACCTTAATGTATCTAGTTACAATTAATCAACATACAATTTACAGAGTTCTAAGATACTGCAGTGCTCATGACACGTGGATTAAAGTTTTTGATATAGTTCAGTACATCTCTTAGAATGTGCACAGCAAAATGTTCATTCCACAATCGACATGTATTCCTATGGATTTACGAACACCAACAGTTGTGTTTGATTTTGTTTTCCGTGATCAGTTTAATAACGCGCAATAACAGGATTTCATAATATAAATTAAAAGATCTCAATACTCACAACTGGTCCATAAGTCGCATCATCAAATAACTAAACTGTGGAAAACCCATCGAAAAGGTGTATTGCTCTAATACCACTCATAAGGGTCCCATTAGTTCTGGATGACTTGATGGTCAAGTCAGTCATAGTGAGTCACATTATTACTAATAATGTATTTCACGTTGATGTGTGATTACCTCGTGTAACGACTACTCATACGAATAATACTGTTAAGATACTTGCCCATGGAATGATCGCTTAGACAAAACCACCCTGCTAGATGACTGAACCGTATAATTACTACTCATGAGGTTCAGAAACTAATCCGTAGAATTACCACACATTAGAATCGCATTGTTCCATGACATGCTTTTGTAAAGGTTCCCAAAGAGTGAAACATTACGGGATTACTGATACTCTACTGGATTACATTCCTCAAAAACTTGCTCGTGGACATGTCATTCAGTGAGAATCATATTCCTGCATAACTGGTCCTTAGGCTGGCCCGTAGAAACACAACTCAAATAGAGCCTCGTTGTTTGATAAATGGTCTGAAGAATTGCCCTTTCATTCAGGTAACTTGTCGCTAGAAGTGTCGCTCAAAGGGAATAGCATTGCATGATGTGAGTTACACATAAATGCCACCCATAAGGCTTTCACATTCCTTGTATATTCAAATATGATCCTGTTAAAGGCATAGTGTGGCTCAGTTCAAGTTTTACAAAAAGTGTACCATGAGATTCACAGCATGTCTTCAAAGAAACATACAGTAAGATTCATTAATTATTTATATTAATTCCATGAATGCAACAGAATGCCATTCTTTCTAGTTTATTACATAAATATCCCCGCCTTGAAAAATGAGTAGAAATGAACACTTTGACTAATAGTACTAAGGTTTTGAACTTAATGCATATCATTAATCACTGAGATTTTTAAAATAAGGTTGCATATAAAGGATACAAAATGAAATGATCTTTTTTACACATTTAACCCTAAAAAATAGAAGTTTAAAACAATAAAACTGCCTCCAGACAAAGTCAAGAATTAGAGTACACCGAAATACAGAATACTATAGTAAAAATTCCAAAGTGCAACATGCAGAAAATGTTGGGAAAAACGTATGAGAAAAAAAATTGCTTTTATTTGCGACTTTAAGGCTTTTGGCAGGCATCAGCAATTTTTTTAACAGACCCAGTCGACACAGAGCTATAGCTTTCGATTACAAAAGTAGCACTAGCTTCATGCGAAAATGACACCGTGAGCTGATACTACATATAATATTAACTTGCAGCGTACGCAACACTTTGAAAAAAGCAATGCCTGTATAATGTAAAATTCTGAACATAATCTACGGAATGTATTAATAAATATTATATTGAATCAACAAATCCAAATGTTGTCATCCATTTATGAGACTAAATTGCAAAATATATATTGTTTTCCATTGGCAGCCTACAATAAAAAAAAAGAAGAAGAAAAAGAGATTAGTGAAGACGTTGCAGTCGAATGGATTAATAAACACACTATTTAGATACAATCCACACTATGTATGCCTTGTAAAAAAATATAAAATGAATTAAAACATCAGTTCATTATTCACCAGTGGATTTTCGTTATATCTATTGCTAAGTATCTACATATGCATTTCCCTTGCATGGTAATTCATAAAAGGCCGATGATCTTGCTGAACAAATGTAGACATTTTTATGTTTCTATTTCGACTCAGACTTAAGCTGCGCCATGACAAGATACAAAACTATAATGACAAGATACAAAACTATAATGACAAGATACAAAACTATAATGACAAGATAAAAAACTATAATGACAAGATACAAAACTATAATGACAAGATACAAAATAATAATGACAAGATACAAAACTATAATGACAAGATACAAAACTATAATGACAAGATACAAAACTATTCCACTTGAAGAAACAATGAAAAAAAAAAGAAACCTATACAAACATGTATGTAAACTAAAAATAGTATGGAATTCAACAGCCTTGAGATTTAACAAAGAACGACAAACAAATAAAGTAACACTTCGGAGAACAAAACATTAAAAACCAAAATAGAAATGAATATGTCACTGACACAACGTGGTAACATTGACTTTACGTAATATGATCTATATATGTGGTACAAAAGGAAAAAAAAACAACATATAATCAAACAAACAAGACCAGATGAACACCTCCTGCGCATGGTCGAAGTGAAGAATGTGGTCTTATCAAGGTTTTCGATCCTAGAAGGACTGAGTGTCACATAATATAGGCACGGTGAGTTTAAACTTCATTCCTTTCCCTCAAACGTTTAGGGTTTACAAACACTTTTAGACATAAGACATTGAAGTCCTATGGAATCGAAAATCTAATGTATCGCTACATATCATGTAAGATTAATGAAGTAAATTTGAAATTTCTAGGTTTACGCTACAGCAGTTTGAATGTTATTATCAGGAAAGAATACTTCTTTTGTTACTTCTCTTGTTAACAAAAATGTACAGAAGCAATGTACAAATACCACTTAGTCACATTTAAACACCATACCCAAACTGAAAACTGTAAGTTATACAGTGCAAACGTCTGCTTTGAATCTGTAAAACGGATCGACATCTTTACGTTTGTTCCAAACAAAATCAAAAGGTGAGCTAATGATTATTTGATGCATTGTTTACTCACGCATGAACTGTAAAACTGCCACTTTAGTTGCATAATCTTTTATTTAGGAATATGATTTTTTTAAATATAAAGAAATGATATATATTATAAAGAAACTATATTCATGCTTACACTAAATTTGACTGGGTTCTGATCCAACTACTTCTCATCTAAAGATCCATCAATTGCTAAATTGCAAGCCATGTTTTGTTTTGTTTTTTTATTTATTTTTTATTTTTTTTGGGGGGGGGGCGGGAGTGGGAAGTTTGGAGGGACGAGGGGTAATGTATCATTTCAGTTTATGTCAGCACCTTATTATTCCACCAAAACTATCTTTAAATAAGATATATGTTAAGAAAATGTGTCTTCTGCGGCCTTCCAGAAGAACTGTCGTATCCATTGATGCTTTCCGTCCTCGCTCATCTTGGAGAGTTCTAGTTCTCCTGGCTGATGAATCACTGGGAACTGCCGCAATTCGGCGGGAACATCTACTTGACCAAAACATATAGACAGTATCTTGGGTCCTGAACCTTTTTGATACTTCAAAGTCACCGCCATATTAATGATGAACAATAAGTCGCCAGAAAGCGGTTCCTCATTCAAAACGAACAAAATCAAACAACTATGTTCCATTACGGTAGCTTTTGCTTTTATTTTCCATGTTCCAGGCATAATTTCCTCGTCATTTTGAGAAACGGCCAATCCACATAAATCTGTGAAGAAATGGTAGATACAAGAAGATTTTTCCTCCGCAGATTTCGAAGACTGAATGTGTATGTCATACTCAAATTCATTACCGTTCTGATAACTCTCTGGGTTCCTCTTCGAACAGAATTGAATTGTCCGCTTAAATCTCATTTTTGCAGTTTCTTGATGAGTTTCACCCATTCTTAATTCGTGAAGGGCACCGTCTAGGTAGGCTTCGAAATACAGTTTTCTGTGCTCGCCTGCAAGCTGAGTGCACGATGCTTCGATTAGATCCAGGAAAAGAAGACTCTTGGAGAAATCTCCTTGCCTCACATAGCTCTCTGCCTTCTTAAAGATTATGGTGGGGTCTTTTGCATTTTCTTCACTCATCTCAGAGATTTCTTTATAGAAAGACAAAGCTTGACCATATTCTCCAACTAACTCGTACAGCTGAGCAAGTTCTTCTAGAGTCTTTCTGTAAGAAAATCGTCCTATTTGCTTTTGCTTCGTGAGCATCTCCTTGATGGACGGGAATGCTAACCCTGCTTTTATGGATAAAGGTAGAAATGTTGCTATGTAGGCTGATTTTTGCAGTGCGAGAAAAAGGAGTCGTTTGGCATCGTGGTATAATGACTCAGTGTCAGACGCCTCGCTTGTTTTTGCCGATTCGATATCTATTAGGCAAAGCGCATGTTGCTCGAGACAGCTGACCTCTTGTAAAAGTGTACAATCGTCTTCTTTTGCTGCCTGCAAAAATGCTTCACTTGCTTCCTCATACCGCCTAAGACTTCGAAGCAGTAAGCCTTTGTCATAAATCGCCATCACATTAGATGGAGCACAGGCAATAGACATATCAAGATGACGCATTATTTCAGCCGTTGTGCTATCGTCTGGAAAAGCAAATGCTTGTTTTGGAGAGATGATGAACTTAAACGCTTTGTATTCCTCAGGAATGACATGTTTTTCTGAACTAATAGTAAGAGTGTTATGGTCAACTTCTCTGGACGGCCCACACCTACTGCTAGACAACGAATTTCTAGTTGCTGATGTTTGAAAGTACCGATTTTTATTTTGTTGATCTGTATGCCGTCGATCAATGGAGCAGGGATATGACTGTCCGTGATGTGCACGTTTCTCTCTTTTTGCACTTCGAGTTTCTTTGGATGAGGAAACAATTAAGCTTTTCAGAGCCGACCTCAGTGTTATTGCTAAATGGTGGTGAGCAAAGGCAGTTTTCCTTATATCCAGACTTCTTCTTAAGAGCGTCTCAGACAGCTTGTAATCTTTCCAATATCTTGCATGTTTGCCGAATCTTTCCAGAACATATACGTCCTCGTTGCAAATACGATATGCTTTGTCAAAGAACTCTCTCACTTTTGTGCCTCTGATACTCGCTGGAAGAATGTGAGAGAGATTTAAATTTGGGTCATGTTGAAGCTCAATAGAGTGAGCGATCTCTCCAAGCATCGCCCATCCTCTTGCTTTATATATGTCAGAGTTAACGTTCTGGGCCACGTCAGAGAGAACTTCTGCAGCACGCTTTGCAGAGTTCTGAAAGTCTGAAATATGCTCAAAACAGAAAATGTTATTCATATGGAGTTGTCTTTTAAGCAACAATGCGAGACCAAATTTCGAGAGATATAGATTTTCGACGTTAATGTCGTTATCTGTAATGATTTCTTCGAACAAATCAATAGCATATTTGTAAAATTTTGGACCAAAACGAGAGTATGCGAAAGCCTGTTCATATTTAGCCATAGCCTGAAGGTCTCTTCTACCAGCTAAAAGCTGAAGGTTTTGCATTACTTTTTCTGCCTTCCAGTATTGCCTTTTATCTTGGTACATCCACGCCTGATTTGCAAGAGCGATAACATTGTCGCTATTCCTCCTTAAGACTTCCTTGGCAGATTGCATTGCTTCGTTGTGTTCGCCCATCAGCCATTGAATGAATGAGATAAAATTATAAGCCGCTTCCCATTCAGCATCCATTTCAAATCCCGACATCTGTATTTCTTGAGATACTTTATTTACTAAAGACCTCAATTTATGTTCCTTCTGTCGTTGAGGAACTCTCAAGTCGAGAAAAGAAGGAAATTGTTTCATACAATTTGAAAAGACTTCGCATCTTTCTCTTGCCATCTTTGTGTTAACTGAAAATAAAGAGCAAACATCTATGAGATTTTTCCATTATTTTTAAAGTGCTGGATGGACAGATTTGTCACCCTATATTCTCAACATATTCACCATACGTAAGAGATAACTTCTGTTTCAAGGGGTGAACTAGTCCAGGCAACGTGGTCAAAATATTTAATTTTAAAACGTGTATGTATGATCTTTACCTCAAACGATCATCGTCTTAGCACTGAATCCATTTTCTAGCCTTGGTGGATCAATGGGTAAAATTATGGCAGTACGCTGAAAGTCAAAGTAACTTGGTTCTGTTGTTGTTCTTGTTTTTTTTAAATCTATCAGGAATATATTTGCATTACTATTATGTCATCAGTATCTGAATCCATATTCACCATGGATTCTCATCCGTACACCTTAAATGGAAAGATATTCCCGACCGAAATTTGACTCGCCATTCTTCAGTAGCACGATATACCGTTTGTTTGCAAGTGGATTTAGCAAGTGAATTAATAAGGGCAATATTAATAATGTAAGAAAGCCAATACATATTATCTCAAAAAATATCTCCTGTGCTTAGTGCAAACAAAATCCACAAAAGCAGGAAACTGCCGTGGATGAAATTCATGGTACATGAAACAATATTAGATAAAGTAGAAAAGACAAAGCTTTCTCTTCGCGAAATCTATTTTGTCAATTGAAAATGTATTCATTATGCAGCCATTATCATACATGGTCAGTCACTACAGATAAACTAGATTGCACAATATTTGAAGAGCGACAATTGTATAGATTAACTGAAATAGAAGTAGTGGAATTTGTCCGCGTGACCAGTCGTACGTAAATATTAACCTTATACCAACATTTTAAGCAAATTTCTTTTCTAAATTTAGTATTGTAAAGATTCCCATTCGAAAATTATGTGTAGTAATAAGGGAAACTTAGTTTAATGTTCAATTGTTAGATGAACAAAAATGGCAATACTTTTTTAATATAATTTTGCCTTGTGTCTTTAAGGTATTTATAGAAGAATACAACAGATAATTGAGATATAAACATTCGATGAATCAATCACTTCAATTAACATTGGGGTCTTTCTCAGCTAGATCCTATTTATTTCATATCACGATATCTTTTTGTTTCATTACAGCCTCTGGTTGTAGCTTTCATGATCAAAGGCTTTTATCACAGCTATTAAATATAAATTGCATATTACGTGAAATGATGTGTTGACAATGTGAATCAACTTCCAAAGCCAAATCAAAACAGGATATGCAAGTTGTATGTATGATCATATAAAGCTCTTGACCATAGTGTGAACAAATGTTATCAGTCCTAATTTTATCAGCTACATTTGTCTCATTTATTCAAAAAGGATCAAGTACAGCATATAATGTGTCGCATCCTAGTTTCTTTTTTGCGTCTGTGATTAGAAAATGAGTCTTGCATTTAGTCATTGGTCCACTGTGTCAGCGAAATTTCTTTTGAAAATATTTAGTTAAGGTTCCCATCAACATGTTAGCGACCATAACATGTCATATAAAATGGTGAAATATTTGTAATCATTTTCATTGTACAAGTGAAATAAAAAAAAATAATTTAATTTATTTTTAAATTTTTAAACCTAAACGACCACCAACAAGAATGGACTGAAATGTTCGCGTTATATAGGACATATATTGACGGACAATCATTATCTTATTTTAGAAATTAAAAAATCATCATTGAGCTTAAAATAATGCCCGACCTATATATATTCGAAGCACTATAAAGTTATACTGTCTTTGAAAATCTAAACATACAGTCGTCATTTTTTCCAATCTCCTTGATGATGTACAAATTGTATAAAAACAAATTATTGAAACTATTGCGTCAAACAAATATAAAAGCAAAAGTTTGTATTTAATTTCTAGATCTAATAAAACAGACCAAAAACATTTTCACTTCATCTATTATAAGTTTAACATTCATCCTCATCATGAATGGATATACATAAATGAAAAAAGTAATCAAATAGCTATTAATAATAACATTCGATTGAAAAAAAAATTGATGCAGTGAACGAAACTAGGAATAATATAATTGATGAATAAATTAGTGATTGGGGATATTGGCACGGAAAATATTAAAGAAACTTATTTATTTTACAATAATAATGTTGATCCATTTGAATCTATTCCTCTGGCTTATTTTATACTACCAGATAGCAACGGATTGACAAATATGGATATTGAAAGGTTCACTGAAAGAATTGGATCAAATATGACTTGCTTATTATGTCGTCAAAATAAAAACAGAACATCTATTATGCAGTCTGTTGCAACAGATCAAAATTCATCAACATGTTGCATTGATAAAAAATAGGATTAGAACAATGACATTAGTCGCAATTGTTGTTCTGGGAAAGAAAAGCCAGAAGAAACACATGAAATAAAATAATCTATATTTAAATCATTATCACGTACACGGATAAGTTTAGTAAAAATCAAGCATCGACGGTAAAAGTCAATACATGGAATACCTACCATTTTTAACATTGTATCTGATTTGATGTTTGGATTCAATGCCTGTAAATTTCTAACTCTTGCACTGTGCTATCGCTTTTATATTTTTTCCACTGTTCTCTATTTTCTTCATAACAATTTGTAAAGTAGTCTTTACTTTGTACTATCCAGTTTATCATATATTTCTTCATACATGACATGTAACAACAACACATAATATTATTTCATTTTCTGTCTTTATTTTTTTGCAGGTTCAACATAACCTAGTATCCATCATTTATATTCTACTATTTACCTTTAATTACTTTTACAACTGGTATTTTAGAACATGGTTAACAACAGATCTTGCTTGTTAACGCAAACACAGATAGGCTTACGATGGAAAACGAAATATCAACAGCAGTTGAAGATGAAAAAAACTCAGTCCAAACTTGTGGATGTATTACTGTATAGTTGATGGCACTGTTGTTTAAAGTTTGCTTTTTTATCGAGAAAAATAGTAGAAATGGTTACATTATAAAACCTGACAAAGGCAACAAGAATAACCTCAGTAACAACCTCAAGAACTACCAGTTAAGCTAGTTACTGTAACAAGCAAAACATCAAAATTAACAAAATGTTGCAAGAAAAGCGTAAAACAAGCTGTAGGTTGTGTGCGCAAGTGCAAATCAGAACATATATTTCCCAGTATGTTCTAACTTTTCAAGATTTGTGAGAAAAGGAATTTGAAAAATTAAGAAAGCGAGTTTATGACTCAGATAAAGACATTACGACAAGATGTATTCAATATATTTGCTGGAATATCATGCTGGCAGTTGTGATATATATATAGTGGTTTATTCTTCAAACGTTGCGACAGCGGCGTAAAGGTATTGTTTTCTCACTGCGCCTTAGTCCATATTAGGGGCCGCCAGACCCGTGATCCTGCTTGCCGATATGTTTAGGTCGCCGGTCATGGTGTTGTCGGCCTTGACCATCAGGACAGTGACCTGCTCGTCGACATACCTTGTCGCGGCCATTTCACCCTACCGGGCGATTGAGGCGTTGAGGTATTGTTTTCGATTCACGTTCGTGTCGTTGGCATGCATTTTGCGGCCGCGTCCTGGTCATCGACGTACTTTTTCACCTTTCGTGTCTTTGTCGTCTGCATACTTTTAGCGTCTGAGTCTTGACGATTCACGGATCGCTTTGTGTCGGCATTTTCAGGTCGAATGGGGTCGGCTATGCTGGGGGGGGGGCGCTCTACAGATATTACGTGCATTTGAGAGAGTGACAGGTGTAAAATGAAGTTGTTTGCATTTGCAACAATGCTCTAACGGAGAGAATGTTGACATACCTCTATGCTACTTTCATGTACTGTGGCTGAAATTTCTTTACATAATGTACTTGTGGAAATTGGACATGATCTAAGCACACAGCATACAGAAATGGCCGCTCCAAAGTACTCGAAAATTCAGCCTGACTTAGTCAAAAGTACGTTTATTTTCAGCAATTATTAAAATAGGGCAACTATTTTTGATAGGAGTAGGCCATACCAGCCTCTGAAAGTACAATGAATGAATTACAAAATATATACAAAGTAAAAAAGTTATCAGGTCTTTTTTTATTTACCTTTGAAGTCCTGGAAGTGAAAATGACCAAGCGGAGCTAGCAGTTTTTTGAGAGGTGCACATCTTAAGTAAGACCAAGCTGATTACTCTATAACCCAAATTGCACCCATCAATCATACACCAAAATAAAGGGAATTCAATGTTTTCTTAACAATACCTAAGATATACAAGGTCTTTTTTAAATAGCCAGGACAAGCGGTGAGGAAAACATGGGTAATTATTTTAGTTTATAAATCTAACCCTATGCAAAATACAAAACTGAGAAGCGTCACCTTGCGGAAGGCGTTCATGATGTCCTCCTCGAACGACTTTCCGCCTTCACGCAGCGTGCCTTCGGCCTAGTAGACGGCGAGGTTGCCTGGTGCCTAAGCCGGGTAAACAGCGAGAAGATGTACACGCCGGAATCCTTCAGGTTCCCGACGTTGTCAGCGAATGTAACCAAATCGTTCGGATCGTAGGAGACGACCCGTTTGCTGTAGATCGCCAGCTCATCCTTGGTGGCCTACTGGGCGAGATCAGCGGGAGATCTGGGTGCCGCCTCGTCTTTTTGAGAGCGCCCGATGATGTCTACCAGCATAGTGTATATGCCCACTGTCGGCTTGTTTATAAACGAACCAGGTGATCAACAACAACGCCACACCCAGCAGGACGCCGGACGTCGGAGTGCGATTCAACGCCTGCAGCACCTCGATGAATGCATGGTCGCAGATTGGCTTGTCGCCTTTTTTCTTGACAGGGAGGCTCGAGTGGGTTAGCGGAAGGATCAATGGGTCACCGCCAGAGTTGGATCGCCGCTCCCATGGCAGCAATCGCAAGGGAAAGTCAAACGGCTGACAGTCGAAAGATGCCACCTTGTCTTTGCATGGACTTTTGGGCAGCAACGGAAAGATTGAAATTGACTTTCGCGTCAAACAATATTTACTATCAGGTTTTACCAACCCGAACTGATTTAATTTTTAGTGTTGATTGGGTACACTTACTTGAAAAAATTATACTGACCTTTATATAAAACGAAATATCTGGTATGCACAGCTATAGTTTGTATACGCATTTTTTTTTTTTTTTTTTTTTTTTACTTTATTCAGCCTGTGTGAAGCTCGCTGTAAAGGTGGGCGGAGGCTCGGGTGGGGATGGTGGTCTTAACAAAGTAATGAATGCACACATCATTGTCATTTTAACGACCCCACGTTTGAAACCAATTCGATTATAAATTGACTTATTTTTTCAAGTGGAGGATGGAAGACGACACGGGGACTTTATATACTTTGAAACTTATTTGTTTTAGCTGTATACATTTTTACCACTTTAAAGGTTTTATTTGTAGCATAATCCATTCCATGCACGAGGAAGAGATTTCTCCGGTGAAAATAGTATAATTTTCAGTGAACTACAGAGAAAATGTGCCCATAGAAGCAAAACAAACAACCACATTCTTCAAATCAAGCCACCACCAACGCTGTACCAAGAAAAGCGTGGTCAGTCGGTTGAACAGTGTGTCATGTTGCTTTTGTAAATTGCCATTACTTCGTTTCCCAATACGCCTCATCTTGTCATTTCCACAAACGAACCAAGGTTATATCCAATGGTAAATAGGTGCTCTGCAATAGCACCCATTGCGTGTTTAATCGCCTATCATTGCATATTGTCAACACCAACATCGTTGTCTATTATTAGCCACATCTAGTGGTTGATCAGTGATTCAGATCTGGAACCATAATTGCACAGAGTATGCCGTCTCTCTCTGCCTTACAAAATTTCCGTTGTGCCACCGTGACTTCCGGGTGCTTCTCACAGTGCCTGATTTTTACATCGCCTTGTGGCTTTATTTATTTATTTGGCAAGATTATATAAGTATCTCTACACGATATACAAATGGACTGACGTAATTTATTTTGACTTTATGTCCTAGTTATAATGAAAATGTGTGATGAACGGGAAACCTTAGAGCTGATTAAACAGTTTGCTCATCAATCAATGGCATACTTTTATGTAAACCAGTTTGCTCATTTTGCATTTGTATCAGGGAAAGATATAATATTCTGCTACATTGTACAAGCATGCATATACAACGACTTTTTTATTTAAATACGTTTTCCCTTTCATCAATTGTCCCATTTTAAAAAGTAACAACTCAGGTAAATTATACCATTTGATTTTAAAAAAATTTGATTTAGTTTATAAAACAAATTGAACAAAGATAGCAAGATGCACAGAAGGGATTTGATTTTTTGTTGATGCGATTTAAAATGACTTAAAATTGTATTTCAGAATAAGGATGACAAACCAAAAATATCCCCTGTATCACAACACCAAATGTCACCTTGCAAAACGTCTTCCTTAGGTAATAATGAACCAGATGAATTGCCTCAGGAAATAGGTACCCTGCTGTTTCTTTGATCTCAAGCACTAAAGTAGTGAATGGATTCCTTGTTTGCGTATAAACAGGGGCTCTTACATAGGTTCAGAAAGTGCTTAGACACCAGCCCCTGTGTAATTATAATACAAGTTCAGGTTAAAGATATGAAAAATTAGAACATACCATACGATTGCATATTAGTAGAGTAAATCTTTGTATTTTGTTTTAAGTATCTCTGCTATCTGATGTCCAAGAATTAGCTAAAATAATTGACATTGTCATAGAAAAGATCTTCTCTTAATGAATCGATGAATGTAAAATTTATTTCTGAAAATAACAATGAAATTAACTCGAACCTTCGTTAATTTCATTTAACATTTTATTCGCTGTGTCATGAACTTATCACATTCTATTCTATGATATTATATTATATTCTATGATATTATATTATATTATATTATATTATATTTTATTATATTATATTATATTATATTACACTATACTATATAAAAGACCTTCTAGACCCAGGAACAAACAAACACTTCGTTAACCATGCGTATCTGGTAGATTTGAATGATCGGTCTATTTTAACACAAATGTTCTATTCTATTTATATCAGATTTTATCACTAATTTATATTGTTGTGATTGGAGCAAATGTACTCCTCAAGTATTCACTAAAACATAACAAATTAGCTGTGTTGTAGCTTAACAGAGAACATTTCTATGAATCTTGAATGTTATTGATCAGTCAGAGTCAAATGTTTATATTGATCGTTCGAATTATGTACCTATTAATGCTAATATAGATATATTCTTTAATTTACGTTAGAACTGCATCAAGATGTATCAGGATAGAAAATAAAAATAGTTCCTCCTGCAGTTATACACCCAAAACGTACATGTAAATTTTCTAAGCACATATTAAAAGCCATAGTCTATAACGCTGACATGGACAGTATATGGATCACAAAACATTGCTGAGATTCACACGTTTTGTCTCAGCTACTCTGTCAATTTGAGACTGTTTAAAAATGAATACAATTGGTATATCGTTTCAAATACAAAAGGATTTTGGATGATTATAGCGTTACGACAGTAATTCTGATTAAATATTGCATTATGTTGCAGGCACCGGAGTGAAATATTAGTTGAAGAACAAATATCCTGTTATGTTAAAATAGGATTTAGCTTCTGATAGCTCTTGCAATGTTCTACAACTGTCTGTTTCCTCCATTTCTGACTCTGGTATTGAGTTAATTATTACTGTGTGCTTTGTATATAGACTGGATTTTACAATTAACCTCAAAATATTTGTATGGCCCTAGGAATGCACATCAATAATTATATTACTTTTCTATTGACGATAAAATCCTTTTTGCGAATGTACTGAATAATTGTTCCATCATATATATATATATATATAATACTGACCTAGATAAAGTTCAACAACAACGTTTGATTTTTTTTTTTTTTTTTGGGGGGGGGGGACTCATAAATTTTAATAAAAATATGAATTAAGTGTCTGGTTGAAATTATGTCAATTGTAGGGAAGTAAACATCGCATATTCTCATGTTTGTAATTATTTCCCAATAATTTGTAGTCTCATAACTGTGTCGTACAAAACGAAAGTGTATCTAGACGGATCAAAGACAGAAAGATAGAAGGCAAGGGAAGTTGGTGACTTTGGGTCAGCTGAATTTTAAACATGAATAAGTTTATTTTCATCCTTTGTAAGGTTAGCTGTATACCCGAGGAATAAGTTGAAAGTGAACCAAATGTTCTGGTCAAAGAAAACTTGCCCAGATGACTTATATACATGTCGGCCTTCACTCGTTCGTGAGAGAGAGACAGAGAGACAGAGAGAGAGAGACAGAGAGTGTGCGAGAGATGATTTTAAAAAATACCATATGTTAGTAATATTTACTATTATTAATTGTAAGTCAAATTGTACAGATAATTCCTATAAGATCCACTGAAAGGAGGTGAAGATAATTCGTAAACAGATCGTTCCAGTCGTGGTTCATAAAATGCAGAGGCCGATCAGGATAATTAAACAATAGAAAATTTACGCACATCACACATATCATCAACATAAAAAATCTTAAAAAAAGAACATGGTGCCCACACTGTTATGAATATGCAGGTTTCATATATATAAGAATAAACTTCTTGTCTGGTCAACTTTTTAAGTATGGAACGCTGAAAAGTTACAAATTCAAATATAAGAAGCAAATCTAGTACTTAAGTAATTTTATCTGACCATGCGCTACGTGACCTAAGCACGGATCACTGAGTGGGACTGAATTTCACGACAAAGAAGTGAATGAACACAAGACGGAAGGTTGAAATAATGTACAAATTAGTATTCGAATGGGAAACGTTTCCATGTAAAACATTAATTTCAATTTTTCTGTGAAATTGACCACAATATACAAAATGGAAATAAAACAATTCATGTTAATATAAAAACAGCTGCAACGTGTATATTACTAAAATAACAGTTGTGCGCTTGGTTACCAGCATCGTCGCGTACTTTTCAAGGTTCTTGCAGATGCTACGCTCGCTCAGTTTACCAATGAATATGCCTGGTCTGCAAGATCCTTTAAAACCCGCAACTGGGCCGTTAACTATTACAGAGAGACTTTTAAGAATGCAAATTACCCCCGACAGCATAGCAAAATGTGGGTTGTCTCTCTCAGGAGTTTTCATTCATGCCACGGCATTTTTAAGTGAATATGGGACAGAGCACAGATATCAACACTATTAACCTCTCAGTATCCTTCATTATTTAGGTCGATAAGAACAGCACAAGTAATTATTCAGACTGTATTTACATTAATACACCCCCACTCGCTCAAAACGAACTTTACATCTAAAATATCTAGAATAATTTGACATTAAAATTTCTTTTCAAAATTATTTAACTTTCATTCAAACTTCAAATTTTGCATGTTGATAGAAAAGTTTGAAAGATGTATTTGCAGTTCTAAATATGTATGATTATTAAGCTTACTTGATCTCAGTATTACATGTCTACCTTAATGTATCTAGTTACAATTAATCAACATACAATTTACAGAGTTCTAAGATACTGCAGTGCTCATGACACGTGGATTAAAGTTTTTGATATAGTTCAGTACATCTCTTAGAATGTGCACAGCAAAATGTTCATTCCACAATCGACATGTATTCCTATGGATTTACGAACACCAACAGTTGTGTTTGATTTTGTTTTCCGTGATCAGTTTAATAACGCGCAATAACAGGATTTCATAATATAAATTAAAAGATCTCAATACTCACAACTGGTCCATAAGTCGCATCATCAAATAACTAAACTGTGGAAAACCCATCGAAAAGGTGTATTGCTCTAATACCACTCATAAGGGTCCCATTAGTTCTGGATGACTTGATGGTCAAGTCAGTCATAGTGAGTCACATTATTACTAATAATGTATTTCACGTTGATGTGTGATTACCTCGTGTAACGACTACTCATACGAATAATACTGTTAAGATACTTGCCCATGGAATGATCGCTTAGACAAAACCACCCTGCTAGATGACTGAACCGTATAATTACTACTCATGAGGTTCAGAAACTAATCCGTAGAATTACCACACATTAGAATCGCATTGTTCCATGACATGCTTTTGTAAAGGTTCCCAAAGAGTGAAACATTACGGGATTACTGATACTCTACTGGATTACATTCCTCAAAAACTTGCTCGTGGACATGTCATTCAGTGAGAATCATATTCCTGCATAACTGGTCCTTAGGCTGGCCCGTAGAAACACAACTCAAATAGAGCCTCGTTGTTTGATAAGTGGTCTGAAGAATTGCCCTTTCATTCAGGTAACTTGTCGCTAGAAGTGTCGCTCAAAGGGAATAGCATTGCATGATGTGAGTTACACATAAATGCCACCCATAAGGCTTTCACATTCCTTGTATATTCAAATATGATCCTGTTAAAGGCATAGTGTGGCTCAGTTCAAGTTTTACAAAAAGTGTACCATGAGATTCACAGCATGTCTTCAAAGAAACATACAGTAAGATTCATTAATTATTTATATTAATTCCATGAATGCAACAGAATGCCATTCTTTCTAGTTTATTACATAAATATCCCCGCCTTGAAAAATGAGTAGAAATGAACACTTTGACTAATAGTACTAAGGTTTTGAACTTAATGCATATCATTAATCACTGAGATTTTTAAAATAAGGTTGCATATAAAGGATACAAAATGAAATGATCTTTTTTACACATTTAACCCTAAAAAATAGAAGTTTAAAACAATAAAACTGCCTCCAGACAAAGTCAAGAATTAGAGTACACCGAAATACAGAATACTATAGTAAAAATTCCAAAGTGCAACATGCAGAAAATGTTGGGAAAAACGTATGAGAAAAAAAATTGCTTTTATTTGCGACTTTAAGGCTTTTGGCAGGCATCAGCAATTTTTTTAACAGACCCAGTCGACACAGAGCTATAGCTTTCGATTACAAAAGTAGCACTAGCTTCATGCGAAAATGACACCGTGAGCTGATACTACATATAATATTAACTTGCAGCGTACGCAACACTTTGAAAAAAGCAATGCCTGTATAATGTAAAATTCTGAACATAATCTACGGAATGTATTAATAAATATTATATTGAATCAACAAATCCAAATGTTGTCATCCATTTATGAGACTAAATTGCAAAATATATATTGTTTTCCATTGGCAGCCTACAATAAAAAAAAGAAGAAGAAAAAGAGATTAGTGAAGACGTTGCAGTCGAATGGATTAATAAACACACTATTTAGATACAATCCACACTATGTATGCCTTGTAAAAAAATATAAAATGAATTAAAACATCAGTTCATTATTCACCAGTGGATTTTCGTTATATCTATTGCTAAGTATCTACATATGCATTTCCCTTGCATGGTAATTCATAAAAGGCCGATGATCTTGCTGAACAAATGTAGACATTTTTATGTTTCTATTTCGACTCAGACTTAAGCTGCGCCATGACAAGATACAAAACTATAATGACAAGATACAAAACTATAATGACAAGATACAAAACTATAATGACAAGATACAAAACTATAATGACAAGATAAAAAACTATAATGACAAGATACAAAACTATAATGACAAGATACAAAATAATAATGACAAGATACAAAACTATAATGACAAGATACAAAACTATAATGACAAGATACAAAACTATTCCACTTGAAGAAACAATGAAAAAAAAAAGAAACCTATACAAACATGTATGTAAACTAAAAATAGTATGGAATTCAACAGCCTTGAGATTTAACAAAGAACGACAAACAAATAAAGTAACACTTCGGAGAACAAAACATTAAAAACCAAAATAGAAATGAATATGTCACTGACACAACGTGGTAACATTGACTTTACGTAATATGATCTATATATGTGGTACAAAAGGAAAAAAAACAACATATAATCAAACAAACAAGACCAGATGAACACCTCCTGCGCATGGTCGAAGTGAAGAATGTGGTCTTATCAAGGTTTTCGATCCTAGAAGGACTGAGTGTCACATAATATAGGCACGGTGAGTTTAAACTTCATTCCTTTCCCTCAAACGTTTAGGGTTTACAAACACTTTTAGACATAAGACATTGAAGTCCTATGGAATCGAAAATCTAATGTATCGCTACATATCATGTAAGATTAATGAAGTAAATTTGAAATTTCTAGGTTTACGCTAAAGCAGTTTGAATGTTATTATCAGGAAAGAATACTTCTTTTGTTACTTCTCTTGTTAACAAAAATGTACAGAAGCAATGTACAAATACCACTTAGTCACATTTAAACACCATACCCAAACTGAAAACTGTAAGTTATACAGTGCAAACGTCTGCTTTGAATCTGTAAAACGGATCGACATCTTTACGTTTGTTCCAAACAAAATCAAAAGGTGAGCTAATGATTATTTGATGCATTGTTTACTCACGCATGAACTGTAAAACTGCCACTTTAGTTGCATAATCTTTTATTTAGGAATATGATTTTTTTAAATATAAAGAAATGATATATATTATAAAGAAATTATATTCATGCTTACACTAAATTTGACTGGGTTCTGATCCAACTACTTCTCATCTAAAGATCCATCAATTGCTAAATTGCAAGCCATGTTTTGTTTTGTTTTTTTATTTATTTTTTTTTTTGGGGGGGGGGGGCGGGAGTGGGAAGTTTGGAGGGACGAGGGGTAATGTATCATTTCAGTTTATGTCAGCACCTTATTATTCCACCAAAACTATCTTTAAATAAGATATATGTTAAGAAAATGTGTCTTCTGCGGCCTTCCAGAAGAACTGTCGTATCCATTGATGCTTTCCGTCCTCGCTCATCTTGGAGAGTTCTAGTTCTCCTGGCTGATGAATCACTGGGAACTGCCGCAATTCGGCGGGAACATCTACTTGACCAAAACATATAGACAGTATCTCGGGTCCTGAACCTTTTTGATACTTCAAAGTCACCGCCATATTAATGATGAACAATAAGTCGCCAGAAAGCGGTTCCTCATTCAAAACGAACAAAATCAAACAACTATGTTCCATTACGGTAGCTTTTGCTTTTATTTTCCATGTTCCAGGCATAATTTCCTCGTCATTTTGAGAAACGGCCAATCCACATAAATCTGTGAAGAAATGGTAGATACAAGAAGATTTTTCCTCCGCAGATTTCGAAGACTGAATGTGTATGTCATACTCAAATTCATTACCGTTCTGATAACTCTCCGGGTTCCTCTTCGAACAGAATTGAATTGTCCGCTTAAATCTCATTTTTGCAGTTTCTTGATGAGTTTCACCCATTCTTAATTCGTGAAGGGCACCGTCTAGGTAGGCTTCGAAATACAGTTTTCTGTGCTCGCCTGCAAGCTGAGTGCACGATGCTTCGATTAGATCCAGGAAAAGAAGACTCTTGGAGAAATCTCCTTGCCTCACATAGCTCTCTGCCTTCTTAAAGATTATGGTGGGGTCTTTTGCATTTTCTTCACTCATCTCAGAGATTTCTTTATAGAAAGACAAAGCTTGACCATATTCTCCAACTAACTCGTACAGCTGAGCAAGTTCTTCTAGAGTCTTTCTGTAAGAAAATCGTCCTATTTGCTTTTGCTTCGTGAGCATCTCCTTGATTGACGGGAATGCTAACCCTGCTTTTATGGATAAAGGTAGAAATGTTGCTATGTAGGCTGATTTTTGCAGTGCGAGAAAAAGGAGTCGTTTGGCATCGTGGTATAATGACTCAGTGTCAGACGCCTCGCTTGTTTTTGCCGATTCGACGTCTATTAGGCAAAGCGCATGTTGCTCGAGACAGCTGACCTCTTGTAAAAGTGTACAATCGTCTTCTTTTGCTGCCTGCAAAAATGCTTCACTTGCTTTCTCATACCGCCTAAGACTTCGAAGCAGTAAACCTTTGTCATAAATCGCCATCACATTAGATGGAGCACAGGCAATAGACATATCAAGATGACGCATTATTTCAGCCGTTGTGCTATCGTCTGGAAAAGCAAATGCTTGTTTTGGAGAGATGATGAACTTAAACGCTTTGTATTCCTCAGGAATGACATGTTTTTCTGAACTAATAGTAAGAGTGTTATGGTCAACTTCTCTGGACGGCCCACACCTACTGCTAGACAACGAATTTCTAGTTGCTGATGTTTGAAAGTACCGATTTTTATTTTGTTGATCTGTATGCCGTCGATCAATGGAGCAGGGATATGACTGTCCGTGATGTGCACGTTTCTCTCTTTTTGCACTTCGAGTTTCTTTGGATGAGGAAACAATTAAGCTTTTCAGAGCCGACCTCAGTGTTATTGCTAAATGGTGGTGAGCAAAGGCAGTTTTCCTTATATCCAGACTTCTTCTTAAGAGCGTCTCAGACAGCTTGTAATCTTTCCAATATCTTGCATGTTTGCCGAATCTTTCCAGAACATATACGTCCTCGTTGCAAATACGATATGCTTTGTCAAAGAACTCTCTCACTTTTGTGCCTCTGATACTCGCTGGAAGAATGTGAGAGAGATTTAAATTTGGGTCATGTTGAAGCTCAATAGAGTGAGCGATCTCTCCAAGCATCGCCCATCCTCTTGCTTTATATATGTCAGAGTTAACGTTCTGGGCCACGTCAGAGAGAACTTCTGCAGCACGCTTTGCAGAGTTCTGAAAGTCTGAAATATGCTCAAAACAGAAAATGTTATTCATATGGAGTTGTCTTTTAAGCAACAATGCGAGACCAAATTTCGAGAGATATAGATTTTCGACGTTAATGTCGTTATCTGTAATGATTTCTTCGAACAAATCAATAGCATATTTGTAAAATTTTGGACCAAAACGAGAGTATGCGAAAGCCTGTTCATATTTAGCCATAGCCTGAAGGTCTCTTCTACCAGCTAAAAGCTGAAGGTTTTGCATTACTTTTTCTGCCTTCCAGTATTGCCTTTTATCTTGGTACATCCACGCCTGATTTGCAAGAGCGATAACATTGTCGCTATTCCTCCTTAAAACTTCCTTGGCAGATTGCATTGCTTCGTTGTGTTCGCCCATCAGCCATTGAATGAATGAGATAAAATTATAAGCCGCTTCCCATTCAGCATCCATTTCAAATCCCGACATCTGTATTTCTTGAGATACTTTATTTACTAAAGACCTCAATTTATGTTCTTTCTGTCGTTGAGGAACTCTCAAGTCGAGAAAAGAAGGAAATTGTTTCATACAATTTGAAAAGACTTCGCATCTTTCTCTTGCCATCTTTGTGTTAACTGAAAATAAAGAGCAAACATCTATGAGATTTTTCCATTATTTTTAAAGTGCTGGATGGACAGATTTGTCACCCTATATTCTCAACATATTCACCATACGTAAGAGATAACTTCTGTTTCAAGGGGTGAACTAGTCCAGGCAACGTGGTCAAAATATTTAATTTTAAAACGTGTATGTATGATCTTTACCTCAAACGATCATCGTCTTAGCACTGAATCCATTTTCTAGCCTTGGTGGATCAATGGGTAAAATTATGGCAGTACGCTGAAAGTCAAAGTAACTTGGTTCTGTTGTTGTTCTTGTTTTTTTTAAATCTATCAGGAATATATTTGCATTACTATTATGTCATCAGTATCTGAATCCATATTCACCATGGATTCTCATCCGTACACCTTAAATGGAAAGATATTCCCGACCGAAATTTGACTCGCCATTCTTCAGTAGCACGATATACCGTTTGTTTGCAAGTGGATTTAGCAAGTGAATTAATAAGGGCAATATTAATAATGTAAGAAAGCCAATACATATTATCTCAAAAAATATCTCCTGTGCTTAGTGCAAACAAAATCCACAAAAGCAGGAAACTGCCGTGGATGAAATTCATGGTACATGAAACAATATTAGATAAAGTAGAAAAGACAAAGCTTTCTCTTCGCGAAATCTATTTTGTCAATTGAAAATGTATTCATTATGCAGCCATTATCATACATGGTCAGTCACTACAGATAAACTAGATTGCACAATATTTGAAGAGCGACAATTGTATAGATTAACTGAAATAGAAGTAGTGGAATTTGTCCGCGTGACCAGTCGTACGTAAATATTAACCTTATACCAACATTTTAAGCAAATTTCTTTTCTAAATTTAGTATTGTAAAGATTCCCATTCGAAAATTATGTGTAGTAATAAGGGAAACTTAGTTTAATGTTCAATTGTTAGATGAACAAAAATGGCAATACTTTTTTAATATAATTTTGCCTTGTGTCTTTAAGGTATTTATAGAAGAATACAACAGATAATTGAGATATAAACATTCGATGAATCAATCACTTCAATTAACATTGGGGTCTTTCTCAGCTAGATCCTATTTATTTCATATCACGATATCTTTTTGTTTCATTACAGACTCTGGTTGTAGCTTTCATGATCAAAGGCTTTTATCACAGCTATTAAATATAAATTGCATATTACGTGAAATGATGTGTTGACAATGTGAATCAACTTCCAAAGCCAAATCAAAACAGGATATGCAAGTTGTATGTATGATCATATAAAGCTCTTGACCATAGTGTGAACAAATGTTATCAGTCCTAATTTTATCAGCTACATTTGTCTCATTTATTCAAAAAGGATCAAGTACAGCATATAATGTGTCGCATCCTAGTTTCTTTTTTGCGTCTGTGATTAGAAAATGAGTCTTGCATTTAGTCATTGGTCCACTGTGTCAGCGAAATTTCTTTTGAAAATATTTAGTTAAGGTTCCCATCAACATGTTAGCGACCATAACATGTCATATAAAATGGTGAAATATTTGTAATCATTTTCATTGTACAAGTGAAATAAAAAAAAATAATTTAATTTATTTTTAAATTTTTAAACCTAAACGACCACCAACAAGAATGGACTGAAGTGTTCGCGTTATATAGGACATATATTGACGGACAATCATTATCTTATTTTAGAAATTAAAAAATCATCATTGAGCTTAAAATAATGCCCGACCTATATATATTCGAAGCACTATAAAGTTATACTGTCTTTGAAAATCTAAACATACAGTCGTCATTTTTTCCAATCTCCTTGATGATGTACAAATTGTATAAAAACAAATTATTGAAACTATTGCGTCAAACAAATATAAAAGCAAAAGTTTGTATTTAATTTCTAGATCTAATAAAACAGACCAAAAACATTTTCACTTCATCTATTATAAGTTTAACATTCATCCTCATCATGAATGGATATACATAAATGAAAAAAGTAATCAAATAGCTATTAATAATAACATTCGATTGAAAAAAAAATTGATGCAGTGAACGAAACTAGGAATAATATAATTGATGAATAAATTAGTGATTGGGGATATTGGCACGGAAAATATTAAAGAAACTTATTTATTTTACAATAATAATGTTGATCCATTTGAATCTATTCCTCTGGCTTATTTTATACTACCAGATAGCAACGGATTGACAAATATGGATATTGAAAGGTTCACTGAAAGAATTGGATCAAATATGACTTGCTTATTATGTCGTCAAAATAAAAACAGAACATCTATTATGCAGTCTGTTGCAACAGATCAAAATTCATCAACATGTTGCATTGATAAAAAATAGGATTAGAACAATGACATTAGTCGCAATTGTTGTTCTGGGAAAGAAAAGCCAGAAGAAACACATGAAATAAAATAATCTATATTTAAATCATTATCACGTACACGGATAAGTTTAGTAAAAATCAAGCATCGACGGTAAAAGTCAATACATGGAATACCTACCATTTTTAACATTGTATCTGATTTGATGTTTGGATTCAATGCCTGTAAATTTCTAACTCTTGCACTGTGCTATCGCTTTTATATTTTTTCCACTGTTCTCTATTTTCTTCATAACAATTTGTAAAGTAGTCTTTACTTTGTACTATCCAGTTTATCATATATTTCTTCATACATGACATGTAACAACAACACATAATATTATTTCATTTTCTGTCTTTATTTTTTTGCAGGTTCAACATAACCTAGTATCCATCATTTATATTCTACTATTTACCTTTAATTACTTTTACAACTGGTATTTTAGAACATGGTTAACAACAGATCTTGCTTGTTAACGCAAACACAGATAGGCTTACGATGGAAAACGAAATATCAACAGCAGTTGAAGATGAAAAAAACTCAGTCCAAACTTGTGGATGTATTACTGTATAGTTGATGGCACTGTTGTTTAAAGTTTGCTTTTTTATCGAGAAAAATAGTAGAAATGGTTACATTATAAAACCTGACAAAGGCAACAAGAATAACCTCAGTAACAACCTCAAGAACTACCAGTTAAGCTAGTTACTGTAACAAGCAAAACATCAAAATTAACAAAATGTTGCAAGAAAAGCGTAAAACAAGCTGTAGGTTGTGTGCGCAAGTGCAAATCAGAACATATATTTCCCAGTATGTTCTAACTTTTCAAGATTTGTGAGAAAAGGAATTTGAAAAATTAAGAAAGCGAGTTTATGACTCAGATAAAGACATTACGACAAGATGTATTCAATATATTTGCTGGAATATCATGCTGGCAGTTGTGATATATATATAGTGGTTTATTCTTCAAACGTTGCGACAGCGGCGTAAAGGTATTGTTTTCTCACTGCGCCTTAGTCCATATTAGGGGCCGCCAGACCCGTGATCCTGCTTGCCGATATGTTTAGGTCGCCGGTCATGGTGTTGCCGGCCTTGACCATCAGGACAGTGACCTGCTCGTCGACATACCTTGTCGCGGCCATTTCACCCTACCGGGCGATTGAGGCGTTGAGGTATTGTTTTCGATTCACGTTCGTGTCGTTGGCATGCATTTTGCGGCCGCGTCCTGGTCATCGACGTACTTTTTCACCTTTCGTGTCTTTGTCGTCTGCATACTTTTAGCGTCTGAGTCTTGACGATTCACGGATCGCTTTGTGTCGGCATTTTCAGGTCGAATGGGGTCGGCTATGCTGGGGGGGGGGGGCGCTCTACAGATATTACGTGCATTTGAGAGAGTGACAGGTGTAAAATGAAGTTGTTTGCATTTGCAACAATGCTCTAACGGAGAGAATGTTGACATACCTCTATGCTACTTTCATGTACTGTGGCTGAAATTTCTTTACATAATGTACTTGTGGAAATTGGACATGATCTAAGCACACAGCATACAGAAATGGCCGCTCCAAAGTACTCGAAAATTCAGCCTGACTTAGTCAAAAGTACGTTTATTTTCAGCAATTATTAAAATAGGGCAACTATTTTTGATAGGAGTAGGCCATACCAGCCTCTGAAAGTACAATGAATGAATTACAAAATATATACAAAGTAAAAAAGTTATCAGGTCTTTTTTTATTTACCTTTGAAGTCCTGGAAGTGAAAATGACCAAGCGGAGCTAGCAGTTTTTTGAGAGGTGCACATCTTAAGTAAGACCAAGCTGATTGCTCTATAACCCAAATTGCACCCATCAATCATACACCAAAATAAAGGGAATTCAATGTTTTCTTAACAATACCTAAGATATACAAGGTCTTTTTAAATAGCCAGGACAAGCGGTGAGGAAAACATGGGTAATTATTTTACTTTATAAATCTAACCCTATGCAAAATACAAAACTGAGAAGCGTCACCTTGCGGAAGGCGTTCATGATGTCCTCCTCGAACGACTTTCCGCCTTCACGCAGCGTGCCTTCGGCCTAGTAGACGGCGAGGTTGCCTGGTGCCTAAGCCGGGTAAACAGCGAGAAGAGGTACACGCCGGAATCCTTCAGGTTCCCGACGTTGTCAGCGAATGTAACCAAATCGTTCGGATCGTAGGAGACGACCCGTTTGCTGTAGATCGCCAGCTCATCCTTGGTGGCCTACTGGGCGAGATCAGCGGGAGATCTGGGTGCCGCCTCGTCTTTTTGAGAGCGCCCGATGATGTCTACCAGCATAGTGTATATGCCCACTGTCGGCTTGTTTATAAACGAACCAGGTGATCAACAACAACGCCACACCCAGCAGGACGCCGGACGTCGGAGTGCGATTCAACGCCTGCAGCACCTCGATGAATGCATGGTCGCAGATTGGCTTGTCGCCTTTTTTCTTGACAGGGAGGCTCGAGTGGGTGAGCGGAAGGATCAATGGGTCACCGCCAGAGTTGGATCGCCGCTCCCATGGCAGCAATCGCAAGGGAAAGTCAAACGGCTGACAGTCGAAAGATGCCACCTTGTCTTTGCATGGACTTTTGGGCAGCAACGGAAAGATTGAAATTGACGCCGCGGTCGGCCCTGCGGGCCGGTTGGAGGCGCTTGACCTTGGGGCTGTCAGCATAATAGGATGACGTCGGTGGAGTTCTTTGCCACCCAAACGCAGCCTGGCACCGCTGTGGGACCTCCAGGACGTAGCGAGCATATCCGGCCGACGCTCGGTGATTGCTGATCTGCCAGGAGAATTGGCCATCAATACACCAGGAATGGTGCCATAGGGCACGATTGGTCTGCCGAAGGGCGTTTTATGACCAGGATGAGCTCGTTGTATAACGCCTCGTACTCTTTGTATGCCTCCCTTGCTGTCCGGTCGCTGCCATTGGCCTAGGCTGCGATCTCGTCCATGTTTTTGTATCCCGCTGAGAGAGGCTGGTCTTTGTCGCATTGTACAAGCCAATCTGGCGGCTTATGCTGCCCTGTGTGAGGCTTTCAAGGTAGACCTTGCGCTACAGGTCGGCCTTAACTGTGGCACTTGCGATGCCATTTGCTCATTGGGCCTCTACGCGGTCGGCCAGCAAGATGGAGTACATCTTGGGTCTAAGGCCTACACACTCAGCGGTAGGGTTTCCGTTTTACTTTGTTTTTGAACTTCCGACAACCTTTTTGTCGCCATTTCTTTTGAGGGGGCGGCCCGCTGGAAAGTTGCTCGTGTCGTAAGTGTCGGCGGTATCGGCCATGTCCTCTTCTAGATGTCCTCTGTTCAAGCTGTTGGTGTCCGTGTACAGGAGCTTGGCCTTAGCTCCGTAATGTGCCTTTGCCTGGTTGTACTAGAAGTCATACATCATATATTTCGACAGGTCCAACACGGCCTGGCCTGTGTAGACCGGACGGTTGAGCTTGAGCTGGGATTTGGTCGAGTGAACCGCTACATGGTTGCCGTCAAATATCTTATCGATCTGAAAGGTTGGATCGGCTATCAATCGCCGCAGTTTGTCCTCTTGTCCCTCTGTCCAGAGCAGGTCCACGTGGATATGCTTCATCAGATGTTCCATTGTTTTGCCGAAGACGTTTTTGCCGAAGACTGAGTTATCTAACAGCTTTAAGTGATTCTTGCCAGTCTCGTTTGTGGCCTTGGCGCTCAGGTCTGTGTTCTTTTGGACGTACAGCGCCATCCAGGGGTTTTAGCCAAACACTAGCCCTCTGATCCTCATGCCAAAGCGCTGGTAGAGCTGTAAGGCTCTGCAGTAAACGACGTATCGGTCTTTGGTCATTAAATTGGGTACTGGCATAGTACAGCCGATGTAATGCCCGCCCAGCTTTTAAACAGGCCATGCTGGCACTCAGAGAGCAACTACTCTGACACTACCATGGCCTCAGGGGCTAGAGGAAGTCGCTGTGGGCGTCGTGGAGCTCTTTGGGATATTCGAGGTCAACTTAGAGGAGGTATCCCTTGAGCCCTTCTGGTGTCGGTTTGGCTATCTTGCTCATGACCTCTTCGGGTTTCGGCCTAACGGTGGCCGCAAGCTGTCAGGGTTTGCATCATTACCCTGTTATACATGTTATTTGTAAATGTGTAGATGATCCACGTGCTTGACTTGGACGGGCCATAACTGACGCACATGGATTTGCTGCCGTGGTATAGCGCTTAGAGACCATCGAGACACCGCCGCGAAGACCTCGCTCGACAGAGAAGTGTACGTCGATATCTGTAAGCAGCCCCAGCAGGGCGTCCCAGCTCGTTCCTGGAGTGGGAAAGTAGTGGGATGGGTTGATACTCTAATGCTTTAGCGACGTCTCGTGAAAGTTTTTAAAGACGTCAGCCAGGAGGAGCTCGTCCGTTCGCAGCTAGAGGTAGTTGTATTCGCCCATGGTCTTGCAGTCGAAGGTTCACCATACGCGCTGTCCGTGGGCGTAGTCCTTGTCGGAGATGTGGGGCCCGCTGAGGTTGCTATGGAAGGCCCCGGCTGGTGGTAGCTGTGACTCGTCGAATCAGTCCCATGTCCATGTACTCACAGGGGTAGATGCCCTTTTGGGTCAGTAGAGGGACATCGTGTTTGGTATACTGGCTGGTTATCCAAAAGGCGTCCCTGCGGAGGTTTAAGGCGGCTTTTGCCAGGGAGAAACTGGTGGCTGTCGATGAACTCGAACTGGCCTAAAGTGAAAGTCATATATTTTTCCATGTTATTAGCTATGACGTTAATGTCGGTCTTCATGGCTGAGGCAATAGCACCCATCAAAAGGTGACCGTCGTATCCTAGCAAGTTGTGGAAGATCACGGGAACCTTGGTATTTTCCGGGGAGATTCACATATGAAGGTTGCATTTGCTGTGGGCGGCTCCGCGGTATTTGCAAGTTATGTGGGAGTGGTTTTAGACCAGGTCTTTGCCTAGACAAATTTGGCAGATGTGGCACACACGGGCGGCTTTAAACGTCTTGGTGTCATTTCCAAGGCTCTCGGCTTAGCGAACATTTCGCTAATGCATATGAGCTCGTCCTCTAGACTCTCAATGAGGCTGACTATGGCGTTTGGTCCCTAGTATGTTATCGGAGGCTTGGTCTTGCCGTCACAGCGGACGAACACGTAGCTGCAGCCGCATTAGTCTGTCGCACGGTCTTGTAGGTATCGCACACTAAACGTTGCGGGTGGACTCGTTCCCGTTTGACAGGGTCGTTGAGGACCTCGATGTCGGCTAGACAACATATGGCACCTGCATTTGTTTGTACAGCTTGTTCTTTTCGGGCGTCGTTAGGATGATCCACTGGGGCTTATCGCTGATACTGCAGCAATAGTCTGTGTGGTCCTCGAGCAGATCCTCCCTGGAAAAGGCGTGGAGGCAGCGGCACCGGCGGCAGACTTGCTGGAGATGCTCGTGTTTGCTATTCCTACACAGCATTTGAGGGACGTCTTTAATCCATACATAGTGCTGTTTTTTGTCGTCGGCGATATCAAAAGGTTTGTGGTCCTTTCCAGCACTTTGTTTGTTATGCGAAGGGGGGCAGAGTGCCAACCAAGGATGTGAATGGCGATGGTTTGATATACCTTCATTGGAAACTTGGGCTCATCAAATCCTATCTCGCCCTGATACCAGTATACTTACTAACGGGCGCGGTATTGACCTCGGCTGGGTGAAGGGCTAAAAGCAAGGCCCATTCCAAGAATCGGTTGTCTTCGTTTTGCACGTTTGCAATAGCAGGCGTGGGAACCTCTGGTAGCGTGTGGATATGGCTGTTGCCGCGAAATTGTTGGTACTGCGAGATCAGCAGCTCCATCGACTCAGACCGCACCACCTGCCGGCCTGAGCCCTTTCCCGTAAACTTTTCGAGCCTTGCCTCGATATCGGCGATGGCTGTGGCAATCAGGCTCTCAAGATCGTCTGTCTATAGCGGTTGCTACGCAGGTACACCGTGTTGGTAACGATGGTGTCCTGGTCGGTCATGGGTTTTTCAGGCAGCACCTTAAGGATCAGGTTAAACTTGACACCATTCTTGTCATTCTCTCGTTTGATGATCTCGATAACGCCAATGACCATTACTTGGAGTATCTGCGATGGGTCAGCTTCCAGCGTATGGCCAACCTGGATTGTGGCTACGTAGTAGCCTACCATGGTACGGGCCGTGGGCTTACCAGCTAGTCGTTCGCGGTCAACAAGAGGGAACGGCGTTGCTTCAACGGGTCTTGACGCTTGGCGGGATCTCGAGTGACCTCCCATGTTGTCTCTTTGGCAGCTCTTGCCCTTGAACGTCGCTTGGTAGATGTCGACAGCTTGGCTGCCTCAGCCGCTGGAGCTTCGTTGGGCTGCCACAGTAGCTGGCTTGGCGGTTAAGCGCGCGGCTAGACAGCTTGTCTGATTTCTCAGGGGTTACGGGAGCTGGCTGGCGAGGGCGCCTTGGGAAGGAGTTGGCTTAAACGGGACTTTTGGGTTGGCTGAGGTTTCCCGTCAGCAAGTCAGCAGGTTGGCTATGGATACATGTGACGGCATGTGTATCTGAGGTGGTGCACTGTGTAACCTAGGACACAGCTTTTTCTAAATGAACGATTTCGCTGGGTGTGGTCACGCACTACAGTGCGTTGTATGCCTGCACCTCGGCCATGGAGTAGTGCGATGTCTCTAAATTTTCTCTCATTGATGCTTTTAGGATTTTGAATATCGTGGTACGCTGTGCTTACCCCTGGAGCTCAGCTATTATCTTTCTATATCGCTTTCTCGCTTTCTTTGATGTCCCCCTCCACATGTGTTGCATAGATGGTGAGCGGCTGCGGTTCGTGCCCCGCATTTCCAACAAGAAAGCACCCTTACACCCTTTCTGTATCTGTATGCATGCGCTGCGAAGAAGGTGATGCTGTAGGTGTGGCCACAGGGCTCAAACCTGCCTAATATCTTCCACTGACCCGTGAGTTGACCTTGACGCAGCATGTCTATGGCGCTATGTTATATAGTCTCACATGTCTAATTCAATGATTGTGGTCGGCAGAGCCGGTCTGAGGGTTGCATGGAGATAGTCAGGAGATAGGATACGGAGTCGTCGTTGGGTTTTTAATAGCAGCTCCGTTTACCTTGTCAGCGCTAAGTTGCGTTAGCGGCGCCGACGCATTGCCCGCTTGAGCTTTAGTAGCATCTCGTGAGATGCTAATTGCCAAAAGCTCGAGCCGGCGCGTCCTAAAAGGCTAAGGACTAGTAGATAGACTCGATTTTGACAAAAAGGCTTCGTTTTTTTGGTTGTTATTTGACACAGATGAAAACCGTCATTTGTCAAAACCGTATCTTTCAGCATGGATTCCAAAATCGGGCCCTTTCATACTACTAAATTATGATTCAACACAGATATGAATACCGACTCTGTAAAAAATATGATTCAAGTACCTGATAAACGGGCTGTAACAATTAATCAAAAGATATACAATAAACAAAGAATAGAACGTTGCTAAGAACTATCTGGATAAGAAGAATAGTAATGGTAACAAATTTATAACTGCAACTACATGTGATTTAAAAAACAAAAGGTCATTAAACAAAGAAACAAGCATTAATATATGTGTTGATGATTATAGGAACTGGCTTGATTTAACATTTTAAAAATATATCATACATTTTCTAATCCTTTTTGTTGTCGTCTACACCTCTGATTAAAGCTGCCAACACAAATGTAACTATAGCAGGAGAATATTAAAGACAACTCTCTGCTGCGAAAGAAACATGTCCTCTAGCTGTATTCTAAAGCCAGCTTTACACTGCCGATGTTGTCTGGCAATGATGCTGCTGCCTGTTTGGCTAATTTTAACAAAATTGATAACGTTTTCATTGTTTTGTAAATGACGTCAAGGAATTATTAGGCTGGTGGAACAGAAACAGGAGGAATCGGGCAGGTAAAGGGGTAGGTATAGCAGGAGTAGGAAAAGCAACTTTTTACTATAGACGGAACAATAGTTGTTACAATCATAACTATAGATGTAACAATGGTGGAAATTGTCATGTATTCTTGTTTGAACAATATGTTTAACTTTTCACCTAATGATAACTTTTCACTAACTTTTGAATTTATTTTTTCAGTGTTGTCTGTAACGTTACGTTCTAAAGACAAATGCCAAACTATCTACGCTCTGTTAGTTTTAACACTTTCCAACAATTATTTTAATTTATCTTTTTCTTTGCTTTTGTTTCTTTGCTGATCTCTTTTTGTCATCTCCTCTATATATTTGTGATACATTTCAAACAAGTTTTCAAGTGTAGTATTTCAGATGTTACAACTTCTACATAATTTACATAACCTCTTAATAATTTATTTTTCTTGTGGATTAAACAATTCTTGTTTTATTTTGAATCATTTTGTAGTAATCATATATTAATGTTTACGCTTTTCTTACTTGATGGTATATAACTTCATTTGTGCTCATAATTTGCATATTTATTTCTTCTAGGACTTTTCCTTGTTGCTTGATGTTAACCGTTTGTTATAGGTCGTTTTTCTTCTTCTAAGTATATTGTATCTGTCCTGAAATGCATATCTTATTCTTGAAATAAGAATTATGACAAAACAAGGCGTGGATGCTGTTTTAGCCTTCTCCAACTCATTACATATTAATTGTTTATCTGCAGATACAACTCTTATTGTATTTTCAGGTACAATAGTTAGTGTTGTATTCCTCTGTGATATTCATACTCGGTTTCCATCAGTGTCATAACAAATATTATAATTATCTTCAATTTAAGAAAAAAATTATATCAACTGATAATGTTGTTAACATATATATATATATATATATATATATATATATATATATATATATATATATATATATATATACATATATAACTCATTTATCATTTCTCTTTTGTAATTATTCATTCATTGTCCTTCATGGTTTTGGGAAGAAGTTTCAAATTCTTCATTAGATAAATTATGAATTAAATATATTGCATTATTAATTTGTTCATCGGGACCATCTTCATGAAAAAGGATATTTAAATATATTATCGAAATCGTGACAACTACCTTCTGCCATTATTACACTATTTAAATAGTAGATAACAAATTGAAAAAGAATTAGGTTTCACAGATGAGAAAACTAGCAGTAGCCCAACTTCTTCTGAAATTGAATAATACATACATGAATTGAAAATTATTACAACAAGTTAAATATACAAAAGAGACTGGGAAAACTTGGAAAAATGGACGAAAAGCAGATCAAGAAAGCAAGATGAGCTAAAATACATTAGTCATTGTCAGATCTCGTCATCCTATCTGCAACAACTTTCATTAGTACATATATACCATTTGATGACTTGAATACATTACAGGCAGAATTAAGAAAAGATTACACGACATACAGTGCTGTTAGGTATTGTACCGGGATTTTGTCATTTAAGCTAGGATTAACTTTGTCAGCACTCAGTTATAGTTTGATAACATTAAAACATATTAATTAAAATATATCAGCGTAGGAAACAGAAACAAAGGGCAACAAAACAAAGGAAATAATTCCACTGCATACTTTATAATTAAATGAGTTTTCCAAGTTGTAACAACCGTTCCTTTAACATCAACGACTCGAATGAAACAAGGATTGTAATAATTTATGGTGGTTACTTTAACCTTGAGATGTAGATAAACAAAGTCAAGGAAGGAATAACTGCCAATAACGACAATAAGAAATGTATCGACAATGGACGGTTTGAAAACAAATTCATACTTTCTGTTCACTACATCCAATAATTACACAGTGTACATAGCAACCTCAAAGTATTAGGATTCAGAAGTCATAAAAATATACGGGCGTCTACTGAATCGGATACAGTTTGTGATGTTTTAAATCTAAACATGTATACATTTTCCTTAAAGGGTATTCAGTACACAAAAAATTATCCTCATGGTTATTACTTATGTTAGCTAGAGTCTTTACCTATTATAAATGTTTTCTTGTAGAATTTAGTTTATACATTGTTAATGGCAATGACAAATATTTAAAGAGGAGTGCAATAAACAAATTAAATGTTAGTATAACAGGTGAAGATGGAAACGCTATAGGCTTTGATAAATATCGATAAGATGTCCGAGTGAGATATATCCTAAGTTAGCAGAAGAACAAACACGTATAACTCAAACGTTTAACAAAGATTTAAACGTAAATAACGCGGCCATCGTATTACTGGTTTAAGTCATTCAGTAAACTCAATCGATGGTACTGTTAAGCAATTTATAATTACACGTACTGATACTCAAACGCTTATGACTTTAGAGGATAATAATTTGGAAGATACTAAAACATGCAGATAACAAGTAAACAGCAAAATATCTTCTATTAAACATAGTGATATTGAAAGCGTTTCTGAAATTCAGGATTACAAAATTAGACTGACGTCAAGGAGAAACATATTTTAGATGCAGAGGAATTATTCAAACATATATGAAATACTTTATCTAATACGCATTGCAAATTGTAGGAGAAACGTACAGACAAATATCAAGCAGTCAACAATATTTAACACTAATTGAACAATGTATAAACCCAGAGACAAATGCATAAGAGATCGACATGGAACAACTAAAGAAATCTCAGGAAGACAACGACACCTTGCAATTTAAAATGGAAGAGTTACTAAATGACCGAAGCAACTAACTGACACAAAATGATCAAGCAATTAACAAGCTAGTGAATAATTTTACCACCGGTATTAATAACTTGAACAACAAGGTGGTTCCTAACAATAATGCAGTCGAAAAAAAATGTATTAACCGAGATAACATATATTGTAGTGTGAAGTTTATATCGACTATGTGTGATTTGACTATGTTCAGTTGTTCATTTTATATCCTCTCACCAGTTGCCTCCTTTATCTATTTTTATGGAATTAGCAGCATCCATTGTGTATGCCTTAGGTAAGTTTTGAATCAATATATATTTTACACTATAACGGATCAAACTGGACGAAAAGGATGGATGAGAGCATCCACTGTGCACAAGGTTCCACATCCATGTTTTGCTAAACAGGGTAATGATTAAGAATTGTATTGATCACACTTTGTGATGTGGAGGTTTGGAATTTATCACACTTGGTGATGTAGAGGTTTGGTATTGATCACAATCTGTGATGTGGAGGTTTCGTATTGATCACACTTTGTGATGTGGAGGTTTTTCATTGATCGTACTCTGTGATGTGGAGGTTTTGTATTGTTCACACTTTGTTATGTGTTCATCATTAGATTTAAAATACTATGAATGTAATTTCGTGTGCTATAAATTTTGTCAATATAAGGTCTTTTGACGAGGGATAAGTTAAAATTAAAAAATAGACGGCACATATTTTAGGAATTAGACTTTTTATTTTATTGTGAAGCTATCCTGTCCATATTCAAAGGCAATTTTCCACTTAACTCTGATGTAGAAGACATTTCCAGTTTTTATATGCAAAGAGTTCCGATATTGGACAACTCTTGCAAGGCCACATCCGAATTTAATGAAATTAATAGAGGTCGTTTCGGTGATCAGCTGAGAAGGTTTGTCTTAAAATACGTAAATAGCATTCATCGATTATCGATACCCATCAACAATGAATAGACCTATTAAATAATGCCGATATTCCAGCAAAGGAAATACGAGCACAAAATAATCTCATTTATTGGAAAGATGATAGCAATGATCTGAAAGATGACTTTAGCGATAGTCGCATATATTCCAACAGCGGAGCTTAAAAAGTACAAACTCAAATATCTTCAGTATTTTTTTAAATCTTTCAAATATCAAATTGCCTAATCTCTTAAATTTAATAAATGAATACTGACGATAAAAATATCTTCTATATGAAAGTTTGTTGCAGCATTACATCACAAGAATTGTTGCTCAATTAGAATATATTTCATACAAGGAATACCTGAAAAGTAGAATTTAACTATCTTGGGAACGTTTTACATAATATTCTACAAAGAAAATATTATTGAAAAAACTCCAAAAAGGGAAATTTACTAAGGATGCAGATGTATTTCTTTACCAAAGTTATTTTTATCTTCCGAAGCAGAATAATCGAAATGATCGCAGATACTCCAAAAGTGAAATATTCAAGTTCAAATGTGTCTCTCGTATTACATTAACTTTCACGGGCAATTCATTCCGTCAGGAGATTTTTGAGAACAGGTCAGTTATAAGTTTTCTATTTTAATTTGACAACAGCTATGATTGATGGATGGTTGGCGTCCTGCACATATGCTAAAGCCATGATCCAAGAATAGTTTTTTTTTAAATTGCTAAGAGGTTCAACTGTTCGTGAAACATGTTACTGAAGATTTTTCAACTTTTAGCGACTACAGTCGTATTTGGCACGATGTACTCAAATTTACAAAGTTTTGGTGCACGGATGGCCTTTTTTAAATTTAGTGAGCTATTTTTTCAGAAAGCGGTGTTTCGTGTTTTTTATACTTTAGTCCAAGAGCCGCTAAAAGAGAACATGTTTGAAGAGCTTTTCCTGTTTCAAAAGGTTATTAGAGGACGCCAGAGCGTCATCTATATTAGATGTGATTCATTTACGAGTATTTTTAGGCTATTTTTATTTCTTGAAGTAAAATAGTACTTCCTCTTTGGACTGTATTTCTGACCTTCGTGTTGGCTGACTCTAATAGAAGAAGAGTGTAGGCGGGACGCGCAATGTAAATTTAAATGTGTGCCAGGTGATATTAAACTTTCTACGTTAGGTTAATTAAATAGCAAAAGTTGACTATACTAGGAGAATTTAAGCCCGGTAAGTACGATGTATTGAGAACAGCATACCCGACAAGAAACGGCTGTTATCGATGATATCATATCCCCTTCTTTGTTCTGTACAGAAAAGGGGATAGATATGATTAACCGAATCATACAAAACAACAGTTTTAAAACAAAATATGTGATCTAAAAAAAAAAGAAAAAAAGTTGCTTCAAGTTAGATATGGATTTTATAGTGTGTGTGCACATACATAGGACACTGGATAACCTTGATTTGACAAAAGCCGATTTGTGGAAATTTTTATTGTGAATGTAAGCAGCTTACCGCAGGGACGGTACGCGAACAAAAGAGAGTCTTACAACATATTGTTTTAAAATTTATCTAGCGATCATAATTACCTTGGGAAAGGCCGAGTGAAACTTTACGATGTTTAGATACATCGGACTGCATTGTGAAAAAGATGCATATGCAAAATTTCAAATGACCTCTGACCTCGAGTTATAACTAAATGGTATGCTCTCCCTGGAGGTTACTACTAATTATCGGCAAAAGGTCAAGGTGACTACATACACTTTTGTATATACAGTCATGCAATAGTATGTCTGTTTGCAATCACAACAAACAGAAGGTGCATATTGGTAAAAGTGAACTACGTGTAGTATTCATGCTGCATTTAATATTTTCTTTTTTCTTTTCATTGAATGCAACACAGTTTCATAGACACCGTTGCATGTAATGGTCATGACATTTTGATGTGTGCATTCATCTTTTCACTTACGTTAGCAGCCATACAAAGTAATTGGTGGTTGTAATGACATGTTTCTTTTTTTGCTAAAGTAGTTATGTTAAGCGTTTGGATTATGTAGCGGCGAAGCAGGTCAGACATTGCAAATTAAAAAAGATAAATGTCTATTTGTTCATTCTTATCACAGACCTTCAACTCTTGAGCAATCATAAGCGTGAAAGGAGAGGTACATCTTTAATTTTGGATTAATTTCGTGGTTTAGTCATGGATAACTATGACGTTGGAATATGCTACCAAAATATGTATTAATTGAATTTATTAATAAAAATTGTCGATTTCAATAAGCAAACTATTCATAAAAACATGTGGTTTTAAAACAGAAGAGGAATCTTAAATAGATCAATATTGAAAGACACAAAGTACAATCTGTAGACACAAAATCCGACTAAGAAGCCCATATTTCCTCATCTGCCAAGATTGCTTAAATTCAAGATTGTATAGTTCTAGTTAATAACTTTTTAAAGCGGGGGGGGGGGGATTATTGTGTCCTTCCAATCGCAAACGTCTTATCAATATTATTCGGTAATTGCATTAGACCGGCAGTTAATAGGCCTGGAAAAAATGCAATATAATGTATTTACGCGGATTTCACGTTATTCTGTTCTCACACATAAAATCGAAAATCACACAAATCAAATAAACGATTCAATTGTATGCTGCTGGATAAAATTATTGACATCAATTGCAGATAAACCTCGTATGTTCGTGAGAGCTTCTAGCATGCTCATAGGAGAGATTTAATGTATATCGTGTCATTTTTTTAAAAAAATAATTGTTTCACAATATCACAATTAATGTGTTGTATTTTTTAAATGCCACGTTCATTAGAGATCACGTTTAAAAACGTTTCGGAAATATGTACATAAAAATTCACATTGAAAACTTGCTTTTTTATGATCATTATAACATTTTGAAATTTTGGAAAGCAAATAAAGTTACCACAGCATTCTTGGTTTACCTTGTTACGACTCTATGGTCTAAGAAAAATGTAACAGAAAGAAAGTGAAACCAACAAATCATGTAAAAATCAACAAGCAATTTATTACTAGATAATTAAAATGAAAAATCAAAAAAGTCACTTACAGTAATGTGTTTTGAAATCCTAATAATCCAATAAGAATGATTGTTCTAATCACAAGTCCTAAATATAGAATGTTCCGAATTCACGGCTGTGTCCTTGAATGTTATGATGTGCTAATGGTCTCCAAAGTCCTGATGTACTAGAAATCTTGATGTGCTGATGTCAAAATGAAGTATTCCAAAATCTCTGAATAAGTTCACATAAATTCCAAAATCATCAATTAAAATCCAAAATCCAAAAGTTTATGAGCACTGTTATAATCCAATGAATATTTAAAATAATTCCTCTCTTAGAATTTGGAATGAATTTTCACAACTGTAATAGCTCTTTACAAGACTGATGGTAATGTCAAAACTGAATAAATGTCCACCAAACATGGCATATATAAAGATTGGTCACATGACAGAATGTTCTAGAACATGTGTCATCTTAATGGAATTTTACTTGTAAACAAAATTCAACCTTGACCTTCAAATTGAGAAAACATATTGATCAAAACAACCTAATTCAAGGACACTAGTTAAACATGTTTTTCCTGATAACATTAAGATTTAAGCAAATATTAAAGTGAAGAAACATTTATAATTTCCTAAAATATTTATAATATTATATAAACATCATACATAACAACCTCATGATATTTCAGCATAAGCTCACCAGTGTAACCACATTTGAGCTATAAATAAAAATACGCAATTGTGCATATCTGGGTAGTTGTATGAGTCATCTATTTTACAACTAGTTTGCTAGGCCCACTACATACAACTTTATCATTACGTTAGAGATCTCCTTGGTAACATAACCTTTCTATGATAAAACAAAATATACCAAAACGATCTAGGTTACACCGTCGGCGGAAGTTTAAAATTAATTTCAGCTTCTCAATGATTAATCCAGAATGTTTATCTTTTTCTTCTATCTGCTTCTAACCAGAAATTGTGTGCTCAATGCCAATCACTCTCAAATGATCTTTACTGCAGTTCGTCTAAAATGTTTAGAGAGGTGTTTTATTTGTCTTTGCAGACGTATGACCCAGAAATGACCCTCCATCCTAACGCATACATTTCTTTCGGTTTCTCCTACAGATTGCTTTTTACAGTTTCAACAAGACACGACAATTTTGCGTATCATATGCAATATCTTGTGTAGTTTTAAAACTTCTGCCTGTTTTATCGATTTTGTACTAGGTCTGAATTAATTAGAAATTTACATAGATTACAACGATTAAATTCACACTTAAAACAAACAGGTTTTTATATCCGGTAGTTTGAATATCACTAAAAAGCGCATTATGTTCTTATTTCGTTTGTAAGCTGTAACCAAAGTGTGCTTGTTCGAAACGCTTCAGAAACGTTTTGTTGCAAATCACTAAAAATTTATGCTGAGACTGAAAGTCTATTGAAATGAACAATGAACGGAATTTGTATTATTGTGCTTTGTTTCCAATATTTATTCTTCTTAATGCCTCACGTTTTATTTTCCTAAGTACCCTGATTTTGCAATATCTTCCTCGTAGTTCTGCGAAAAGCAACGAACAAACGTCACTAAAGTCTTGTTCATTATTGCAAGTCCGGTGGAACCTCAGTATTTGGGATTTAACATTTCTCCTGAACGTATGCGTGGATGAAAACTATTTTAATGCAGCAATTTATGAGTGTCAGTTTCCTTGAAATATACCTTAGTATCCATATTATCTCTCTTTACAAAGTTATTTCCCTTGTATAATGCTACATCTCAGAAGTATGCAATAGTTTTATCAATTTTACATTTAATTTTAATTGATGAGTGGTGGCTATTCATCTAGTTAAGAAAATAAGTTAGATCTTCTTCCAAATGAAAAGAAATATTATCACTAAACCTAACAGAGAAAAATGGTAGCTTTTGGGTCTTAGCCAATATTTCTTTCTGCCATTCTGCTACATAAATGTTTGCATAAGATGGAGCAAACGTATCACCCATAGGAGTATCTTTTTCTAGGCGATACTTTTTTCATTGAAAATAATATCGTTCTATTCAAGACAAATTTTCAGTAAATTTAAAATTCATCATCCGATCCATTTGGTTCCGGGTTATCAAGTATCACTTTCTACAAGTAGCCAAACCTTGATCGTGCTCGATTTTCGTATCAAGGTTATCAATGTCTGCTGTAATAACAAAACAGTTTTCAGCAATTATCATTTTACTCAGTTTTTCCAGAGAATCATTTGTATATTTAACATATGAAAACTATTTTTTGAAACGAAGGGCTGAACAATAAAAATGTATTCATTCATCAATACGCTCAGTCGCACATGAACAATCTGAAACTATTGGCATACCTGGGGAAATTTCCCTTGATATAGTCTAGTTTTTCACAGGCTTGTGAATGTTAAGAAAGACGATAGAAATACCTGGGGCAGAATAAAACGGGTTGAAATGTTAGAAATCTAAGCCTAATTGTATGCACTTCTACCTATTACATCGAATTTATGATACTGCAAGTTCAATCTTGACGGTTGTCTTATTACTGTTGTGCAGGAGACCACAGTATTTTAGAGCTTATTTTTTTTTACCGTAAACAAACTTTTCTGCCACATATTACATACCTCCAGGACAAATGTCAAAAAGCCCTGGATTGAATAAGAATGGTGCAGGCACAAATTTGAGAGCATTTCGGATGATCTTGTTCAGGTTATAGAGGTCATGAGTAAGATTTAAACTGTAGCTTGATTGTGTACGGATCAGTTTGTAAATCGTACCTGCAGATACTTGATCCGATACGCAATGAGGGACTAAGACTATGTCTGGGTGCATTTAGTACTTCCCCTTCAGAAAATCTTCCATATGCTACCAACCTGTCTTCAAATTCATCTAATCCCGGATATAATATCGTCGTTTGGTCTAAAATACAAACACCTTGTACAATCAAAAACCAAATTGCATGTCACCTTTTGGCTTACGAATTCCCCCTTACCTAGAAACAGCAAAAATCAATATTGTAAACGTTCCAAATTCTGTATTCCCAAATCACCATCTTGCTTATCAAACCTACCGAAATATTATTTGACATTTTCCAATTCAAAACCACCTGAAACTATTCTCTACTTTTTTCAGAGTAAATTCAATGAACTTAGATCTTCCTATTGGAGCTCCTATTGTAGTTACATGTCACTGTGTACAGGCGGTTTGAGAGATGGACACTACATTGCTACCAAATAAAACCTCAATATTTACTGCAGAAATTACAGCCATACTAAAGCTCCGAACTATACTTAATGTTTAATGTTAAAATTCGATGTGAGGCTACCACTTTGTTTCTTGAAAATGTATGCCGGAAAACGAAAGCAGGTTTCTCAGTTTTCGGGAAACTATCAAGATTCTTTTTCATTGCACTTATTAAGTTTTCCTTTCCGCTTAATGGGTGCATAACTACGTTTGTTATGTATCTTTACCATGACATGGATAAATAATACACAGACAGTTATATTATTGCATATTTTTTGTGCCAGGAACATATGAACAATTTTTTACTGAACTGCCTTGTCTTTAGCGCGTACGATATGATCTAACATGCAAAACTGATCTTAAACCGATAGAATAGAAATGGGTTTCAACTTCCATATATGCCTTAGGGTGTAATACGTGGCCTTTCTGAGCATACCGATTATCATAGTATGCTTCCTGGTTGTACATAGTTCACTGTAGAGATACACGCGAATGGAGGAGGGGAGGGGGTAATCAACAATGGGAGGTAAGAGCTTAGCTGCTTATCACAAGCACAGTCATTCACTTTTTGTGTCAATTATTGCTGACCTTCACTGAATTAAAAGGAAATTGCTTTTGTATGATCATTAAAAAATAGAACATTAGCAAAAAGCAAATAAACTTACCTGAGTATTCTTGGTTTACCTCGTGACATTTCAATATACCCTCACCAGTGTGATCACTTTTGTGCTATAAATAAAAACAAGTAATTGTGGATATCCCGGTAGTTTTATGAGTCATCTAATTTAAAACTAATTTGACAGGCCTAATGCATACACCTTTGTCATTATGCAAGAGAACGTCTTATCATGATAACTGTTTTTTTTATGATACAACAGAATGTACCAAATTGCAAAGAAATATTTGATAGTGTTTTGCATGGACAAATAAACTCTCCAAGTCCCATTCAAAGAAAGTATATATGTAGTAATTATGTGTGTATGTATGTTTAAGATTAAACCAGTATGCCAAATGAACGTTATATATATATATATATATATATATATATATATATATATATATAGAGAGAGAGAGAGAGAGAGAGAGAGAGAGAGATAAATAGATAGGTAGATTAAGGAGACTATGATCTTTACCGTACTTCGTTACTTCCATGTATGTGGCAAGTCAATATTTAGAGCTGTGACAATTGTCTGTAATCTAAGGAGGATGCAGGATTTGCTGTGCTTAAATCAGAACTTTGGCTTGATAGACCAGTTGAGAAAATGTATGCAAATTATATGTAGTAGATTTTGCACAGGTTTTTGAAGGTATTACCTGACTCGTCTCACATTGTACGATATGATTTACAACTGTCTGATCAGGTTACAATTGAATCCATCAGTGATAATTTCCCCTAGTAATACAATTGTAAGCCGTTACATTCATGCTATAAAACGTTCTATATTTAGATTGTCGAATATTGATTGAGTCCCACCTGTTGCGTTTCTCGTGTTTCGAAAGCCAATTTTGAACAATAAACTTTGTCGCTCAGTGTTCGGGGGAAAAAAAAAGCTTTTAAAATTCTCATAGGGTTATTGATATGTTTATGTGCCTTCCGTTTTCAATCTGTGGAGAAGAATTAATCTGTCAGATTACTGGATGTTTTGGAGCGGCCCGAAGATGACAAAAAAACGTACAGTCCAAGAGACTGGTTCAACACCCTATGTGTTTATAGATATTTGTACCTATTGATACAGGATCAGATAAAAGCAGATTTGTGGAAATTTTTAATTTTTAACGTTAGCAGCTAAAATTAGGGACAATCTGAAACCAAAAGAGAGTTTTAAAACACATTCTACTTAGATTTATCCAGCGATCATAATTACTTTATCGACGGACGCACGAAACTCTTTGGTGCGCAGATACATCGGACGGCATTGTATCTAATGTACGAAATTTCAAGTGACCGCTTTCCAATCATATTGAGTTATCGTTAAATGGTACGTTCTCTTTGGAGTGTATTACTAACTATAGGTACAAGAAGGTCACAGTGATCACATACACCTTTGTATACACAGTCAAGAAGTTCGATGGCGTTTACTATAGGTATCTTTATAATACACCTCTCTTAACTCTGGCTTATATTGTTCTGGCTTTGTCCGTCCATTCGTTAACCTGTGCTTGTCTGGGCCATAACTTTGTTACAGTTAGTGAAATTGACATGAAACTTTGTCCAAAAAGATATAATGACTAGATGGTGCTTTGTGTATTATTTTCATGCTCCCTACCTCATTGTCAAAGTGATATCAAGGAAAAATATTGTTCTGTGATTTGTATCCTTGTTAGGAATAGAACATTTTGAACCACTGAAGATTTTAATAACACTTTGCCCAAGTATTTATCATAACTATATGGTGTATCACGTACTGTGTTCACACCGTGTGCTTCAGTGTGAAGGTCATGACAAGGGAAAACATAAATCAGCGACTTATATGTACGACTAAATTTTTGAGCTACTGAAGATATTTAAATGAGAATGTAGCCTGTTATATATCTTGCCTTTACAATATCTCGTGTGTTCACAGTCATATCTTCTGTCTTAACATCAAGATCACTGCAAGGGATAATGTAAGTCACTGGCCCGTTTCCTTATCTAAGCTGTCAATAGTCAAGTCCCTAGTTCAATGGTCAAGGTTATTAGTACGGAAAACGTTACGGGACGAGCATATCATGTGCGGTTTGCGGTACTATTGTTTCTGGCGGCAGTGGCATCAAAATGCAATTAGAAAGATCAGACAGGATGTTCTATAACGTATCTTTCATTGTATTAGATGATATGGACATGTTTGATATATCTGAGGGCATTGGGTCTCTTCATGTAGCTCTGATTCGTATCCAGTGTCCAGTTATGGCTATAGGTGTCCAGATAGATATATTCTTCACTGTCTAGCAACAGAGGGAGCTAGCACAAGTCATTCAGGAGGCTGGCAAATCCTCGGTAGAAGTGGGAAGCCCCACATTTTTTTTAAACATATAATAAACCTTTTCTGTAATATAGATATGAGTTTAGGCAGAAAACAGATTTCACTGATCATAATTGGCAGCTTAGGAACTGGTTCAGGTCTTTCAGAAAATTGATTTTTCCCTATTACAAGAAACCGGCCCCCCATTTTCTAAGATGTGATAGGCTGAGTTTTTATCGCTTACAAGTTTAAGGCTGATTCAGTAGAATTTCATTGTCTTAAACAAGGTTGACTTGAACACTGAGGACAGGTAAAACTGATTATTATGACCCTCCACAAAGTATATACTTATATTAGTCTACATAATTAACCTAAGTGACTAGCATTATTGATCTCTCAAAATTGATTTACTCAGTCGCTTTGAGATTCAAGCTATTAAGAGTTTGCCGTATATTGCATTGTCTGTCTGACTACAGTTGGAAGTAACTCATGTCCGTCATGAAACTGATTAGGGCTCAATAGAAGAGGCATATTCCCTTTTCTCGTCAACATGTGAGATACGTATTTGACGATAGTGGTAGAGGGATAGATAGATTTTCTTTAGCTCCGTACAAAGTTACTTTACTGGCATCTTTGTAACAGTGATTAGGGTTCAGAGAGATATCTTGTTCCTTATCTAGCAACAGAGATTGGCCCGGTACTGCAGTGGGCTGGTCAAGCCCTCAGTTGAAACACACCACTACTCTCTTCCTGAAACATTTTAAGTACTCGTTTGATAACACGGGTAAAGGTGGAAGGTACACAATTATTTTCCCCTTAAGCCAACAAATAGAACTGGATCAAGTCATTCTGGAGCTGTTTTGTCCTTAGTATGCGAGGCACGTTCCCTGTTTGTTCAGTGTGATAAGCTGTTTTGATCAAGTGACCTGGGGTTTCACAGATAGCTTTCTCAGTGTCTGGCAATAGCTGGATCTGGTTCAGGTATCCAGGAGGCACACAAGTCATCAGTAGACTCGCAAGTCATCAGTAGACTAAGACTGGGCCTGTCCTCATCTGTTCATTACATGTTTTACGCTGACTTTGTAATAGTGACAGGTGGGTAGACAGAAAGATTGGTTCCAATCTGGAAAGAGAGAAAACTTGCTAAAGTCCTTCAAAAGAAGCTTATTGTATCATCTCTATAAACATCGTTGGATATAGTTATCACTTTTTTAACCGCATCAGCAGTGTTGTTGTCCTCATCAACTTTAAAAGTTTGTGTTGAAGTTTTTGCAATTCAGATATAAGATGGAAATGTCATTACACATATATAAGAACGATATATCATTACACAAACATAGGAGGGATATATCATAGCACATATATAGGTGAGTTCGAAAAAAAATAAGCATGACAAATACTAGCTCTTTCAGTGGATAAATCCTTGCCTAGCTAAGTGTTCTGCTATTATTATTATTATTATTATTATTATTTCCCTTGGTGTATGCATTACAATTAGGTTTTTGTATTTAGCTTCATGCTTCTAAAGCTATTGCATTAACAGTTATTAAACTTGATTAATGCATTCACGACGAGGAATAACAATAACGGCTAGAAAAGATAGGTCAAAGTGCACTTCGTTTTTAAGCCGTACTAATTACTATAAGTTTGTGCATTTCTATTTATTTATCTGACACATTTGAATGGACACTATTGACACATGCATTTCACAGCGACCTTCTTTTCTATCTCACATAACCATGTTAGGTTTCTAAAGCCCGCATAGCCAGAGAAAGGGACACAACATTTTGTACAATGATTGTTTCTAATCCTGTGTTGTCAAAGTTAAAATCATCAAAATAGTTTAATATTTGAAGACATTGAGATTTGCAGATGCAATAAAGTTTTATATATATACATATATATATATATATATATATATATATATATATATATATATATATATATATATATATACAGTCCAAACAGTATAGTTATGCCAACAAATTGAAATGGCTGTTAATTTCCCTGGTATCCAATTCTCACAGAATTGTAGGCAGCATAGAGGTGGTGTAGGATCAACATGAAGCTTAGTTTTTCAGACACTGTTGTATGTTTAGTTATTATATACTTCATAAATGGTCCCATGAGTTTAACTTTGTTCCAACCAGTCAATATCCAGCGGTATTGACCGTAGATAAGTAAAAATATTCACCGCTTCCTTGATAGGTAAACACATGCCCACATTTGATGAACTACAGACGAGAACTCAATTAAATTGGTGACGGGAACGTAGAACGCTGACCACGTAATAAAGTTGAGTGCTACCAGGTGCCGACAAAGGCTGCGACACTTTCTATCTGATACCAGTGCTGGAGAATCAGTAAATCTAGCTGTCATCAAAATAAAATATCAATCATATAAATTAAATAAAGGAAACCTGAATACATCCAAAGATTTAAATTGCAAGGAGAAAAATAACAAATAAGTATGATATATACAACTATTAAAAATGGACGGCTAGTGATTGCTAGTTGCTGATGTTAGTACAAGAGAGAGAGAGAGAGAGAGAGAGAGAGAGAGAGAGAGTCAAACTGACCTTTGATACAAAGTACCAGTCAACAACTTCTCTTTCACATAAACAGTGCACTTTTATCCACTCTAAATCGCAATGTTTTATCCTTTACTCGGAATGTAATGAAAGACGAGCGACATCAAAATAAATCTATATCCTTTTTTCAGGTATTATCCAAGATCGATATACCGCAATACCCTGGCAATAATCATGATGCACACAGCACTTTCAAATGTACCCGCCACCATGACAGCAACATTGAGACAATCACAACGATATCCTCTGACTGAATTTTTCCGGCTGATCTGTTCGTAATGGTATCTTCAGTTTTCATTAATGTGTTGCGTTATTTTTTCCTATTATCAATATTTATTTGTGGTTATTTGCCTACATGACATTCCAGCCTCTTTAACAAACTTATTTTTGTTCTGTGTTAAATGAGAATCTCCCCATGTACGCGCGCCTCTATAACAGTAAAGTACCGGTGTCCAGGTTGCATTAATTAAAGGTACAACGTATAAAATATTCAGCAAAACGTTACAATATATTTTTGGTTTAGATAGATTAACATGTTTGTTTATACGTATATAACGAAAAGATTATTTACTGAGTATTAAAACATATTGGGTCCTCGTTTGTGTGGCATAAAATGTCCTCGCATGCTCGGACATCCTGCACCACATGACCTCGGGTACAATATTTTGCAATACTCAATTAGTAACCTATACTTATGAAACCGAATGGATGTAATCATCTTGATGGAACAAACAGTACGGCTCAGACTCGCAAACGAAAGAATGCGGGTTTGAATCCTACCATCGGAAAAGCTCGGCTCGGTTACCCTAATGTGTCCTTGCGCAAGGTACTTAGCTCCAATCGCATGGCACTAAATAACCTACTTGGACTTCTGTGCCATAAAGCACCAAACCAAATCACTTTGAGAGGAACTACTCACCACGAGCAAAATTAGATTGCATTGACCTACTTTGTATGTATCAGTGATTACGGTAAAGCTTAGCATTTAGCTCATTTTCTCTTACACCTTTGTATCTACAGACATGAAACTTTATTGGTGCATTCACCTCGAAAAGTACTACTCACGATGAGCAAGAGCAGGTTGACACTTAAATGAGTATCTAGCAGGCGAGACATAATTCTGCGGAGTTCTTGTTTTTCTCTGTGTAACGAAAAGTATCAGCCCTTAGTGCATCTGGGTGTAACTATTTTACATATCCAGAAGGAAGAGTATCAGGATGTATATTTTTTTTACTGTTCTTTGTAATTAAATACAAAGTGCCATATTTAAATCTGTGTCTCTTTCTTGCGTGTATTGTTACAGTTTTGGAACGTTTTCCATGTCTTTTTTATATTTGTAAAAAGAAATTTTGTTTGTTTCTTTGTTTGTTTTTCTGTGTGCAGCGATATAAAATAATGATTTCATTAATACTAAAAGAGACATATATATGGATCAAGACACTACTGTCAGTTTTGCTGGTGTCAACAATATTAAGAGTTTGTATGGATGTCTTTGATGTTAAAAGATTCATTTTATAATCACCGTTAATGAAGGTAATACTGGTTATTCCATTATCTCATTAATCAAATGTGAGGATTCGGATGTTTACATCATGTATGCGTACCAAAGATAGTAGTTGACAATCATGGCTGAACAGCATTCAAATCTGTAATGAAAGATAAATTGTTCTCAATTGACAGATAATCTTGAAAAAGAATGAATTCATAAAAATAATCAAGATATATTCATAGGACAAATACACTTTCTTACATAGATAAATAAAATGAATCACAGACAGGCAATCAACATACATTCAATAGGCGTTCAAGCACTATAATTCAACATAATACTGGCCCAACACTGTGTAAACACCTGAGAATTTATGTCAATTTCCTTCCTGTGCTTTGATATTTTGACTGCGTTAGGCTTTGATTATTCATACCATTTTTACTTTAGAATTATCTAGGTATCATATTTCTCATCCATCCATAAGGCCAACAACCTGAGTGAGTGTGGCGTGCATCAACAACAGAGACGTTGTAAGCAAGTTGGATTTTATAAAAATTATAATGATCTTTATCTGACAGTAAAGGTAGATAATTGCATAATCAATGAGATTATGTCTTGAATGCAGCTAGCATCGGCTGTTTAATTATATTTACATGTCAGCTCGGGCTACGTCTGCTACCGTAAGTAACAGTAGACGTTACTACCTGTGACCGTTGACTCAGAATGGACAGCTACACCTGACTACCTCTGGTAAGTCCTCTCTGGTGGATCAGGCGGTCGAACAAATATGTTCATCCCCCGGCTGTGAAGACAGATGGCAAGAGCTGTGTAGATAGTGCAGGGAATCATCTCAGGTGCAGTAGGACATGATGACTATCCAGTGCATCCGGACTTGTCTCCAGAGGGCTTGACATTGTCGTGCCACTGGATTAGGTCATGACATTATTCCCCTCTCACTACTATATACCTGTGGCGAGCGGCAAAGCAGCAGGTTTGGATTCACTGGGAGCTGTAGCTGCAGACCGGCATACAGGCGGCTCAGGACACAGGGTCGCTTTTTACTGACCTGAAGCAGAGTGGAACTCGGCAGCTCCCTGTGCGACTGAGCAGTCCCTTTAAGGATCCCACTGCTCACCTCCATAGCATGAGAAAGGGGCTAAAAAAGGTGCCAAAAATATTGCCTGCTTCACTTTAACCCTGGTCAGTATACCGGTACTAACGGGGATCCCACCTTAGCGGTCGACAATTGAGCAAGAAGACAAAAGTGACACAACTCACATCGGTATCTGCAATGTGCGCACACTAGTGGACAGTACATCAGTAGATAGACCAGAGAGTAGTATAGATCTAGTTGGTAGAGAACTGGCCAGATTCAACATCCATATAGCAGCCCAGAGTGAAACTCGCCTAGCTGGGGGGAGGACAACTCACTGAAGTAGGAGCAGACTCCACCGTCTTCTGGAATGTCCAAAGGAACGAAGAACGACGTGAAGCAAGTGACATTGGAAAAAAGGCTTTGGCAAATGCAACAACAACGGATTCCTCATACTGAAGAAATTCGCTGAACACAACCTCCTAATCAACAACACAATCTTCCGAATGCCAATCCGCAACAAGACATCTTGGATGCACCCACGTTCCAAGCACAGGCATCTCAATGATCGTCAGGAGAAGAGACAGCCAGGATGTCCGAGTGACGAAGGCCATGAGAAGCGCAGAATGCTGGACTGACCACAGGCCCATAGTCTCCAAGCTCAATATCCAGATTCAGCCTAGCAGACGACCACAAGACAAAAAGGCGCCCAAAAGCTTAATGTCTCCAAATTGTAACAGGATGATGTGAAACAAGCATTTTGAAGAACTCTGCAGCCAATTTATAAACAATTGATGCGAACTCCGAGAATGTTGAGGAAAACTGGGGATCCTTCAGAGACTTTGTGTACTCAGCTATATCCCAAATCCTCGTTACCACCACACGTAAACGTCAAGGTTGGTTTGGTGAAAACTATGCTACCAGAAGAAGTACTGCAAAGATGAGCAGAATACTTCAACAACATCCTCATTTAGCAAGCATCTGTCAGTGAGGAGGCAACTGATCGACTGCCCTAAGTGAAAATCAACATATCACTTGCTAATCCCCCAACGATGACTGAAACTGAGAAAGCAATTGACCTGCTGTCATATTTCTAAGCAGATGGAGCAGATGCTATATCAGCAAAAGTCTACAAATTCGGAGGCTCGATCATGGCATATAAACTGACTGAACTCTTCCAAACATTGTGGAATCAAGGAACCATACCCAAGGCGTACATGGACGCATCCATTGTCCATTTCTACAATTGGAAAGGCAACAGACATGGCTGTGACAACCATCGGGGCATCTCCTTGCTGTCTGTATCTTGTAAAGCCCTCGCCAGATATCTGGTGAATCGCCTTGTACATCCCACTGATCAAGGGCTCGTGTCTGAGAGTCAGTGTGTCTTCAGGAAAGGTCGATGGACCACATACATGTTGTTTGTACTTCGTCACCTCCTGGAGAAAAGCCAGAAATAGAACTCCAACCTGTCCACTTCATTCATCGACCAGACAAAAGCCTTTGACACAGTCAGTCGTGGGAGCCTCTGGAAGAACATAGAAAAATGTTGTTGCCCAGAGGAATTGTTCGGCAATTTCATGATTGCTTGCTCGCTCGTGACGTGAACAACGGTCAGTCATCTGAACCACTCCCAGTCACTAATGGAGTCAAACAACGCTGCGAGTTGGCCCCAACCCTATTCAGTGTGATGTTCTCTGACATATTTACTGATGCCTTCTGTGACTATGCCATTGGGATTGACGTCAGATACTGGACTGATGACAAGCTTTTTAGTTTGAGAAAACTACTGGCAGGGACAAAGTTACAGGAAGTGGCTATTAGTGATATCTTGAATGCCAAATCTGAGTCTGACATGCAACAGAGTTTGGACCATATCTCTGCAGCTTGTGACAATT